>OY735217.1:16838879-17346379 GCA_963457665.1 Thysanoteuthis rhombus
CATTCTGATCTCATTTTGAATATATTTGTCAAGCACCAAATTCTTTAGTGGTAAGAGAACTGTGGCATATATACATCAATAGATTTGCAGCCTCATTAGAAGAAAAGCATTTATTTTATGTGACAAATACTTGTTTTGTGTCAGACTTGTTGATGCATCCCCATTTATCTATACATACTAATACCTATGTCACAAAATTTGTTAGTATATTTGTCTGTTCATATCAAACAGTCATGATAGAAACATAAATATTTGCTATCTTTAGAGGTAATTAAAAAACAGGTAAAATGCTGGTATATATATATATATATATATATATATATATATATATATATATATACATTGCATTATATATATATATATATATATATATATATATATATATATATATATATATATATATATGGCAATGGATGTTTGTACACATATTTTTTTGTATGTAACACTTTTCAATGAGTGCACAGATAATGCACTCTGATCCTAGGCTGAGTGTGCAGATACTCTGCTCTTAGGCAGAAGTGCCAATCCATATATAGATAGTGCTATCATTTTTTTTACTAGTTATATGCTAGCTTATAAATATAAATTATATTAGATTGGTGAAAAACTAAAAATTATGTAAGTATTAAAATTAGAAAAACAATCCTGACTTTTCATTTTCAAGATTATATCAAGATAATACCAACCACTTGAAATCACAATAAATCAGTCAAGTTACCTCAAATATGTATTTCAAAGTCATTGAAGTGTAACTTCATCCAGTGAGTCTTACTGTTAAACAACAGTCTTACTTGCTGAAAATCAATTGCTAGCTTTTTGGCATAACTGACCCAATTCTATAATTTCCACTTGATTTTTCTCTAAGGAATCAGTTGACTTTTCTGTCTATCATCAACACTTGCATTAACTTTTAGCCACGGACAATCCTTTTTTTATTCCTGATTTTCAATGCACACCATAGCAAAAAGGAAAGGGGGTATTTGAAAATGCTCTCCGGAACCCGGCCTCCAAATCTCTAGCTATGCACATGCATAGACATTGAGTGCTAAAACTTGCTGGAACAAATTTTCATAGATAGATTATCAAACTTTTTAAACTACTGACACAAATATTTAGTTGATGTGAAAGTTTCAGGCAAATCAAACTCTCTGCTCAACTTAACCGAAGAGTTCCCATACGCTCTTGATCATATAAGTGAATGAAAGTTTTGACATATTTATTAAATAAATCTTACCAGATGATGGTGTCAGTTTTGTCCGTCAGGATGTAGTCTATTTCATTCTTGGTTTCATGGTTGGGGCTCTTCTATGTCCATTTTCTATTTGGTTTCTTCTTGAATAAACAACTGATAGGTAATACATATGTGATATCAGTGGCAATAGCAATGATTGGATAATTCTTTTGTTACCTGGCAGCCCTAGCCTATCCTCTACATTTTTCTCAATCTTTCATTTCCGCATTGTCAAATTACTACTACCATTCTGTTGAATTGTCTTACATCTACACAATAAACATGAACGCAAATGTATATGTATTTTTACATACCTTTTTCATATATATCCCAAGACAGTTACATGGTAAACAACTACTGATCCCAACAAGAGAAAATTTGCACATTGTACCATAATAACAAAGTATATCTTAAACAGGGAAAAAAACACGGAAGAAAATCATATAAATTGCATTAACAGACAGATATTGGAGAATAAGAGACTGAAGTGACACACAGAAAATTTTGATAATTTTTTTAATGTGTAGTGTTTAAAGCTGTGAAGCTTTTTAGACTGTATATATGCAAATATGTATATTCATACGTATGTATAAATATATAAATGTGTACAAAGATATACAGACATATATGGATAGATATTCATATGAAATCTATAGAGGAAATAAGGTATTTTTATTCATTTTTTACTTTATATATATATATATATATATATATATATATATATATATATATATGTATGATTATGAATTGCATTATATTATATAGGATTATTTGGGTCTTTTTGCATATATGTTGTAGTACTTTGACGTATACAGGATATGTACAAAAAGGCCGAAATAGTCCAATGTAATATAACACAACTTATAATCATAGATATATATATATGAATATATATACATATGTATATATATATATATATATATATATATATATATATATATATATGTATATATATATATTCAGTTCTGAAAAGGAGTAAGACAAGGTGATACCAGCTCACCCAAACTCTTCACAGCCTGCCTCAAGATGATCTTCTAAAACCTAGACTAAGAGAGTAGAGGAATCAAAATAGACAGCAAATATATGAGCAACCTAAGATTTGCAGATGACATCGTTTTTTTCGCAAAGAACCTACACAACCTCCAACTAATGCTAGATGAACTAAAGCTTACACATGAACTTCAGTAAATCAAAAATCATGTGCAACAATCACATTGAGAATAAGAACATAACCATCAAATCGAAGATGCAACACTGGGTAAAATAGACCATTACATCTACGTAGGACAAAAAATCTCTATGAAACCCACAAAGAAGGAAGAGATCAAGTGAAGAGTCACCCTAGGATGGCAAGCCTTTGGCAGAGCAAGTTCAACCTTCAAAAACAAGTCAATCCCAATAATCTTAAAAAGAAGAGTACACAACCAATGCATTCTCTCGATAGTCACTTATGGAGCTGAAACATGGAACCTAACCAAGAGACAGACTCACAAATTGAGAAGCATGCAACGTGCACGTGAGAGAATCATGCTAAACCTCACATAGAGAGATCACAAGACAGCACAGTATATCAGGAAGAAAATGGAAGTCTGAGACATCATAGAATCTATTAAAAATCTCAAATGGCGGTGGGCTGGCCATGTTGCAAGAATGGCAGACAATCGATCAACATCACAACTCACATCATGGATCCCCAGAGATCACATGTGGAACCTAGGCTGACAGAATACAAGAGAAATGAACTAGACAGATTCAGAAAGTACTAGCTCCACAATGCTCATGATAGAGAAATGTGGTGGATTCTGGGGAAGGTCTATGTCCAACAATGGACATTAAAAGACTGATGATGATAATATTGGATTATTTGGATCTTTGCATTGCTGACAACTGTTTAGCTCAATGGTAAGAGCAATGCTACATTGAAGTGGCTACCCTATCGGTGGCAACTTTGATTCATGCAGCTACCGCATTTTCTTTAATTCATCATTACATTGACTAGGCTAAGTGATACATCAACTGTGTAATGACAGGAGATAATTTCAAATAAGAGTTTCTATATAACATAGCGTAATTCATAATCATTCTGTCAGATCATATATATCCATTTTCTTAATACATATATGTGTTTGTGTGTGTGTGTGTGCGTGTTATTATGTTCTTTTGCCCTAAATTTGCATCAGCAAGTATTAAGGAGAATAGGCAAATATTTACTGTTTTATATTCAAATCGCAGTCGATTCAAAAATACTTGCTGATTCAAATTTATGGCAAGAGAACAGCTTGCTTATAAATTCATTCAATCTTTCAACTAAGCAAGTATGAAAGGCCAGATAACTAAAACAAATATATTTTCATAAATGAATTAATTAGACTCTATTTTAAAATATTTTATGCACATCTGGACAAAGATTTTGCAGAAGAGTCTATTTTCATTATGCTTAATTCATGACTCTTCCTCTAAAATAAAAAGATTATAATTCCAAGAGCTGTTCAGACAACTGGACTCAAACTTTTTATTATCATCAAAACCAGGGCCAGATTAAGGAATTTGGTGGCCTTAGGCACTGATAAAATTTGGGTCTCAGTAATATTTCAAAACGTTATTTTTAGCAATATGAATCTTCTAGATAAATTGACTAATCCATGTATATATAATTCAATATATACAAATACTAGCTGGGGTACCTGGCATTGCCTGTAGGGTAGAAGCTCCAAATCTAACAACACTGGAAAGCAAAGGATATTTTATAGATTTTTCATGAAATTTTACAATGAAAAAAATCCCCTAAAGTTTGCATTTGATATATTGTTCGTGAGTAATTTTGTTAAGTGTTATTGGTTTGTTTTCCTATATCTAAATGAAATATAATTCTATTTCATATTTTTATAATTCTATAATATTTTAATTTCTCAAATGTTTTGAAAATTTTCAGCCAATGTACTGATGGTGTGCCTCAACCATTTTAGCACCTGAGTCACTGTACCATGAGATAAAAAGGCTTAAAATCGCTATTACAGACTGTAGATCAAATTTATCATGATTATCTTCCGCCTGAAACAGAAAATTATATTTTTCTATCGTAATCACTCATTTGAGTGGGGAACACCAGAAATTGTGTCTTGGTCTTTTATATAACTATGTATTACAGATAATCTGTAAACACAATTCACACATTCTCTCCATACACTTGGACTACCTTACCTCAACCATTCCAAAACAATGTTTAATGGAGCCTAGTATTTCTTCAAAGCATGAAAGGATTTAATGAACTTTAATCAGGAAGAAATTCAATGAGTTTTATTCATAAATTATCAGATACTTACACACAAGATGGAGTTTTCAACTTGAAATCATAATCAACCCAAAACCTTAATTTTAATCAGTAAAGAATGAGTGAATTTCAGTAAATTCTCTAAATTCCATGAAATTAGCATTACTTTCTACCAATCAAATTATAAAAGAGAATACAAATTATTCGATGCATTATTTGGACCAGTATCCTTCTTTTTCTTGTTTTAATCCCAATGTTTTGACCGGCCCACTCTCTCGTCTTCCTCATGTGCATGACACTATACATCAATATAGTTTTCATTATTATACTTTTATTACTAGGTTTACTCATTTCATTATTATTGCTTTTTATCACAACACTCCAGGTTGATGCATTCTTTATCATTTGCTATTATCATGTGTCCAGTCTCACTATGTCTTATGGTTGTTGTTTTTTTATCACAATTCTCTGTTTCAGTGCATTCTTCATCATTACTATTAAGTCATTACTAACTTTACACAATTTTGTTATGTTACTTTTTATTGCAACACTCTGATTTGATACACTCATAAACTGCAAGAGCAAAAAGTTCAAAATTAGGGAATAAAGAAGTTAGAGTGAAACTAGTAATAAAATGATTACAGTGAAAATACCTCAATCAAAAAATAACTCAAGTACCAAATTTTGGTTCGGTTTTTATGAGACTTTCCACAGAATTATTTTCCCCCAAAAGTACTAAAGGCATTCTTTTTATCAATTTGAAGAATTCTGTTTTGTTGGCTCATCAAATTTCAACTTTACACATTAATATGCAGTGATTGGATGAAAAATCCCCCCCTCCATAATGAGAGGGTTTTTATTATAAATACTAGCCGCCATCAAACTTGCCTTTTTTCCCTTCCCAAACTCATTAAATTTCATCGATTATCTCTATACTTTTGCATTATTTCTGATGTCAACTTGTTTCTTTTTCGAGAGAATATTGAGTATATAGAATTACCTGACTTCATTGCATTTTCAAATAAACAAGCTCAGAGATTTATGGTACATTATGTGCAACAACCACATCGGGGAAAAAAACACTAAGATCAAAATCGAGGACAGAACTGGAGGAAGTAGACCACTACATCTACCAAGGACAATGAATCTCCATGAGACCCTCAAAAGAAGAAGAAATCAAGCGAAGAATCACACTAGGATGGCAAGCCTTTGGCAGAGCTAGCTCAACCTTCAAAAATAAGAGGTTTCCCATTAATCCTAAAGAGAAGGGTGTATAACCAATGCATCCTCCCAATAGTCACTTATGGAGCTGAAACATGGAACCTAACCAAGAGACAGACCCGCAAATTGAGAAGCATGCAACGTGCACATGAGAGAATAATGCTAGGCCTCACATGGAGAGACCACAAGACAGCACAGTACATCCGAGAAAAGATAAGAGTTAGGGACATCATAGAATCTATTAAAAATCTCAAATGGCGGTGGGCTGGCCATGTTGCAAGAATGGCAGACAATCGATGGACATCGCGACTCACGACATGGATTCCCCGAGACCACATGCGCAACCGAGGCTGGCAAAATATTAGATAGAGAGATGAGCTAGATAGGTTCAGGAAGTACTGGCTCCGCGACGCCCATGATAGGGAGATGTGGCAGATCCTGGGGAAGGTCTCTGTCCAATGACGGACGCTAAAAGACTGATGAGGATGATGATGACTGCTCTATAATGATGAATTATACTATGCCAAATGATTTTTCACTGTAAATTCCTAGTATCAATCCAATATTAAAGCTTCATTTTTTAATTCCACTATTTGAAATCCTGATAAAGATAACAAATTAATCATGTTGTCTCAGGTTAACATGAAACTGAAGGACAGGATGAAGTTTTTCAGATCCATCTTATTATTGCTGCTTTTTATTACAAAACTCCAAGTCAATATACTTTTCATTATTACAACTATTTCATTATTAATTTTACTCCATTTCATTATTGTTGTTCTTTATCACATTCCCTGGGGTTGATATACTCTTCAACTGCAAGAGTGAACAGTTTGATATTGGGAATAAAGAAGTTAGATGGAATAAAACTAGTGATAGAATTATAAGGATAACAAATGAATCATCTTGTCCCAGGATAACATGAAACTGTAGGAAGACACAATGCTCATTCTGCTGAAGTATCTGAAATGCAATGTTTTCATTCATGTTTTGATCACCCCTTACAAGCCTGAGAAGAAAAGGGATACATATTCTGGACCAGTGTCTCACTGTTTTGTGACATTTTGATTGTAGCATAATTTCTAACTTTTATTTTATTTTTTACAGGCTTTAGCAATTCCAGAATTGGATGTTGTAGAAACAGTTGTGAAGCCAGACCTGAACCAAGTCTTGAGGCCTCCATCCCCAGCTAAGCAGCCACAGAACTCCAAAGTTACAAACCTGGCTCAATGTAATTAATTTCTTTTCTTTTGTCCATTCACTTATTCATTATGTGAGAAATTTGAGAAGAAGGATATAAATACACGGCAGTGTCCCTGTAACAATACTCTTTAACTCTAAAGCATAAGGTAAGAATGTTGTTTGATTTGACCATAGTCAACAAAGATTCTGTTTGTACTTGATCAAATAGAAAGAAATACTTCCATTGCATTTACAGCTATGAAAAAAGTTTCATATGGTTGGCTGACTCCTTTTTGTGTCTTTTTTGGCAAGAAACTTAGACAAAGCTGATGAGTGTTGTCAAGGAACTCTGGTGAAGTGAAGAAAATATAAGGAGATAAAATCCCTACTTCCAGAGATCATGAACATCCTTCACTTACTCTCATCGAGGAGAAAAGTCTGTTTACAATAAGTGAGATCCATACGAAATTTTAACTCTTACGTTTTGCTTAACCTGTAGAATGTAGTGGCTGGTATTTTGGACACTACCAAGAAGTAAATATACCTTAGCAGGCAATATTTCAGTCAGGGAATCCCCCACTCGATTCACCAAGCATTCAGTGAAACTCGAAAATTTTTTGTTCAAAATGTAATAAAATGGCCATGAATTTACTGTCCCTTAGAAGAAAAATGGTGTTGCTGATATTGATTATTTGAGGTGACTGGAAATTTTGTTGTCTCTGTAAACAAGAACCACAAAGACCAGAATTATATATCACACTTATATTTTACACTTCATTTAGACTGGTCCAGTACTTGATGAAGCTCGAGGGAGTGAGAATTATAGATACCGCAATACCTAACAGAAAGGAATTCCCAAGAACCTTCTATGGGGAACAAATGAAAAGCAAAAAGATTATTTTGAATTTCTTTACCATGGAACAGTTGCAGCATCCATTTGGAAGGAGAGGCGCCCTACTTATTTCATTTCATCATTCTATATCAATTCCTCCATTGAAACTGTCCCAAGATATGATGTTCAGGAAAAGAGGAGAGTTCCAGTTCGATGTCCCAAGGTATTGAAGGTCTATAACATGTTTATGGGGGCTGGGACAGATAAGAATGACCAGATCACGGAACTACAAAAATCTTGAAGACACAACAATTGCCCTCTGCTGCCAACTCTTGAAATTCATGATGTGGACTGCCTACAATGCTGAAGCAATAATGGGATTCATACAGCCCCATGAGCCTGCTAGTGATAGAACATATACATTTTATTTATTTCTCATAGGTCTATACAAAGAGTTTGTGAAGGATGTTGGAAATCCAAGGTCATGCACATGATCATATGAGATTGAGACAAGACATTCATCATCTTGTGTAAATGCTGCTGAGAATAACAGATAAGCAGGGAGAAATACTTGAGGGCAGAGCAAAGAAATTCTCAGGCAAAAGACAGTGCCTAGTCCACAGAAGGTGTGAGCCAATATACAGATGTGTTGTTTATAAGAAATATTTGTACAATGGCAAGCTGAACAGAACTTATGACTTACTTCCAGATGTGTACTAAACAGTGTCTATATAAATGCTCATTTACAGATTACAAAATAGCTGAAAAGAAAAAAATTATGACGATCATTTGAGGATAAATTTCTTCTGTATCAAAGCTTTAATCATTGATGGAACTGATAGACCATACAGTTACACATACAAAAATATTTTATTGACCTTTGAACTGATAAGGAGATGAAAGAAAACGTTTTTGAGCTATATTCCTCTGCTGATTCAACAAATCAGAATTTCAATTTTTTTTTTTCAAATATCTACCTGAACAAAATTTATGATTAGAAAAACTATAATAAAAAAAAACATTTAGCCCCAATCATAACTTGATCTTAGAAATAGAAAAATGATAACTCAATTTTCTGATTTGACAAATGGAATAAAAAAAATTTGGCCCCTACTCCTTGCTCAAAATCCTTTATCTGCCCCTGCATTCCCCCACAATATGCCCCCACCCCCAGTGCATTAGGATTAAGGGCATGCCCTGATATCTTCAGCAATGGCCTACGAAACCATGTAATTTCTGCATTACTTGTAAAAGAATTTGACCGAGAGATGTGTTTTTTTTCCCTTTTTTTGAGTAGGTAAGTCATTAAAAAATATCCATGTGTCACATTCTGTCATCGTGGGGTAAGCAATAAATCTCAGCCACATTGGTTGTGATTATGTATAAATTCCTTGGTAGTTAGGGTCCTGAGTCCCTGGGAGCAACCATCAAATTTGGGGGAGGAAGAACTGATATAGTGAAAACGAACACCCAGCATTCAATCTGAGCACTGTATGGTTTCTAGCATAAATAAAATACAGCCAAAACAGTAGTTTATTATAATCGCATATCAGAATATCAAATAGTTATTGCCATCAAAATCAGTTGGAACCAAACACTTTATTTAAAATGAATTGAAAATTATACTAAAATATTTATATTAATCATATTCATTTTTTATGATGTGAAGTTATTTATGACATTGAATTCAATAACAATAAGTATTACCAAAATTAAAATGACACAACAGGTGCTAAATATTTTCATATGTTTCAACCAAATCTAAAAATTTACAATTGGCGTTCATGGAGCTTAATATTTTCATTCATATTACCTAAACCTGGAAAATAATAGTTGGTGTTCATGGTGCTCACTATGTTTTACTAAAACCTAAAATATTTGGTCATGGGGCTAAATATTGTCATAATAGATATTACCAAAACCTTATTAACATAATAATGATTTCAGAATATCATGTAAATAATAATTCATTTATGGTCATAACTAGATCTGTAATTATTGCATTTCTCACTGATCAGTAAAATTATGATACTTCCCTATTGGTTTTCATACCCACCTGACCCAAATCTATTATACATCTTACAATAGACAATCAGACTGACAGCATGATTACCATATGTGCATAGTGTAACTTACCATGTAATTCTACCTTATCTACACCCTCTTTAAATATACATAATTACGTGTTCCTAGATTATTCATGTCAAAACCAAACCAAAAGGCTGTTTTTTTTTTTCAATTCAGCAGCACTTTCAGTTGACAGTTTGAATGGTGTTCATCAGCGTAGGTAGTACTGTTACATTCTCCAAATGAAAATGGTGATATACCTTTTAGAAATTCAGTTTCCACAACCAAACCTTCACTTTAGTTTGAGTACGAATAGTTTTATCAACTAAAGTTTTACTTTCTATGGTCAAATATTTTGAGTTGACCTCTACCAATTCTAAAAATACTGACAAAGCCGCTTATTGTGATAACATCGAACAGGGTGTTTTAAATAACAATCACTGGCTGATAACATTGAGCATATGATATAAAAATTTGAATAATTTGTAATAATTTGTATTCCTTGCAATAAATGTACTCTCATTCTTATAAATTCATTTTATGAACAACTTTACATAATTAAAACAGCTTTTTCTTTATCTCTTTTGTTTGAATTTTCATACATGCCTAAGCATGATCACTTTCAGATGGGGTCTTTTTGATAAAAATGACCAACTGAAAACATCAAACAAAGGATATATAAATTAGAACAATTTTCATTCATTGTTATTTTATTAAATTCATTGTTGAACAACTTTACATCATAAAAAATTATTTTGATTATTATGAATACCTCGATATGAATTCTCAATTTTATTTTTAACAAAGTGTTTTGACCAACTGATTTTGATTACAATAACCGTTTGATAACCTTCTGTTATTATAATAAATTGCTCTCTCTGTATTTTGAAAGAATTAATTCATATAACAGCATAAACTGTTACATAGGTGATCCACGAAAAAAAAACAACAATCCAAGAGTTTATTCTACAGCCTTCTTCAGGTGTACAATTCATATAAAAAGGGAGACTCTTTTCAACTGAAATAGGTGACAAACAAATATACTGACCAGCTGGGCTCTTTCCCAGCAATGCGAGCCACACAGATAATCCCATTCTCTGCAACCTTTTTAACTCAGATGATTCAATATTCATACATTGGAATGCTCTCTAATTCCCTCCCACACAACCAACGCCACTCGATACATTAGCAATCATTTTTTTCTATCTATTACTTATTAGAAATCATTAGCCCAAACTGTCATCAAAGGTTTCTTTCAGTTTTCAAGTTGTAATGACAGGCTATGTATCTATCATGTGTACAGGCAACACTGATTGAGCAAGAGGGCTGAATATTTAAACAGTTACTCCTTATTATGTCTGAAAAAAAAATTTCTTTGTTTTTTCAAAATTTTCTTTCTAAATACTTTTTCAGAGATGGGTTCAATTTGCAATTTAAGCTTATGCTAAATTGATCCCTTAGTTTGTGTCCTCTTGCTTTTTTAAAGTTTGGGCTTTTTGTAGTGTTCACTGCCTAGCCAAAAGGTAAGAGAAGTAACTTATTCATTGATCACCCCCTTTCCCAATTTTTCTTATTGATTAACCCCAACAGAGCATGCTGCCAAAAGATGTGGGTAATGTGACATTGAACGACTAACCAGACCTGTTTCTGTGTTTCTTCTTTCACGGACTGTAAACCTGATAATGGCTCTAGAATGGATTGGACACAGCAATGTGATGACAAAAGAAACACAAAGAATGAGTCCATGAATTGTTGGCACAACTTTTGGAATGATTATAACTCTGCTCAGAATAATAGTAACAAATTAGTTATTATACACTAGTATAAATGGAAAAAAAAATCCTTTGAAAATGACAGTTGATATAAGAGCTTGCACAGTAATTATGAGAGCAGATTGTCCAATCAAACTCCTTTTCTTTCTATGTCATGTTAGTTTCCAAAGTCAAAACTAGACGTAGAGGAGTGACAAACTGACGGAAAACAAGGAGAAATAATTACTTTTGATGCTATCTTAGACCCAGCTTTTCCTCTTGATGAAGGAATGTTTTCATATGGCTAGAAGTTTTCAAGATACATGCCTTCTTAACTGACTTTTACTCAAAAAAAATGTCAAATATTTATATTTTGAATGACCCCATTAGCTCTAAATGTTACAATTTCAAGTCAAACTCACTGCATTCTTCTGTTAACATAAAAATAAGGAGACAAAAAGAAAGAAGGAAATGAAGAAAATAAGACGCCATGATGAATTAAGTTTTTGGGATAAATATTGGAAAGCTTTTCAAAAACTTTGATCTCCACTATTTCTGACTTGTTTAAAGAACTCTACACCTGCAAAGGCGAGTTCCCTTTCACAATAGAATACGACTATATTTATTCATTGATGTTCAGTAACTCACCACCCAGTCTGCTACTGTTTCATTTAAAATACAAAGTGGATAAATTTGTTATTCATACAAAAAGAGACAAAGGTAAAAACAAAAGCAGAAATGAGGTTTTGGAAAATAGGTTCTTTGACTTGTCCAATTCAATCAACACGTCTAGCCACTCTAATTGCAGTTACTGGAAGAAGATAAGTATTCAAGATTCCTGTCATTGGCAGGCTGTCAGTTTTTAGCTGAGGTAATCACTAAATCATCGTAGTTGAGCAAGACTGTGTCTGGTCATTACCAAATAAGAGACTTTTTTAGAACTAGCTGTATATGTAACCCATGATATCACAGGTATGATTCATTAACCCAAGTGTCAAAACTTTCATTCATTCTAATGATTACACATATAGTGACACAGCTAATTCTGACTGTAGAAGGGAAATGAAAGGATAATCCCTGTTGTATTTCAGTGCCAACTTCATTGTATACTAGACAATATTTCAGCTCTTCTTTTTGCTATCCATTGACTTTACCACTACTCCTCCACTCTCCCGCTCAATTTTAGTAATTTTCTGGACTAAAAAACTAAATATTTCAATATGGTAGAGCAGGGAAATTGAATTACTGAATTTGGTAGCTTTTGACGAAAAGAATGTTTCAAAAAGTTTTAACACTCAATCTGCATGTTGTGCATTGATAATCAAATACGGCGTATGTTTTAAAAAAATCTTTTAGGTTTTCAATGACTGATTAATGTACTCTTACAAATTATAAGTTAGTATTTCTATCTATCTACGGAAGCCAAACAGAAAGAATATGGAGAAATAGAATGACTGTCAATACCTCGCATGAATGAATCACCGTAGCCTGTGCATGCACTGAAACTAATTATCTGTGAAATTATTCAAAAGTATAGATCTTGAATTATCTAAAAAAATACCAGCTCAAGATTTGGGTAATATTGATTCAAAATGACCAACCATAAAGACCCCAAAAAGCACTTTTCAAAAAATTTCCAGGTTCAGAACTGCCGCAAAATTGGCTATATTTTAGAAAATTACCAGCAAAGGCTTATGATGCCTCAGAACTCCCAGCCACATGGGATCACTTTGTTCATCTCTGATGGACCCCTCTGTGATTCCCAAGCATGAATTCTACAAACAGTCTTATCGGAAAGCGAGATGGTACCTAGTTCCCAAAACACATTTCCATCACTGCATGTAGCTCTGTCACTTATAATCTTAATTTGGTCATGTTTCAGGAAAGAGTGAGATATGGCAAGTTCGGGATGAAATACTCTTCTTCTGCTAACTAGCTCCAACTGTTTGACTCTTTGTCAGTAATGACAGACAGATGCTACACAGCCATTTTTTTTTTTTTTACTTATTTCTCTATTTATCAGCCTTCATTTGTTTTGCTATTTTTCTTCTCTCACTTGTTAAAACATTTTGTTTTCTTTTTACATCGTGTCTGCTTCTTCTGCTTGCTATCAAACTGCATGTTTTCATTTCAGAGAAGATAAATTTTCTCTTTCTGCTTTTACACAAACAGCTTTGAAAGCAGCATTTGATGAAAAGAGTCTGTTTTCAAAATATGTAATTGAAAGTGAACAGAGAATGAAGCAATTTCACCAAGAATTACTCAAAGAAGATGCTTTGCAGGTAAGTAAATTTCTTCAATTCACCAATCTATTCACATCAAAACCTTTTTTTTCTACCCACAATTGATTTATGATTTTAATAATTCCACTGCCATATATGCTGGTATATAAGACAATAAGTCAATTTAGAAGAAATAAAACTATGCAAATATTACACTGTGTCCAAAGCTCATTATGGACTGTTATGGAGCTTGGATGCCCTTTGTCATCCTCCAAATAGCCCTGTGAGCTATCTGTCTTACAGCTCAGAATATACGGTATATGTGCCTATAAGAAACTCCTAAGCTATCACTCAAAATAAATAAGAAATTAAATCACCGTAGACCCACAGATGGCCCACCTGACCAACCAGCCAAGTGGGCTACAGATTCTTCTCTCTTTACTCATTTGTATCTAATTGTGTATGTCTCTGGGTGCTCCTAGTCACATTTTGTAGCCTACAACCTTGAAAATTTGCACAAGAACATTGCTAGGCCCCAGCTAAAAAACTGTTGTTTTGTTTTTGTTTTTTTTTCCCAAAAAGTACTAGTGGAGGTTTGGGGATCAACAATGCTCAAATCTTGTGCTGGTATTTCTTGATAATTTTAGATAAAAGATCCATTTTTTTGATAATTTCAGATAAAAGATCCATTTTTTAGATAATTTTAAATAAAAGATCCATTTTTTAGATAATTTCACATAAAAGATCCAATTTTTAGATCGTTTTAGATGAAAGATCCTTTTTTTTCGGATAATTAGTTTTGATACACGTGCTATGGTGATCCATTGATGCAAGGTGAAGATATTGTAATTAAAAGCTAATGTTTACTAGAAACTTCAGAAATAGTTCACAATGTGAACTTTTAATCAGCAGGAATAAGGAGGTTCAATCAGTGGGATATCATTCCCACTTTTAGAATTGATCAGAAATTGTTTGATCAAATCTTCTGAGCAGCATGCAGTTTTCTGAACATGATAACTGCTTTTCCTCTGTACATTCCTTAAACAGCATGTTTTATTGATCTCAATTTCTTCCAAGTGCATCTTTAGCTCGAAGGGAATGGGTTCTTGCCAGTGCAGTTATGAAAGGACAGTCAGAGTTTATCGAATACAAAGAAGATCTTTGCAAAAGAAAACATGTAAATCAATTTTGTTATGTAATTACCTAATGAATACATTTGAACAACAGTGAATGGTCAATCTAAACCATCAAAGTTCTCACTGAAGATTTGAGTTGCCAGAAGATAGCGTAAGATGCAACATCTCTTCAGAATTGGTTACTCAGATTTTGTTGAGCTCATCTATTAGCCAAGCAACGCTGAGTAAACATTTTTCTCCAAGAACACTGATACAAGAGCAAGTACTCAACAACATATTGAGTTTAACTTATTCTTCTTCTTGAGGGTTATTATTCGGATACACATTTGTAGGACTATGAATAAAGAATACACTTTCCAACTCTATCATGACATCACTTAAAACTGCTTTTGTTACTTTATTACTTGCGAATATTTTGAATAGAACTCTCTTATTGTTATTTCAATTAATGACTTTTCCATCAGGAGAATTGAGCAAGAGCAGGTACATGCTGACTCTATAATTTCTTGCTGCAAAACTTATGCTGGACACTATTTATGATTTTCACCATTATTTTTAAAAGTGACATAAAACAAACTAAACTTAGGTGTTGGAAGGGATACTTATTTACATACACACACACACACACATATATATATATTATATATATATATATATATATATATATATATATATATATAAAAACATAGTCTAGAAAGCTTTGCAGCTTTGAACACTAAACATTTATAAAAAATTTTCAATAGATTTTTTTGTATCACTTCAGTCATCCATTTCCCAATATCTATCAATGCAATTTATGTAATCATCCAAGTGTTTTTTCCTGTATCCCCCATACTTTGTTTGTATTGTACTATGTATAAATTGTCTCTTGTTTGGATCATCAGTTGTTTCCCATGTAACTGTTTTGGCCTATATACATGCGTGCATTTGTATATACAGCACTGCCTTCATTATCAGTCATTATCTATGATAACCGATTTTTTGATGATTGTATTTCATACTTCTGCTTCTTCCACTCAATAAAAGAAAGTATCAAATTATTGAGCAAGACATTGACAAACTACCCACCTAGGCATTGTTTTGTCTTAATTCACTCAATTTTTATTGCAGGGAAAATGTACTAAATGGAGAATGAGCATGACTAGAAACATTTTAAGAGTAAAGCCAGTTAAAAAATCTGCCAAACCTATGGCTCCAATTTGAACAGTTGATGATGTTCAAATTGAACATTCATACATATCTATATAGAATATAGTTAATCATAAGAGCCAGTATCAAATATACCATATCAACCCCCTTATTGTATATATTTATTCACTAATCTTAGCTTAGTTTCAATATAAAACAAGTATAGGTCAACTAGTAGGGATCAAACTCACTGCTCAATACTATTGATCTTTTAAGACCAGTCACCTAAACATTACTATATGATGAAGCACAATCCTCATTCATTGCAAATATATACAGACACTGGTTGAAATCAATGTTAATGGTCAATGATCAAATTTGAATGAACTGCCAAAACAGAACGCAGTTTCTGTTATATTTCAATTAGTTTATTTCTCACATCTTTGACTTTTTTGAATAAAGATATCAAAACAATTGGTAACGAAAATCAATACATGAAACAAAAAAAAGTCTTTTTGGATTTGGGCTAAAAGTCATCCTTAAAAGAACAAAGAGGTAAAAGCTATTTTCAGAACTTAGAAAACAATCTTGGAATGCTAATTTGAAAAAATTTTGAAAAAAAAAAGAATGAAAACAGGGTCTGTCATCACAGTCAGTAATTGAAAAACTATTGCATCAAAATTTGAAATCATGTAAAAAGAATTCCAACAAAGAATAAACATGGTCAGAATAAATTCTATTCATGACATCACTGGCATTTTCCACTGGAAAGCATTCAAAATAGAAAAAAAACATCTAAATTATTGAGAATCCAGTTGGTATTAATAAAACTATAAAAATAAAACCCCCAGAATGTCAAATAAGCCTCTCCACCAAAAAAAAAAGGTTTAGGAGGGTTTAATGAAGTACTGATGCCAATTTTCAAGTCAGAATGGTATGGCCATGAGCAGTAGAATATACAAATACATGCACGTACAAAAAAGGATAAAACCCTTCGCCACTTTTGATGGCTACAGTTGTTCAATAGCCCTATGAAAAAAGTAACCCTCAGCCTGTGGAATGTAGTGTAAATTCTCAAGACTTATTTTGGCAAAAAATAGCATCTTCAACGCCAGGAAATACAATAATCCAAAGGTTGAGGCTAAACGTTTTTTTTATGCAAATCTTGCAACAACAAAAAATGGCAAGAAAATGAGTCCTTTACCATTTCTCCAACCATTTCCAATTCCCAGTGGAACTTGACATCCGCTTTTGTCACCAAGGCAACTAGCGTTACTGATTCCAGAACCAATGACCTGGGTCAACTAGGTTGCTTAAAGCCTCTTCCTATCAAAGCAATGCTCACATATGCTTGCCATACACACCCATGGTTACATGACTGAACAGAAACATCAAAAGAGAACATTCATATCACCACATTTACTCACCCAAAAGAAACCATTGCATGACTACCGTCTTTTAGCAGCATGCTTTGTTGGGAGTGATCAATCAAAAAATTGGAATAAGGGGTGATCAACGAGTAAATTACATCTCTAGCCTTTTGTTTGGCAGGGACCACTATTAAAGTCTGATTTTTAGAAAAAAAACAAAAACAAGTGTGAATGCTTCAAGATAAAATCAAAGAGACCAATGTAGCATAAACTTGCATTATGAATTGAGCCCATATCTCTTGCCTTTCATCGGATCACTGAAAAGTTTGAATTTTCAGAAAAAAAGTAGGGGCAAAATAGAGACCAATTTAGCATAAATTTACATTGTAAATCGAACCCCCCACATAAAAAGAAAAAAAAACCTATTTAGAGGAAATTTTTTTAAAAAAAAGAAAAACTCTTTTCCTAGACATAATGAAATTTACATCTGAAGAAACCTGTTATGACAGTTTTGGTTGATGGTTTCTAATATCTTACAGCATTCTTTCAGGATAAAGGGGAATAGACCACCATGAAACTAAGAGTAACCAAACTTGTCTCAGAACTAACGGAATTCAAGATCACTGCCATAAACTTTTTTTTTTATTGATGAAGCATTCTCGCAATTATTGTTGTTATTATGAACATTGAATAACTGTAGACACTATTTTGACAGGTTTATTAATACAAACTAGTTGCTCTAGATGTTTTATTTTCTTTATTTCAAATGTTTTCCTATGGTGTCATAAATAGAATTTTGATGGCATTTTTTTTACATGACTTGAAATTTTGACTCTATGGTTGTTTACATATTGATTGTGATATCAAGTTTTCATTATCATCCTCATTATTGTTAATCTATTACATCTTATCTCAACAGTGTGGGTTGATAAACAGTACAAAATTAGTCATAAAGAGATAACTTCAAACAAGACTTGAACTTGCATCCCATTCTTTGAGAGTCTGTCTTATATAGATGTGTCTTCATCTATTTTATCAACAATAGTATCGATAATTGTTCAAGGAATAAATCTGTACTCATTCAGCCACTCTTAATTAATCACCTCTACCCACTACAGACTGGTTTAAACATTGTTGCTGGGTTTAGGTTATTCATGTGTTCTGACATTTATATGTGTCTAAATATCTAGACTTCACCCAGCCCAAGCTGTTCAGATGAGAAACTTGAAATTTGCACACACACGTACTCCATTCAATGATTAGGGAAAATTCTTTCTTTCGTAATTAAATTGAGTTTTCAGTGCGGGGGGGGGGTACAATGTACGTTCATGCTAGATTGGCCTCTTAGTTTGTGCTAAGCAGCATTCATGCTTACTTTTTTTTCTTATTTGGACTTTCTAGTGATCACAGCCCCCAAAAAGACAAGAGAAGCAACATTCATTGATTACCCCAAACACAGCCTGCTGCCCAAAGACATTGATCACATGACAGTTCCAATTGAGTGACTTACAGAACTGTTTTTTCTTTTAATCATAAATTAAATCATGAATTGACTTATAAATTTATGGTTCAAACCGTTCTGGTAGTATTTTCATCCAAGTAACTTTATTTTACCACTACCAATGCTTAATTTATGAGGTAAAAAGCAGCATATATGGGTGGCAGTGATTCATAATTTCCCTTGGAATGCTAGTTTTATTTTGAAATTTTTAGATGAAGCATCATCATCATCATCATCATCATCATCATTATATTACTAGTTTTACTCCATCTTATCCCACCGCTCAGGTTTGATAAATTCTTTGAGCAAACCGCATAAAATTGTAGAAGCTGCTCCCAACAAGACTTGAACTCACATCTCACACCTCATAAGCTCATCTTTCTTGGATGCTGTGATAAAACTAGTAAACATTTTTTCTACATGAATTTCCAAAACTGCAAATGGTTCTCAAAGTGCCACAAACAAAATTTCAATTAGAAATGCAAATTTCACCCAGCTCAAAACACATGCTTTGTTATTGAGCATCTATAAAGAAACTCTCATGTATTAAAAGTTTTGAAATATTCAAAATCTTGCATTGTTTAATCTGTGCAAAAGTCAGTCTGGTTGAACCAAAATCTCAGTTGATTTTTCTAATCAAATAATCAATCTCATTCCTATCCTTAAATCAGAGTTTTTGACTTCCAATCAATTGCTCAGACCAAAATCTTCATCATAGCACTACACTCATAATTGTCACCTGATTATTTAGTCCTAAATCACAATAAAGAAGTTTGGAATCTCAGACCCTAACCAACAAGCTCTCCCTATAGAGCAATAAATTGTCTAAAAATATTAATCAATGAATCACATCAGCAAACCAAATCTATCAATCTTACACCTTGTGATACCCAGACTAATGTCCTAATGATTCGTCATATAATTACCATTGCACTCTAAATCACTGTAACAAATCTCACCAATTTTTCCCCAGATGCTGAACCTTGAGTCATGTAACCTCAAGTCCAATTCTCAAACTAGTGTGCTACCAACCATGTTCATAGTAAACATCTACAATGGCAAGTTAGGTGGGAAGATCTGATGCAAGAGAGAAATCATCCATGAAGATAACTATTCCTCATGAATCATAATTATGTCCCTTGTACTTAATTGAAAAGTACTTTTAAAAGGTGAAAGAGCAATTAGTCACTAATGACTCATTCATTTACTCTTGGCCGACTAAAATAAATTCCCTTTTTCTGAACATTGAATGCTGAGCACGTACAAATTTTCAATTCTTTCACAGCTGTATATTTTAAAAGGATATAAGAGTACTAAATGCTGTTGGCTTGGTATCTAGCTAATTTATCCAAAGTTTGCAAAAGCTGTCAGCAAAACACTATTGCTATCCTACTCCACAAACATAAATCATATTGATTAGTTAAAGTAATAATAAGATGTAGATCAAAAGACAGACACTATAATAAGCAAAATCAAAATGTACATGCAGTAAGTCAAATAACTATTCAATCCCCTTCATAAATATAGTTTATTTGAAAATCGGTGCATTTATAACTGTTAGGTCTACCTGAAATGTACAATTCAATTAGCTTCCAAAATTACTAAAAATACTTAACAAAAATTCAAAGATTTTGACTTATAAAATGATATAGCTCATTGTGTGTTAAGAAAAGGATTTAGCCCCTTTAACAATAATATCAAAATTTAATGTGTATAAAAATTCTATAAACTACTTTATATATGACATACATTGTCACATCTATTCTAAATATGGTGTAGATTATCTCAACCTTTGATTAAAATTATCAACTAAGCTTCATCTTCCTGTCAAAATGACCTCTAAATACAATTTTCTTAACTTGTTCAAAATCATTTTTCAACCTTTACAAGAAGTGAACCAATTATTTTTTTATAATCAGTTACTCCAATCGTATTCATTCTCATCCATCACTTGTTTTGTTTGAAGTTTTCACTTGGGTAAAAAAAAACTTTATTCAATTATATCACCCTGAATGCAATAGAGCCGATGTTCACCTAAAAAGGAAGAGACATTTTTATTACCTAGCTGCTGGTACTGAGGCTTGTGAAATTGTTTTAGAGGGATTCAGACTCAATTTTCCTATTCCTGTCAGCCAATAACTCTACCAAATTGAATTT
Source organism: Thysanoteuthis rhombus (assembly GCA_963457665.1). Classification (NCBI taxonomy): domain Eukaryota; kingdom Metazoa; phylum Mollusca; class Cephalopoda; order Oegopsida; family Thysanoteuthidae; genus Thysanoteuthis; species Thysanoteuthis major. Next base: position 16,859,949 of record OY735217.1, read on the forward strand.
TAATAAAATACCAATCATTCATTCAATTTGGATTTTCTGCTTCTGTCAACCAACCAGAAAGACCTTACAGAACCATCACTTCAGATATGGAAGCCAAGAAGGATAATAATGATTGATCATTATTATCCTTCTTTCTCAACCTTTTAAAAGTAGTTTTTACTTTTTGAAAAGAGGTTTAGTTTTGGATTATTCAACCTCTACACAGCTGTACAAAAATTTTTACCATATCTAATATGTATTTTTCATTTTGTCAGTATTCAAAGAATTTTTCTCACTATCTAAACAATTATTATTTATCAATTAGCATAGTACCCATATAAAATGACCTGATTATTTATGTATGGATCAGCACTTCTGCCCTGGATCAATGTATCCGTACATTTAGCCTGGGATCAAAGTGTCACTCCTCGGCAGTTCTGCATAGGAATAGAGTGCAGTATCTGAGCGCTTACTGAAAAGTTTGACACACACACTCAAAAATATACTTCTATAAATTGATACACATTGCGTTTTAAATATGTGGATTGATTCTTTATTGTGTCTATGTGTTATGATTAAGCTTATAGATTACTTTCCTTTTTTTACAGATCACTTCACTTTTTCAGATATCAGAAACAATTTTGATTCTTTTTGTAACCTCTCATATCTTCAAAGATCAAACTCAACTCCCCGACAAAAAGTTTTGGTGAACATATGAGGCTGTACTTATATCTATATTTAAGGTCTGCTTCATAGCTAAAGAAAGTTCTATAAATTCAAATTTCCCTCAAAGTTAGACCTTTCTTTTGAGTAAGAGGCAAATCTATTAATTTCCATTTTAAAATATTTTTCACCCATTTATAATACTTAGTATGTCTTTAGTTTCATGTAAATTTAAAAATTCCTAAAATATACCTTAATGGCGGCCACTCTGTTGATCTTCATTTGGAAGAAACATGATACTTTCTAAAAAAGTAGATATCTCAAAATCCATTTGATCAATTTATCCAATAAAACAATTACATTGCACTGGATGTCCCCTTTCAAACACAGATAGCTTGAAGTAAGCAATTCCTGTTATATTTGTTACTCAGAAATTGTATAAAAGGTAAGTAATCTAAGTTACAGAGTTGCTTTCTTTTATTACTGCCAGTTATACTGACAGTCCATTTGAAGAAAAAAATGTACTTATATAGACACTTCTTGTCTGATTTTGTTAGACAGGAAGTTTTAATCATTATTTGTGATTTATTTTGACTAATTAACTCATCTTTGTTGTTTATTTTTTTATGTCAGCCATGTATTCTCCAGCCTTCCTATTGTGTCTGTTATGTTCAGAAATGTTGATTCTGGTTCCAAGAGAGCGTGCGCATCCCCTCCCCTCCTGGTGTGCATTCTTCCTTGGAACTCAATTCAGCATTCCAGATCATTATAGACGCCCGAGTAAGGCCAAAGGGATTATGGTGGAAGCAATGTGAAAAATAAACAATGACGACGAGTGATTTAGTCCGAATAAACCATGTATAATGATATACAAACACTCTTTGGTATATTGATCTAAACTGGCATTGACCAGCAATCGTTTGCGGTTTTGGAATCCAAGAGGCTTATCATTCAAAATAATGAATGTTGCAAATGTTTTTCTATTTCTTATTCTTTAAATTGTTCCTTTCAGGCTGCTAAAGCCTCATCTAAATCGTAAGTATGGTTGTAGCAGTCAACAGTTGTGACTGTCCTCAAGAATTAAAAATAAATTAAAACATGACTTTGAAGTGTGTGCTTGTTGTGCATGTTTAGTTGTTTGTTCCAGAAAAAAAGGTAGTACCGAATGCATTTCTATAAATGCTTGTGTGGCATTCAATTTTTCTTAATGTAGCTGTTGCTTTGAATATCAAAAGTGTTCATAAAGTCTCCAGTAACTCAAAAGAAATTACGTTTGTTGATTTGTTTTTTAATAATACTATATTGTGAAAAGAGGATTTTGGGGGTTCTTTATGCTATTGTTTCATGTTTCAAGAATATAATTTATAGTCATTTATGGTCACTAATGTAGTAAAGTCTTCTTGCATTTCACATACCAGCAATTGATTTACCAACTTTCCAGAGAAATTACAATCAATAAATACATAAATAACCTCTCAGAACACTCTATCAATACTGAAGATAATGAATTTAGACATAGACTATTACTTGGAAGAAGTCTGCAACTAATTACCAACTAGTATGATAGAAGTACTTTTTATTGAGAGAATATTCCTTATTTAGTAGTTGAATTCTTAAATAAGTATCTTAGTTGAATTATAATGGGACTTTATGAACACTTTGTAGAGACTCCACAAAAGAATGTCTCCCAGTTAGTACAAAACATTTACAGAGTTTGGTGGTTGCTTTCTGATTTGTTTGATGAAGACTAATTCAATTTTTCTTATTTCAGTCAAATTTCAGAATAAACAATCTAAGAAAAACCAGAATTTTAAAACAAATTAAAAGCTGTCATTACTTGTGACTTCAGAGGATTCTGATTACTATAAAAACATTTGGTCTTTTTCAAAAAGTTTTATCCAGGAAATCAAATTAATCTTCGCATTCTACTTACCAATGATTCACTGTGTTTTTTAGTCATGCAATCAACCAGTGATAAAGAAAAAATACGGCTTTAGTAAACTGAGTACTGTGAAGAACTAGGGCAGTGCATGTTTAGAATGGGTCAGTGTGTGGAGCAGCCTGCCACAATTGTCATGTAAAATAATTTTCCATCCATCATACGAAACTACAGCTGCGAAGTATTTTGGTAACTTCTGTGCGGTGTTACCAATTTAGATATTTTATATCTAAATTTAGATAATTCTAAAGAGCAGAAATCAAGGATGATAATTTATAGAGACTATTGAGAAAGATCTATGATCTGTAATTTTTTATTAGATTTCTTGAGAACTGCTGACCTAAACTCAATACTGCACTACCTCGTATGCTGACAAATATATCTATCACTTGGCAACTTTGTACAATAAGCAGTTGAGTAATGGCAGTGCATACACACGCAGAGATTTCTTCAACTTCAATTTCTTCAAGTTAGATATAACTCAAGTTGGAAGCAAAGGTCTAGCAGGGAGGGGGTGCAATTTAAAAATGCCCTCTGGGCCCTGAAAAGTTTTATGATGCATTATACAGTAACAAGTATATATTTGTACGTACATGAATTGCATAAATAATAATTCAGCATTTGAGGTTGTTTGTAACCAATTAAATGATTGTGCATCCCTATTTATTGCAAATTTTTTTTGGTCAAATCTCACTAAATGTTGGAAGGGACTCCTCAAGGAGCCAAGCTCCCCGGTGCCACCAAATCTCTAGCTATCTCTAGGTATGCCACTGGTTGAAAGTGCTTACAATTCATGCATGATAAAATGCTGGTTAAAGGAATAGTGTAACATTAAATGCATTAATTTTTTTGTCAGATTCCAATCAACTTGTCTGATAAGGAACATAATCCATTAAGTATCGGGCCTTATGTTTCAGAAATATAAATTTGATATTTTAAGGTTGAACTTTTCATGATCCCATCAATTTTATTGTTATCAGGAACCTCAGATATTCGAAGAGACAGTAATGGCTTTTCTCCAAACAGCTTAATAACGCTTATTAATCTTTAGACCATTAATAGATGAGGGCTGAAGCGGATAAAAATGTTTGGCACTTTTAATTAAAAACTAAATATTTTTCTTTACTAACTCATCTTGCATGTCAATAAAACCTCTTGAATCTTTGCTATTTATCATTTTGTATATTATCTTCTGTTATCATACAAAGTGGATGTTACACTTAACCAATCAATGTCTGAAAATAAATTGTCATGAACAGCAAATTTGAATTAGACTCTATTTGTGTGTTTAGCAAAGTAAAATGACACCCTGTTGTAAATGTAGCTAATATAAAAAAGTTTAGAATCAGTATTTTTTAGTTAATGAAACTGTTTGAATAATAATAATGATAATAGATTGGAAATTTAGAATGAAGAAATAAAATGAATAAGATGGTATGTTCATTATATTTTTGTGTTTCATACAAAAATATAAAAATAGTCTTAAGAGTTCAAAATATTTTACAACAATTCTCATCTGAAATTTTCATTTTTTGAAAATTATATTTTTATCTTATCAAATGATATTCTCCATGTTTTGTTAATTGATTTAAGTATATATATATATATATGTGTGTGTGTGTGCGTGTGTGTGTGTGTGTGTGTATTGCTTTATTTTCCTTTTCAAATTACTATTATAATTTATTATAGCATTTGTATTTCAAAATTAGCTAATGGTATAGTCATATTCTTTCCCTATAACCTTTATTTCATTATCACTATCATCATTAAATGATTATTTTCTGATGATTTAATTTCCTAAAAAAGTCATATCAATTTGCGAGGACTTATAAATAGAGGAGAGACAATAAATATCTTTATAAAAGACTGGTATTCTCATTTTTTGTTTTTATTACATTTTAGCTGATAATATCTTCGGTCTTTGCCAAATATATTCTGTATCAGATAATCCTTGGGTGGTATCCAATATAAATTTCAACACTCCTCAACTGGAATAATATATCTGTATACACACAGATAGATACATATTCATATAAATTGGTATATATATATATATATATATATATATATATATATGCATAGAAAAATAATTAATAAACAACCAGCATGTATATATGTATTGATGTATTGAGTCAATCTGTCTTGAAAAAAAGTGCTTTATATCATTGGTAGAGCGATTATAAAATGAATAAAGATTTTTGTATGGTTCATTTCAGATTCTACATTCTGTTTTACTTAAAAAAAGATTTTCAAATGAAGGTCCATTTGAAAATCTTTTCCAAGTGAAACATAGAGTATAATATATATGTATACATTTCTTTCTCTGTCTCTCTATCCCTAGAAAATACTCAAGGTTTAGTACATACTCTGGGGGAAGACTGAGAATATGCTCACTGAAACTTTGTGACATAAACAACAATGATGAGGATACTCTTCCAAAAAACTTCTAGAATAATGATAATGCAAGCAACATGATTTGTTTTGTATTTGTAATGTTGATAAATTGGCGTATTCGATATTTTCATTTCTATTCACATCAGAAGATATCATGTTTATTACATAATTGCATTTGTTATTATTTTGGTTATTATCATAGTTTAAATCATCTATATCTTTATACTGTATTGATCTCAGTATGAAATTAATGTCAAATAGCAATATGATTGTGTCTTGTGACTGCTGAAGACCAATATAGTAATAATGTATTGAAATTTATGATTTCCTACAGTATGCAGGCTCTATGATATAGTAATTTCATTCAATGCTTGTTTATAGTTATGAGATCAAGTAACCTCATGATTTATTGATTAATTCAGACCAATATCCTTATCTTTGTAGCTTTTCAGTCTCCATCAAGATGTGTTATATCTGGTAACCTTCTGAAGTACTTTCAAACAAAAAAATCTCTATTTTAGTTACAGGTTCACATTGTCCTAAACTCTTGTTTGTTATAGTCCTTTTATAGGAATTGATCCTAGTATGCCACTTTCCAAACATTTCTTTCATATGTAACAACACTCAAAAGGTAACAGCATTTTCTTCATGTTGTACAGGATTCATATACTTATTCATATACATTCCCTTGGAAGTTTGTTTTGTGGATGTGAGGTAATCCAACAGAATGGGGGTGATCTGACAATTGGAAAGTGAAGACAAATTTAAGAGAAAAACTTGTGTTACATCTTGAAAATTTTTATTATCACATGGACAGGTTTTTATGCATTTCAGTGGTTGCCATCACCTTTTTCAAAAAACATTGCTGCAGTTGCAGAGAAAACTGTAAACTGTTACATGTTTTAGATCTCAAAAATGTAAACAGCATACCCGGGATATCATATTGTTCAATTGTTTAGAGGAACAAACCAAAAACCTTAAGATCAAAAGTTCAATCACTCATTTTGATTTTGAGCTCTTTACAAACATCTCTTAAGATGGTGTCTTTATCATATTGGCACACTGGGCTATTACCTGAGGCCCTATAATTTTAGGGGCCCCCAAAATTTAGTTAGAAAAAGACAAATTTTAATGTGTTAGAAGTGAGGGGGACTTAGGAGCCCCAGTATATTTCTTTGCCCAGGGGGCTGCAAATATTCTTTGGATGGCCTTTTCCCTCAAGAAAAAATATATATTCCATGTATTATTTGAACTAGTAACCTGATATTTGTTGTCTTAAATAGAAAATTTTTACTGGTGTATTTTCTGACCTTATAACCTCAGATAATCTTTGTAGGGTTTTTAATACAACTTTTTATTCCTATCAAAGAGATGTGTTGTTTTTTGTTTTATTTTCTTGGCTGTACAGAATAAAGAATTCTTTTCTTTTAAACTTCCCATAGACTATAGGAAGAAGGATATGACTAAGGAAACGGTAAAAAAAAAATCGGCAGAGGAATTTGATATCTTTCCCTCTGACTCCAGTTTCAGAAGATCGCAAATCCCACTACAATTAGAAACAATCAACCAAAACTGTCAACATGTGTTCTTACAGTTTTCAAGTGATTCTGGCTTGCAATCTATCTATTTATCTATCTATCTATCTATCATGTGTACAGGCTGCACCAATGGAGCTATAGGGCTGAAATTTTGATTTTACTCCTTGTTATGTTCAGGAGAAATGTTTCTCTTGTTTTGAGAACAGCCCCCTCCCCACCGCCAAATAACATCCAAGATATGGTCTTCCACTTTGCGTGAGTGCAGTATCACCAACTTTTGTCAAATTATGATGAGACAACCGCATCACTTGTAAATAGAAGACATCCAAACTAACATCCTAACCACACCCATTCATCCCCACACCTTCTCAAACTGTTTTGTTGAGTATATCAACAAGTAACACTTCATTACATACACCTTACCCTCCACTACTTGACAGAAACTGCACCACATTTAAAAGCTGTCCTCACAGTTAACTAAAGATAATCACAAGTCTTTCATGACATCTCTTCTTCTCTTTCTGGCTGGAGCTTATTGAGCTTGCTGTCCATAGTTTTGAGACTACTTGTTAACTTCCAAAGGTTTTTTCAGACGATTCAACTCTTTTTTGTTGTTAGTGTTGTCAACACAACGTTTCTGCCGATTCATTCTTTGGCCTTCTCCTGGTGTAATATCCAAATGTTCTGTTTTCCACCATCACCTTGTCCAAAAAAACATTTGGACATTGAAACTGTAATGTCCAACCTCGGGCAAGAGATCCTATAGCCAGTTTCTCACACCTATACCCCGGCTATTTTTTACAACCATGTATTCAATAACATAATGAATGTAAAGGGTTCTATTTCTTATATCCTTTGTTTAATGTTATCAGCTAGTTATTATCTAGAAGACCCTGTCCCAAAGTGATCACAATTAGTAGTTTTCTATTTAGATATCAATACCTCATTTCAGAATTTCAGACTATACTCAAAAAATATTCTTATGCACAAATCTTACCTTTTTTATATCTTTCCTACATTCATTTCTTAACACAACCTGACAAACTCCATCCTTGACCTACACCATGCAAGTATATCATATGTATCTATACTTTATTCTAGTAGGCCACTTCATGATGGGTGCTCCATACTTTTGGCCTTGTGCCAGACTAAGCTAAACTTTGTAAATACCTGCATATTTTACCGGCATCCTAGAAATTTAATTTCAATTTATAAGAAACAGTCTTAATCAAAGATATAGGTATATAAATTCTACTGTTTCAAAATCTTTTTAGAAAATCCATTTTGAATAACCGTAGACCCTGCCACCTTAAAAATTTAAATGAGTTCATCTCTAGGCACTCTCAATTAATGTTTTTTCTTTGTATTTTTTTGTTTTGTTTTTTCAAGTGTTTTTTGGGGTCTCTACGGACCAATGATGTCCAAATTTTGTGCTGATACTTTTTTAGATACAATATCCAGTTTTTCAAGATAAATTTAGCGGGCTATGGTGATTCATTTAAAATTCTAAAATGTGTTTTGTTTTAAAGGTTTCATCTTGTTGATTCTAAACCTGTATGAAATCAAATTTCACCTGTAAACAAATTCGAATAATTAAATTTTTTAAAAACCTTTAATGAATAGATAACGAGTTATCATACATGTGAGCATGCATGTGAACATGTTTGTGTGCATTTGTATGCATATTTATGTATCTGTATGCATGGTTGTGTGAGCATACAGATTCATTTGTATGTATTTGTATGTATTTGTAGGTAAACATAAAGTAAGATAACCTTCTATAATCAGAATATGTTTTTATGAAACCTGAATGCGCTTCCACAGCAGATAAGAGACTTTTAAAAAATATTACAACCAGTGAAAATTGAATAGTCTTCAAGATTTAATGAGAACATACAAATATAGAATTATATAAAAATGTATGATTTCAATATATTCAAATGTAACTCACTTTATTCTATTAGTTTATGTGTTATATTATCGAACATATCATTACCTAGAACCCCACATTCTCCTCAGTGTCACAAGTCACCTCATCTCACCTCCTATATTGAAAAAAACAATGCTCTCTAGGTTGATAATTAGATATTTTCATGTGTGCATACACTTACTATATTAAAATCACTTTATGAATATGCATCAGACACACATATATCTCAAGTACCTTTTTAAGATAAGGTGCTTATAAAAACAAGTTTTGGTTCCTGAAGGTCTACCATAAGTATTGAATCACCGGTTTTCTCTTGAAATACAAGAAATCAATAATCAGGAAGCATTCAAAGATTCTTTGTATAGTTTGCCAACAGTTCCCTAGCTCAGCAGGTGGCACCTAATATCATATAACAAGTCCACACACGTACACAGAATTGCATTGAAATCTGTTAAATTGCTTGAAGACAGGAAGTGTATTCACCGAGACTGTTAGATGAAAGATATTGGAGTTTTAGCCAAAAGGAATCTCTCCACAAATCTGTGCTATTTGTTATGCTTATCTTTTCTTACCATATGCATAAAGGCCACTTTTCTCTTTGGAGTATAATGTGAAAAATTATCATCCTTAAGGTTTCATCATATCTTTGTATGAATTTCCAGGATGAGAAATTATCATCATTATACACTGATTTACTCAGACTAGCATCCTCATCTCAGCCATTATAGTCACAACGTTTCAGCTGTTGTACCCTCCAGCCTATGCTATTTAGTATCCTTATCTTTTCTTACCATATGCATAAGGGACACTTTTGTGTTTGGAGTATAATGTGAAAAATGGTCATCCTTATGGTTTGACCATATCTTTGTCTGAATATCTCACATGAGGAATCATCACTATTGTACACTTATTCACTCAGACTAGAATCCTCATCTTGGTTTTCAGAGGTCATAAAATTTCAACCGTTGTACCTTCCGACCTCTTCGAGGTGTCTGTCATAGTAGGTAAACTTCTGGCAATTCCAAACCAAACCCTTTATTTAATCCATCAGATTAGATTGCTCTCATTTCAAAATTCTCAAAAGGTTACCAACTAAAACAGACACCTGAAAAAAGCTGGAGGGTACAACAGCCGAAACATTACATCTATAACAACCAAGATGTGGATACAAGTCCAAGCAAATAAGCATACAATAATGACCATAATCTGTTTAATTTTCAGTGATCAACAACCTGCCATAAGCAATAGCTGTATTTGCTGTACAAGGATGGACAGCACTTATTCTGAAGGATCCACCATCTTTCTTGTACTCTTATCACAGAGTCCAAAGAGAAAGAGGGATTAAATTGCTACTGTAAGAAGATAGATGCTGATTAGTAGTAGTAATTGTTATTGCAGCATCAGGTTTAAAAATAAAATACTAACAGAGGATAAAGGAACAAAAAGATACAAGGTAAAGGAATCAAGTAAAACATTTAGAGAGAGTAAAGAAGACTTGATCATTTCATCTTAAGAAACCGTTGTCGAAACAATGAGAAAAAGACAGAAATAGAGAATGGTGATATAGTATTGGTGGACCTATGGAAATTCTACGCTGTACTTTTGCAAATTAAAACTAGGACACAAAGTCATTTGCCTACAGTTGTTGTGTCAAAGCCGCTATTTACTCCCAACCCCACCAGCGTCGTGAAAATTTACCCTGCTATCCGACAGACCAGAGGTTACTTTTTTCAAAGGCCTATCCTAACTCAAGAGGCAGATAATCTATGCTAGATTGTAATCTGAACTCCAGTGTATAACCTCTGCATGAAATGTATAAATTAGACAGTGAACAAACAAAAGTATCAGAATAATTGGAAGAAAAACAGGTCTGGTTAGTCACTCAATAGGAACCCGCATGTGATCAATGTCTCTTGACAGCATGCCACATTGAGGGTAATCAATTAAAAAAATTGAAAAAAGCGGTGAGCAATGAATAAGTGACTACCCTGGCCTTTTGCTGAGCGGTGATCACTGAAAAAAAGGTCCAAATTTTTAGAAAACAAGCATGAACACTGCCAGACACAAACTAAGGGACCAGTTTAGCAACAACATACACTGCAAATTTTCAAAAACAAAAATTTTTTTTTCTAATGAGGAGTATGGGTTTAAATTTTCAGCACTCTAGCTCAATTGCTGCAGCCTGTATGCACTTTACATAGCCTGTCAGACCAGCTTAAAAACTGGAAAAACCTATGTTGACAGTTTGGGATGATGGTTTCTAATATAAGTGATCATGAAAATTCATTTCCATATCAGTAGTAACACATGAGTAATGACTTAAGTGTTATATGATTACCTATATTTCCACTCTCTTCAGATGACCTTGACTAAGTGAATGACTGAATTGGCTTTGCGAGCCAAGATTATTGGAAGGGATTTCCACTACAGTACTGCTGGGCCTGTGTGCAGAATAACCCTCTCTCCTTTGGGGCATTTTTTTTTTTTTTCAATCCTATTTTTCAGTGTGCCATTGTATTTTCTCGATAAATTAGATTGAATTTTGTACACCGTGTATTAGTTCAGAGAAAAAATAAAATGCATTTTTAGCAGATAAAAAGAATGAATAAACAATCTAAAGGTAAATATACTTTTAGGAAAAGTATTGTAGTGCAGGTGCAGCTCTTCTGTGGGTACTTACTTGTTGGCTAGATGGAAACTTACCATGTCTCCCTATTACAAGAGAAAAAAAAACAGATTACAAGTGAAATTACACATCAGTAAGCCACCCACAAAACATCTTGGTAAAGTGGGTGAAAGCACTTGATTTTATATTTAATCATTTTTTTTTTCAAAATTCACACATCCTTGATGCTGCAGAGAACAGGATTCAAATAATTAAGAAGTTATACTGTTTTAAATAAAAGCTTATTTAATCATAAATTCATATAAATTCATATTTTATTATTAATTTTCAAGAATTTCAACAAAAAAAAACAATATTCCTAATATTCTTCTCTTCCTTCTACAATGTCATTCTTCTTTTTGACTCTATTCAAATGCTTATGATTTTGCAATGTATAGAGTTGTCAGTGGCTAAATACTAATTGTGACAGGTATATTCAAACCTCTTGGGAAGATTTTATACTGGATCTTATCTATTGTCTTTGAAAGACCCATACAAGGTTTCATCATCAATAGATCTTTGAACATATAGGTAACTTGTGATATACAGTCGGTATGATTTGGTGTACTTTAGGAAGCATTACACGTAACATATATTTGTTCATGTACAGGAAAACTCTGCTATATGCTACTTCAGTCAATGTAATTTGGAAAACATCAACCATTTTCCATTTTATGCATGTAATTATTCAATTACTGTGATCTGTCTGGAAAAACTTGAGTTACTATGAATATAAAGCAGGCCATTGAAAATATTAAACTACCTCCAGCAATATGCAAGCATCTTTTGTCGCATTGAACAAACGATTCTTTTGGCTTCAGTCCCACAGACAAAATAATTGGAGAGAACTGCTATTAGAAGTAGCATAGATTTTGATATGGATATAGAAAATATGGAAGAATTGCTTGATTTGTTCGTAGAGGAATCAGGTAAGAATGATCTTCTTCAACTCAATAAGCAAAGTACATTTGAAGAAGCTGATGACAAAGTGGTCGAAACAGCTGAAGAAATCAATATAACAGAACTCATAGGATATAGACTAGTTGAAGCATCCAAGGATTTTTATCAAAATGTCGAACATGGAAAGATGTATGGAAGTCCACAGAATGATTGCTAGCCATCAGAAATTATATAATGAGAAAAGAAAAAATCAAGATTTGTGCAGTCAATTTTCTAGAATAGTTTGAAATATGATTTTATTTTCATCATTATTTTTGGCATTATAAGCAACTGAAATTTGTTTTTTAAACACATTTTTATGAGTCTCAATGGACGATCTGAAAGGATGTAGATTCACTTTAATTATTCCCATTCATTCTATTGATCACTTAACATGAATTTGTCTTACATAAGTAAAAATTGTGATGAATTGATAGAATAAGGTAGGGTTTACCTGTATATATCTGTCAGTTTAATTATATCTCATCAGTCTTACTCTGGTAATATATACATATATGTAGTAAAATGGGGATTCACTACACAAACACGTTTATGTTTCTGCCCTGTCTGGGTCTCTTCAAGCGAATGATTAGGTATATTTTTGATTCCTGTTTGGGAAATTTTTGTGGGTGTTACTGTGTGGGAGGAGTTTTCTCTTTTGTTTTTTTGGTTTGTTAAATTTGTAATTTGCGTTTTTTTCTGGTGGTTATAAATCACATACTAGGGGATATGTTATGAGTTTTGGAGTTATCAGTAAGTGGTTGCTAGTGCTATGTGCGCTATATAGGAATGTTTTATTTTTACTTCAAAATCATTAGATTTATTTCCTTATGCTAAGATTCTTTATGACCATGGTGGGTTGTATGATTCTTAATTACCTTAGGGGGAAGGAGACAATGTTGAGTAGGTGGTTCTTTGAGATCGCTTTGTGGATAAACTATCTATATTGAAAAAAAATTCTAAGTGATGCCGGCATTTTAACGCTATTTCATTTTTTCTGTTTCAGCGGGGTAGTTATGGCCCTCTGCCCTACAAAGAGTCTACAGGAATAAACAAAAGTGATTCATATATCAAACAGGTTCTGCAGTATGTCTCAGAAAACAGCTTTGTTATGAAGGGAAAATATAAGCTATTCTCCAATGGAAGAAATTTAAAGAAGTTTAGATTTTTGAACACATTCACTTGCTTTGAACTTTATTTTTTTCTTCCAGTAAAACCAAATTTATAATGAAACAATTTACTCTTAATAGCCATTATTTGACACCTATATCGATCTTCTATTTTACATCTTATCAAAAGTTAGCAAATCCCTTTAGCAAGGCTCAGAACTCAGAAATTAACTTGCCTGCTTCTTCATACTCAATTGAATAAACAATCTACTACAATCTACCAATTAAGGTTCAGTTTTGTTATTATTCAAGTCCCAAACTGAACCACCGCTTTTTTATATAGAATGTTTTATTGGGGATCATGGAGGCTTACTTTTGTCTTTGAGAACTGAATATGTAAAAATTTTCCATCTATTTTTTTTTTTTTTTGGACAAATTTTTTTATTCATAAAAATTCATAACATCATCATTCAGTCATCAAAGTATTTTCTTTGGCTTTCTTTAACCTTATTCCACTTTTCAGGTAAATTGAGTATTCCATTATAGAAGAATGATTCCAGCTTGGATTCAATGAATTTTTGAAAGAAATTTCTTGATATCTTGAAGTTATTGGAGACACAGACTAGACAGAGAGTAGTTGACAGGTTTGGAGAATATGCCACGTATGGAAGAACTTCCCATCCTAGCTCTATGATTGTTGTCTGCATCGCTTTTGCAACATAACAACAAGTGTTGTCATGCAGCAAAATCACCAGTCAATTTCCTTGCTCATCCAAATCTTTTTTCTCTTCCAACGTGTCATTCAAATGTGTTGATTGATTCGACTCTAATACTTCCGCAAACTCACATGTTGTTTTAGCATTGTCTTTCTCTAAATGGTTCTTCCAGATCATCAGTTTTAAAATTCTGGAGTTCTTAGAATATTCTCTGTCCTCAAGCTCAAATATCCTTTCTCAACCTTTGCTAACCATTCATAACATATGCTTGCACGTGCCGCATCCTTGCTTTACTGATCCATTGCATTAATTCTATTGCGCTTTTCCCAGAATAGATGTGAAAAGTAAAAACTGCTGAATGTGCGTTTTATATTCAGTCATGATTTCAACAAAAAAAAGTAATATCACTTTTCTGCCAACAATTCCCAAAGGGTATACATTTACAAGCAATAAAGAGCTGAGTAAGCTTCAGCAACACTTCAAAGATTTCCCCAACATTGTGCAAATGATGATACTGGGGACTTCTAGATCAAGAATATATCTTCAGCTTGAAGTGTCTTAAAAAGATTCAATAATTCTTTACAGATATAATGATAATTTTCCAGTTAGTGCAATTTGAAATTTAGCATATATATTTTTTTTTTTTCATCTTGGATGTAGGTTTAATGTAAAGAGAATTGAGTTCCAGTTTTATTTCAAGCAGATTCTGATTTTGTATCCTTAAAAAGCAAATTAAAATTTGGTTTTAAAATCTATTTTCAAGTCTACGTTCAGAAAACAAATGCATATATTTTGTCTTTTGTATCTTTGCAGCAAAAACTCAAAGTCGGCGGCTTCCGAAAAAACAGCAGTAGTGTCAGCAGCAGCGGCAGCAGCAGCAACTGGAACCAAGTGGCTAACCACAAAGCTTGGAAGGAACGATGCAGACTGACAAAGCTGCGGACAATTTTGCTTTTTGCTAAAGCAAAAAAGACAAAATCTGATGAGGATGTAGGATTCTGAAATAATCAAGTTTCTTTTGAGGTTGAAGCATCTCCCCCACCCCACCCCGAATTGGAGGGGGACATTTAGACGTGGATGAAAACTGTAACAACTCAAAAATTACAAGTTTCAAACTATATTCCAAACTTTCTCAGACAATTGAACTCCTTTGTGCTTTCAATGTTGTTGCCTCACCATTTGGGCTGATCTATTCTTCAGCCTTCCTCAGGTGTATAACTAGCGCCAGTTTCAATTTAGTGTTTGAATTTTTTCATCCCATTTTTTCAACTGCTATGATTTTATTCAAAAGCATCAGTTCAGATAAATTTCTATCCTAAATTGGAATCGATCAACTTGCAGAAGACAAAAAAGAAGCGAAAGGAAGAAAACATTGGTTTTACCGGTTAGTTTTTTTAAAATCTTCTTTAAATCAATTCTTTCCATAATGACAGTATGTGAACAATACTCATCTTTCAGAACCCACTCATATAATCAAAAGCACATTGTATATCACAAACTTCACTTTTTCTGGAAAATTTATGTTTAGAGAATTAGTAAACATGAGGATCAAAGACTTATTTTGTTCAGTAAACATTTTGTCATTGTTTACATATTTGTTTATGAATAAAAGATGAAAAACTTAAGTTCTGATGCTCTCTCATTTCTAAGAAATCTGCAAAAAGTTATGATAGAAATCATTCTATGGGACGCCAATAAGGAGGTGCAAAGTGGCATAATGGTTACCGGCATGGAATCAATGGACATAGTTTAAGTTTTGTTCTACACTGCTTATATTTACTTCGTACGAATTTCCTTGGGAAAGACATGAATCCAATTCTTCTCCCACCTATGGGTAAAAAGCTTGGGCAGCTGGAGCCCTTTAGCCCTGTAAGTCAGTCCGTCTTTCTTAAAGTTACTCAGACAGAAAAAAACCTACAGGGCGTTTGCTGTAGCTGGTGTAAAGCAAGTTTAAGGAGAACAGCTGGGTGCAGGGCTAACGACTTCATCCTGTAAAACCTGCTTGCTATTGAGATCCCAGCAGAGGACTCAAGCAAGGAGTCCAATTACAGGAATAAACAATCCTTGTATATTATCATCAGTCTTTTATTGTCCATCATTTGACATAGACCTTCCCTAGGATTTGCCACACCTCTGTATCATGTGCGTTGCAGAGCCAATATTTTCTAAACCTGTCCAGTTTGTGTTGCCATTTCATATTCTGCCAGTTTCATTTTTTAATTGATCTCTGGGGATCCATGTTTTGAATCATCATGTCCCTAAGTTGTTTGCCATTCTTGCAACATGACCAGCCCATTGCCATTTGAGTTTCCTAATGGCTTCTATGATACCTCGGACCCGTTTTTTCCCAAATATATTGTACTCTGTTTTCCCTTAATATACTCCAAGTGAGGTTGAGCATGATTCTCTCATGTACATTGCATGGTTTTCAGTTTGAAGGTCAGTTTCCTGGTTAGGTTCCATGTTCCAGCTCCATTGGTGACTATCAGGAGAATGTATTGGTAGTATACTCTTCTTTTTAGGACATAGGATGTTCTTGTTCTTGAAGGTTGAGCTTGCTCTGCCAAATGCTGGCCATTCTAGAATAATTCTTTGCTTGATTTCTTCTTCTTTTAAGAATTTCATAGAGATTCATAGTCCTATATAGATGTTGTGGTCTACTTTGTCCGGCTTTGTATTTTCGATTTTGATCATTACGCGTTTATTCTTTGTTTACTGTATATGACCTTTAAATGGTCTTGTAAACAAGTTTCCAAAATGATTTTCATTGTAATGTAACAACCAATGAAAAATCAATAGAACTTTTTTTCAACCAAATATAGATGTTGGAATGAAATAGAGCAGTTCAGTCAATGCTCCTAGTATAAGCCAAGATATCCGTACTTCCTGGAGTATGTAAGTATTTACATAGTGCTCACATCTTAACATCCAGTAAAGGGAGATCATTTGTAGCTTAGCAAAGAGATGTAATTCTCAACAGTTTTTCCTGCTTTGTTGATTTTTTTTATGCACACATTATATAATTTTGATATTTTGGTGCTTGCTTTTATATTTTCTTAATTGCCAGAGGATTGTGTGATTGTGGTGTCTTTATAATCACCAGTTCTTGAAGAAGTAATCAGTGCAAATGGTTTTATTTGACCAATTCTTTCCCAAAGTATTCAAAGTCTTTTTTTTAATTTACTATCTTGAATATCAATATTTTTTAGTTGCAGTAACCACTCTGCAGGGGAATTGCTAAGAGTTTGTGTCAGGATGATTTGGTGCTTTAAAAGATGGAGGGACCAATCAATAATCGACAAGATGACCCTGACCAATTTATATCAACTCCTCTCTGGCATTTAAGAATTCATGGTTACACTTAAGAATCAACATCACATCATGGTCAGAGTTATAGTTTATAGTCACTTTAATTTATAAATTCAGTTCCCTTTTCAATATCACATTCTGAGCTGATGCAGCTTAGTAAAAATGGTAAATGAAACAAAGAATGTTTTGTAGAAAATACAAGAATATGTTTTTAAATGTGTAATTTTCATTGTACAAGGGTATACAAATTTTGATATGGAATTTCACGGTATAATGTTTGATGTATGTGATTAATATTCATCCCTGAATCAAGTATGCTGAAATGCAAATACATTTTGAGTAAAATAAATGTTTTTTTCATCATTAAACTGTAGACTTACTGACATACCTACACACCTACACTGAAGTATCTTTTTTTAAATCTAAAAAAAGAATTTAAATTAAAATAAGTTTACGTCCAAAAATATTCCAGTTTTTTCCTAGAAATTCTTCTTACAACAAGTTACTGATTTCGCTTTGAATGACAGTATATAGTTAGTGTTTGGTCAGCCTGTATATTCTCCTTTTAAAATACTTCTTGCATAAAAGATGGATTCAGCCAAATGATCTACAATGACTCACAAAACCAAATATTTATATGTTGTATTTCAATTTGGCTTGAATGAAGAAGCGTAGAAGAAAAGGAAACAAAATGGTTGTTGAATGGCCCCAGTTAGTCTTCATTTTACGGAACTGTGGCAAACAGAAATTCTATAAAGGTTAGGGAAGTCATCCACTAAACAAGGAAAGCCAATGGGTTGTTTCCATCTGACTTGAGACCACACTGTACAATAGGAATATTTGATATTTGTATCTTGTTAAGAGGGACATTTTAGTGGCAAATGCTTTTCTGAAGTGAAGCATATAAAAAGCCATTGCCATTATCTTTTCCTAAGAAGAGCCATATCTGATCCTATTAGAAACTTCACAATGGTTCTCAGGACAGCTAATAGAAAGATGACTGGCTCTAATGTCAGAATCAAGTAGTGAAGCAGACAACATGTTCAGAAAAAGATGAAATATGTTCCTTCAAAAAAATGAATAAAACTAAAAAGTGAATACATCTTTCATCACCTCAGACTTTTTCATATGCCTCAAGATTAGTTTTCGTGAGCTTTTGCCATAAAAAAAGAAAAAGAGAAAAAACAAAATGGAGAACAAAGCTAAAGCTTTTTCCCTTACTTACATTTTTTCTTTTTGAGTCACTATCTCTAGGCTATATTCTCTGACTTTATCTCTTTCCCTCCTACTTACTTACCATTTACTCCTCTTCCTTCTCCTTACAACTTGTTTCAGATCACTTCATTCCTTTCTTTTCAATGCTGCGTATACTCACTACCACAACCCCCCCTTTTGTTCTCAACTTTCTCAATTCCTGAAACCTCTTTCACTAGTTCCCTATCTTTGATTCTTCTTATTTATCCATCTTTTCTCAAACTTGAATCCAAACCAGGAGTTTACTCAGTTTTTTAAGCGTAAAAAAACAAACAAAAAGAACAATCCTCACCAAATTTGGGGGGAGTAAAAATTAACATCATTCCACCGTGATTTTGAATTATGACCAACTAATTTGTTGTCATGTCTCTTAGCAACTAAATTAAATTTACAAGTCTCACATATCTATTGAAATTTATGCTGGAAATACACAAGGGCTTATTTTTTCTAATAAATACATTATTAAATCAACATTTCCTTACCATGATTTGAAATCATGTCCAAGTGATCGGTTGCCAGCTCTCTCACCGACTGTGTAAACTGACAAGTCTTACATATTTACAAAGATTTATCTCACAGATACATGAGAGCTTATTTCACTCTAACTAATAAATGCATTTCTACAAAAAAAAATATACATCCATCACTGTTACCCACAACAGACCAGGTGTAATCACATTTGCTGGGTTTAGGTTATTCATAGGTTCTGACATTGACAAGTATGTATGTATCTATAAATCAATCAAGACTTTGTCCAGCCATTACAGTTTCTGGTAAAAATCTTGCACACATACTCCTCTTAATGAGCAGGAGAAATGTTATTTTTTTTGTTTTTTTGTGAATTCCTCTTCAAAATAGATTTTTAGTGTGGGATTTAATATGCAATGTAAGTTTATGCCCCCCCCCCTTTTTTTGGTATTTTTTAGATTAAACCTTTTTTAGAGATCACAGCCCAACCAAAAGCCAAGAAAAGTAACTTATTCATTGATCACCCCGTTTTCCAACTTTTTAATTGATCACCTCGAACAAAGCATACATGGGTGATGGTGGTTCATAATTTCCCTTGGAATGTTAGTTTTTTCATTGTACATACAATAAAAAAGTACAGTGATCATCTTCAGTTAGAATTGAAGTACAAGTGGAGTTTGACACTGCAGCATTCAGGCTTGGCTCTCTTCATTTTCCATTTATTTCTCCAGCCACTTGCTCACTTTTCATCTTTGTTTTCCTCCCCTTCACTCTTCCTACTCTATTCACTCTCCCTACAAATCGCTTGTACACGTTGCAGCTTCCATTTTGTTTTATTTCCTTCTATCAGCGTACTTTCTTTTTATTTCTCCTATTCCTCTTTCACTCTTCTCCTAACTGTGCACCCTTCTTCTTCTTCCCTCTTGCCAATCTACTTATCCTACTACTCCTCTCCTCTCCTTTGCTCTATAACCTTAATTTTGGGGGTCTCCATTTTTCCTCCCATTCTCAAAGAAAAATAAATTGGAGTTGAATATAAAATGAAATATTATGGCTGCTTTTTATATTCTGATTCAATTTGTTTATTTCTAAATAAATTTCTAGCAATGAAAAAAATGATGAAAAAAAAACAGGGTTTTTTTTGGCATCATCTCCATGAATAAATTTGATGTTTTTTTATCTTATAAAGTTCATCATTTTGATGTTCCTCAGATATACCACAATGAGGTATGCAAGTATGTATACGTAAGAAAAATCAAGTCATCATAGCTACTGCTCGAGGTTGAGTGTGATGGACTATGCTCGGTTGAGTCATAGGTCACAGACCATAGACACCTGTGCGTGTATTTGTTTAACGTGTACTTGTTGATGCACTCCAAGAAACATACACTACTTAACAAATCAAACAATTGATTCCAATGGCGAAGGATGACAGGAGCTGGCGGATCTGTTATATTGATTTAAAAAAGCCACTGTTTTTGTTTTGTTTTGTTTTTTTGTTTGTCTGATTTTGGGGGGTGTTACTGCATAGTTGAAAAAAATTGTTGTTTCTCAGAGGTTTGAAAAAAGTGTCCATTCTCTTTGATTGTCAGACACCAAATAAACAATAGATAAATAGAGATCAAACAAGTAATTACATGTTGATTACATCTGTGAAAAAAAATTTTGTAAAGAGGTTAAAAAATATTGACCACTTTTTTTTTTTTTTTGCCTGACTCCAAAAAATAATCAATGAATAAACAAATAATCACGTTTTGATTATATCAGTCAAAAGCCGTTGTTTCTTAAGAGCTTCGAAAAATTTTCTTTGATTGTTATCTATCTTACTACAATTGAAGAACTCTATATGTGCATATGTGTGTGTGTGTGTGCACTGCAATTACTCGACATGTGGCCATTGTATGAAGTTCACGATCTTTTATTTAAAATTATAGATCTAAAATTCAGATATATAATATCTAAATTGGCAATAGATCTAAACTTGGATATAAAATATCTAAATTGGTAACCCCAAAGGGATGTAACAGAAATACCTCAAAGTGGTTGTTTAGTATGAAAAACGGAAAATTATCTTACATGACCATAATGGCAGGCTGCTGCACACCATTAAGTCCAGTCCCCTCCTGGACATGCACCTTTGGAATGAAACCTGCCTTCATAATCCAAATAATGTGGGGTTACTCAATTAGCATTGAGACACCTTTGGATGAGCTCATGTACTGTGTAACTATTGCATTCATAATGACCGCACAGGTTTGTCAGCACTCCACCTCCCCTGTAGTCCTTATTTGGCTCCCTGCAATTTCCAGCTTTTCGCTATATAAGAACATTTCAGACTGTGGATGAAATTAAGGAGAATGCGATGAGGCAGCTGATGGAAATCCCAAAAGAGGAATTTTCAGGCTGTTCTGAAAACTGGACAGGACAATGGGATAAGACTAGAGGTCCCAAGCAGAGTACTTGGAAGAGGACTAAGGTGCCATTACCCTAAGCAGGCTAATTTTTTTGCTTATATCATGTGGCTGGATACTTTCTAGACAGACCTAGCATAAAGAACAATGATGCATCATATTATGCTTACTGAAATTCGTTGTTTTCTCTCCAGAAAACTGTAGAAGGCTTGTACCATCAAGTGAAAAATCTGATTAGACAATAGTCAATCGATATCAACTGAGGTGTTTGTGAAAGTGATGGGAAGAATAGACAAGGACAGCATTACCATTTAACAAAACAAAAACATTTTTTCCCCAGTTTTAGTATATGTAATAGGCATAAGTTGTCTGAATTTCTCAGATGAACCATCATTGTTATTAATATTTCTTACTTGTTTCTCTTTTCGTATTTTGTCACTTATTTATTTATTTTTTGTTTTTGCAACACTCGGGTTGTCCTTTACATCCGATCCATCCTGATTCATTAAATTCATGGAGGAAAAAAAAAACTCAAATCAAGAGGAATAACTTCTGATCACGTGGGTATATTTGAACTAGGTTACAGAGTAACCCTTTTTAGCTGGGCAAAAAAAGATGATAGAAACATCTTAAGTGGATTTATTATGACAAGATAACACCAACCCACCCCCGCTCCCTCTGAACCTACCCCACCTTCGACCCCACTGATGGATAGCCACTTACAGCCACTTAATTAAAAAGACATTAAGAGAAAGAAAGTGTAAAGGGGTTGATGAAAAAGGGATGATGTATAAGGATTCTGACACTGGATGTAAGGAAGATAGTAAGTTTAGTGGCATAAGAAACAAAAGAAAGCAGGAGGAAAATAGAAGAGAAAAAGTTAATTCAGCAAAAGATATAGTGATATAGAAAGAGGACCCTCACCTATAGGCTAGGGGACCAACAATTGGTCACGAGAGGAGCAGAAGGGAAAGTAGCAGGACTGATAAGCCTTTCAATCTCTCTCTCTCTCTCTCTCTCTCTCTCTCTCCCTCTATGTGAATGTGGAATTTGTTTGGTCTTCAAGCAAAGCCTATCAATGTATTTTCAGTCCATCAAAGTAAAAATAAATGATGGTTTGATTTCGAATCCAAACATAAGTCTTGTGTCTTTCGTTTCTTCCTTTGCTGCAGCTACAGTGCATAGACATGCAATGAAACGCATCATCTAACATAGTCAAATTTTGTAATTGAAAAGTTGCACAGTGTTTAGGAGCAGTTACAAGAGGCTCATGAATTTAAGACCTAATGGTCATAGAACATTGAAAAAACTGAATGTTGCAATAAAAAGCCACAAAAAGAAAAGAAAAACTGCTCAAAAATTAATAATAATAACTATTTAAGACAGCTCAAGACTTATGTCTACTACTTCTAGGTGTGAACAAACAATATGACAGAGTTTAAATCAGATTATGTAGAATGTAGCAATTTGACTAAATTTGAATGACATCTATTGGTTAGCTTTTGCAGCCTAATTGATAAGATGCTGTCCCTGTGAGACAGATTTCCAAGGATAAGGGATATGAGTACAAATCTCATCAAAAGCTTATGCTTTATATCCGATCTGTGCTGCTTGCTTAATGGACCTAAAAACAACCTAAACATTTCTATAAAAAGTATCCAATAAGATGAAAGAAATACAAGTCAAAAATGAAAAATTTTCATTGATAGAAATTCTGACTTGTGGAAAAAAAATTATGAAAATCAAGAATTTTACAAATTTCCTGAAAACAAATGTCATAAAATTCGATTTTTTTCCAGAACAATATTTTTATGTTTACCAGCAAAAGATTAAAATAATTCTTTCTCTTTATTTTCTCAATTTTTACAAATTGTTGGCCAAAAAGAGCTAAAAACCAATTTCATTGTTTTTCAATGAAGCATGCATAACTTGGCCAAAATTTTTATCCGAGGAAGTTCAAATATCAAAATATATACACATATAGATCTGAAAAGATGAATTTTGAAACCTGAATTCTGGTTTAAAATCATTTTTTTCGTTTTTTATAATTACAAGCATGATTTATAGTTTCCAATGTATCAATAAAAAAAACCACAATACAAACCCCCACCATCTGAAGCTTATGTTTATGCGATAGCAATATTTAAGACAAAGTTTACTGTGAGGAGACATTGAGACCTCAAGAAAAGAACATACGAACACAAAAGAGCCCTAAAACTTGATGAAAAAGCACTAGTCGAACAGGGAAATATATACAACTTCAACTTTCAAAATGCCTACCTCATCAAAAATATACACAACTTTTCAATTTGAAAATGAGTCGGGGCTGCCCTTATATCTGAATGCAACACGATAATTCAGAGGTATGGACATTTTCAAATTGCAAATACTTTAAATGCACTAATTCTTAAACAAAAACATGTTAAAACAACACATTATAAAATAATGCAATGTATAGGGTAATACACACTTGCCCCTTTAAGAAAGAACACAAATATACACTGATTCCTTTAAGAAAACACTCACCACACACACCACACGCGCACATTTGCATACACACACTCACCACACAAACATGCACTCACATACATACATTCACACACACACACACACACACACAAGTTTCACATATCGATCACACGCACAGAGTGATAAACCACAAACAACCTACTACACTCTTCTTCGTAACCTTGCACACTTATCCATTAAAGCCAAATATGTATCTCCTTGCTCCATCTATCCCCTCCCCCAAGATGAAAAGAACATTCATATATATATGAATATACCTAAATATAAGCAACAAACGGAAGCGTCCAATATTAGTTTGAATCAAGGACTAGTATAAAATTGCTCTTTTCCTCAAGGTTGCAGATCAATAAAAGATTTAACGATGGGTTACCTCTTTGAACAATTTTTGATTTGTTGAAATTTTAAAATTACCTGCAAGTTTCACAAAGGTTGATAAATTACGCCTCTACATAGTGTCAACCTAACAAGTGGATACTGCAATTGAATGTGACTTTAGTCAATATTTATCAAAAAGATGAATCAAAAAGTAAGATATACCCAAAAAGACTACCACAAATTCTCAGTGAGATTACCTGTTTTTCTGCAACTTGTCAAACAATGATTTCAAGAAAAAATTCAAGTTTACATTGTAATAAAATTGTTTCTATTTCAAGTCACTCCTCCCTTTACTCTATTAAAAGCTTTCATCATCTCTTCCTGAATTTGGATAAATATCTTTTTTTAAATCAATTGTTACACAAACAAAGATAAAAGCCTGGAATTTGAATTTCGGAAAAATCAATTCTCCTTGGAAAAAAAAAGGTTGGGATGGAGAGGGCATTATTACTTTTTATAGGTTTTGTAATTAAGAGACAGTGGAATGATTTTTTTCCTGATTTTTGTTTTCATCGTAGGAAATAATAAAGGTTAAAGAACAAGACTGGTGACCAAATATACTACAGTTCAATCTCCTTAGTCTGCAGCAGTCTAGAGACAGAGGTTTAATACCAGCCTCTTGCTTCAAGAGGATAGTATTGAATCTCTGCCTTCAGATTCACTCAATTTCCAAATGAAATGTTATTCTAATGCCTGTATTAGGTAAGTCTCTGAAATAAAACTCAGATTATGTCCCTTTCTGGCCAAATCTGGCAACCTTGATCAGTAGTCTTAATGAAAGATCAGACTTGAAACTATAAGGTTCAATCTCTGATATTATTGAAAATGTAGAGAGGTCATGTTAGGAGTCATTATAAGATGTACACCGGTATA
Source organism: Thysanoteuthis rhombus (assembly GCA_963457665.1). Classification (NCBI taxonomy): domain Eukaryota; kingdom Metazoa; phylum Mollusca; class Cephalopoda; order Oegopsida; family Thysanoteuthidae; genus Thysanoteuthis; species Thysanoteuthis major. Next base: position 16,885,040 of record OY735217.1, read on the forward strand.
GTATTCCTGATTTGAAACCTTTGCAATCAGACACATTCAGAATTTTGGGGGTTTGGGAAATGTAGTGTTGATACCATGTATAGGGTAGACAATCAAATCGATTGTTTGGAGGATGGAAATGTCTCTGCAGTAAACCATGTATATATTCGCACTGAGTGGGGTGAATTAAGACTATGAATAATAATGGAAAGATACATGGTTCTCAGAGCTTTCCAATTTTCAGAATTTCGAATAAGAGATTGTGTACCTGTAATTTTATCTCCAAACTGGAAATAGCTCAGAACATTGAACTGGAAATCATAGGATCAGTGGTATATTTCCTGTTACACGGAAATAGCCGTATGGACAGATAACTAGTCTTTGGTTCAATGTCAAATATTGATGAATAGATTTTGAGCCGCTTTTAAGATGGAAATATGGTTCAATTTTCAACACTGGGAAATAGCCAAGTGCCAAGAAGATCATGTCTTGATCACTGTTGTATATAACTGGACACCTATTCACCTGTATGTGAGGAAATTGCGTTCTGGGCTAACACTTCCCTTTACTATCAATGGAACAGGCTCAATGCTGGAGTAAATCATAATAAAAGTTTTCAGTTTCTGGAACAGTTAGCCAGTATTAAGAGTTGTACAGACTCACACCTAAGTATAGTATTATTATGATCACTCTGGGACACAGTCTTTTAGATAATATTAACCAGCTGATAACATTAAGCGAAGGATATATAGAGGAAGCCACTTATTGTGATCACTCTGAATAAAGCGTTTGAGACTGACTGATTTTGATAACAATAAGCAGCTGATAACATTATCTGTGATTACAATAAGCAGCTTCCTTTGTATAAAAACAGTGGTGATGAGGATGAAATACCATGGCTACCCTGAATATCCAAACACAAATGTCTGGTTTTGAATATTTTGTTGAACTGCACCAACTTTAACATGAGACCAGTATTCATGAGGCACCTAAGAAGGAATGAACTCACTCTCAATGGATTGTAAGACTAGTACACCAACTATTACTCTAACGTAACTGCTCTGATTTCTGGTTTTATACTTGAGACCTGCCTTGAAGATATCTGTAACAGATTTTCATCTTGGACAAAGAATTGGTGCTTGCGTTCTAATAAATGCTCAGCATCAAATGACGAACTCCATGGCAAGCATTACAACATTCAACTAAATTGTTGCCTTCTGTCTGAGAGGAGCAGTATGCCCATTGCACTAAAAGGGATGGTTTGGGCTTGTCCTGATGCCTTCACAACACTAGTTGCGGGGACTGGAGCAATTTTTGCAGCTTTCCCGTAACTGGGACCTCACATTAAAAGCAACCTTGTGTCACATCTTGTTCTCAGGGAAACGAATAAATAGGAAAGCATTCCTAACTTCCCACAATGACTGATACTTCATGCAGTATAATCTAGCAGTAGAGGTCCAAGGATCACTGAATTGTAGTGTCAGTATAAGCTTTTATATGCTTTTGAGATCAATCTTTAATAGATGTTACGCAAATGACATCATACATCAGTCAAAATTTGTTCTGAGGGAATCAACCAACTGGTTCGAGAAACTAGCACAGTAGACAGAGAATTGATTTTCAGTATTTTAAGATTCTCAGTTCAATACTTATTGTGGGTAGCCATAGAGATTAATTAAATTAACCCTCAGCCTAGATTTTTCCATGCAGTCGACCAAGAAAATTTTTGATCTGATCCAAAAATTCACGTCTACCACTTTCTTATCCTCATAATTTATAGTCATTTATGCTAAACCCACAAAAGTATATATCAAATGAAAGAAAAATAAAAGTATAAAGATTTTATATGTAGTATAGTAAGTAGTGATAGATAATCAAAAAAATGAAACATATGCAGTTTAAAATGTAGGAGTAAAAACAGAGAAAGAAGCATTAATGAGTTTCATGTTGACAGTTAATAAATGAAAAAAAATTGTCTGCTTTCACAAGAGAAAGAGTGCTATAAATGGAAATAACTCGCCTAATTTACATGAAATAGAGTCATTCATGTTATTTGCTCTAGTTTTTGGCTATGCTGGCTGAAAAAGAGAGGGTGTTTGTTTTAGACCCACAAGGTAATATAGCATTGTGAGCTTATCTGAGGAGATGTATGATGTACATCCCGATAGAAGATTAAAGTAAGAACACATCCTCATCTTTGTCCCTGATATTTACAAGGGGTAACTAAAGGTTAACTAAGTGTATGTGTACATCAAACAGGTACACACTCTGTCTCATTTTGACCCCCAAGCATTTTTTAACCCCTTGGATAGACCCATTGAATCATTGCTGCCAGACCTCCTCGTGCAATCATAAATGAAAGGCCCACTTCTCCCACATAGGCCTCACTGGGCGCCTGAGAGCCAGCAGTACTTGTGGAAAACTTCTGAATTATTGTTTACAAAAACTTGGTATGAATGTGTCGTTCATTACAATATGGTTGCAGTAATCATTGAATCATCTAATTCTTTTCAAAATCCATGATTCTTGCTGTCTATCTGTCGAACTAAACTGGATCATTTCTTTCTTTATCAGCAATCAGAAGTGATAAAACATTCTTTATTGATGTCTGAGAGAATGTAAATATCTGAGGAAAAAAGACATCAAGACCAAAATCTGACCATATTAAAATTCCTTCCCTTCGTTTTCCTGGTTCTTGGGAATCATATTTCATTTTTATAGCATCGCATCTGAGTGATGCTGATGAACTGAAACTAGATTCAGGGAGGTGAGAGTTCATACCTATCAAGTTGATATTCCTATTTTAGCATTGAGTTATGCCCCTTAGGCGTGTGAGTGCTTATGGCCTCCTGGGTGGGCTGCCATTGTTTATGTTCTGAGTGAACAACATCCATATTGTTTGATGGGATGAAAGAACACACATGCCAGCCAATGTAAAGAAAAGAATAAAGTGTTTGTAAGTGATCATCTGTTGTTTCGAATTCTACTGAGTCTAACAATGCCTTTCCTTTGTTTCTTTTATTTTAGAGCCTTAGTATAAGATATAATTACAATTGGCAATCAGATTTTCTAGCGTCCCAAGTGTTAGCCCATTTCACTCTTCCTACATACATATTTATTCACTCAGATTGTGTAATGGTCCCGGATTCAATTCCTGGTATGAACAAAGAATGTGAAAAACTCATCAATAGGAAAAATTTACCTGTGCACTCAGCAGCTAATTGAGCACCCTCTAAGCTGTGGGATTCGGGTGTGAGCGTCTCTTCAGTTGACTTGCATCCTGTCAAGGGGGTAGTCATGAGAACTTGTAAGAATAAGGTCCTGATCTCAACCAGACTAGAAATTTGCAATGATCACTAAACCGTCACATGCAATAGAAATCAAGATTTTGTCAGCGACTGTATACTCCAGGGGAGTTGTCCCTTGATAGACGAATTCTTTAGAGTTTACACACATGCATACATACAGAAAATTGGATATCTATCCTGAAATCAGCATCTTTACCACTGGTCTATGCTTAGGTTAGATAATGAATTAAATCATTCTGAATTAAAAGTAAAAAAAAAAAAATTGTTGAAAGAAAAAATTTTAAATTAAATAAATATTATGATTATCTTTTGAGGTCCACAACGATGGTGTATGTTATACTGAATGAAGACGCCTGTGTGTATATTTGCTTAACGTGTACTTGTTGCATTTCAAGCAGAACACAATACTTTACAAATCAATCTACTAACTCAAAATGGCTGAAAAACCCAGACGATTGGAACTGATGGATCTGTTATATTGACTTTGAAAAGCCATTGTATTTTTTCATTACATCCATTGAAAAAAAAAACGTTTTTTCTTAGAGCTTCGAAAATGTCATTCGTTTTCTTTGATTGTTAGAAATAAATAAATGCAACAACGAACAATTTTTTTTTATTCTGAAGGAAAATTTCATTTCTTTTCTCTGTTTTTTCCCCTATGATTGAAGCATCCTATCTCAGAAATAGAATATCTTCTTGTCTCTTCTGTTTCAATCAATTCATTTTTTTTGTACAATTTCTTTTCAAATCATCATCTCATATTTGAGAGATAGACATGGTAAAAAACACACCCACAAACTTTTAGACTTCATCAAGGAAAACCCAATTGAGTAAAAAAAAAAAGGTTTCCCTTTTTTTTTCTTTGAAGAAATAGAGTAAATGTGCTGTCCAACAAGGAGGAAATCTTTTGAACTTTCTATGGTGTTATATGTATAATAAATACTTTCATTTTTGACATTTTCTCCTGTTGTTATAAGGAACCAACAACCAACATTGCCAGCATAGGTTTCTTCAGTTTTCAAGTTGGTCTGGCTAGCAGGTTATGTATGCATCACACAACCAGGCCACACCAATGTAGCTAGAAGGATAAATATTCAAACATTTACTCTTTGTTATGTCTAGAAAAACAATTTCTTAACTTTTTCACCACCGCCAACCCATCAAATAGGTTTTTAGTGAGTGTTCAATTTACAATGTAAGTTTATGCTAAATTGATTCATCAATTTGTGTCTGGCAGCATTCATACTTGTTTTTTGAAAATTTTGACTTGATCACTGCCCAACAAAAGAAGACAGAAGTAACAAATCACTCTTCTTTCCACCTACTACACAGCTTGCTGCCAAAAGATGTTGGTCACATGACAATTTCTATTGAATGACTAACCAGACCTGTAAGTTACTTTCTTTTAGCTGTGATAAGATTTCTTCTTTATTAGTTTTTAGTATTTTTCTGCTTCACGTAATACATTCTCAGGAATCTGAGGTTGGAGTTTTTGTCGTCATTTCTAAGTTCTCTGTTAAGCGATTAATAGAATCAATGCGAATAATTAAATGAATCCACATCCTTTTAGATCATCCACCAAGACACATAAAGACAATTTTTACTTGGTTATAATGACAAAAGTACCTAAGTCAATAAAAATTGATATGATTTTTTTCATTTATATTTTCATTTATTACATAACTAAACTATTTTTTAGAAAAATATTTGTCCAAATTTGACTGCATGGGTTTTGATTTTTTCCTCTCTCATCAAACAAATCCTTATAGCTAGTGATCATTTTTTCCCAAATTTCTGTGGACTTCCACAATTCTCTCCATGTTAGGATCAACATATGAAAATCCTTGGTGCTCCATCAAGTTTAAATCATCAAAAGTTTTGTTATAGTGATTTTTTTCTTAACTATATTCTAAGCAGTTTCACCCTGCCTCGAGCTTCTTCAAACAGACGATGAATTGAAGCAGATAATTTTCACTCAATTCTTCTACATACAAATCAAATATACCTCTATATTATTAGAAGCCATCAATCAAAACAGTCAATATAGGTTTCTTGAGTTTTCAAGTTGGTATGGCTGGCTGGCTATCATGCATACAGGCTGCACCAATGAGCTAAAATTCGAACATTTACCTCTTATTATGCCTAGAATAAGATTTTTTTTATATTCATCCTGTAAATAAGTTTTTTAGTGGAGTGTTCAATTTGCAATGTAAGTTTATGCTAAATTAGTTCCTTAGTTTGTGTCCGGCAACATTTACACTCCTTTTTCGAGAAACTGAACTGTTTTAGTGATCACTGCTTGGCAAAAAAGCAAGAGAAGTAACATTCATTGATCATCCCTTTTTCCAATTTTTTTAATTGGTCATCCCCAACACGACTTGCCGCCAAAAGACTTAGTTAGAGTCACTAATTTCTATTGAATAACTAACCAGACCTATTATCCATTTTTTTTTTTCGCTGTGATAGAATTTTTACTATGTTAGTTTTTAACGTCTTTCTGTTTCTGTGATAAAATTTTTACTATGTTAGTTTTTAATGTCTTTCTGTTTCGCACAATACAAACTCAGTAAGGTTGGAGTTTTTTTCTTGTTTTTTCTCAATGTTCTGTGTTAATCTTTAAAAACAAAGAATAAGCGTGAAACTTAGTTCTTAGATGTGGTAGTTTGTTTCTCTCTTGTGAATAAGCAAACATGGACGTACAAGCCCACCTTGACCAAAAAGTTCCCATAGACTCATGGCTGCAAGGGCAGTGTTGTCAACTTTATTCTTAAGTTTACATCTAAAATTGAGCCAAAAGACATCTTGAAACATCTAAAAACATCTAGATTCTCCAGGTATATAACCAATACCTTGGAAACATATTACACATTATTGATAGATTAAATGTGACTTTAATCATCCTTTATTTTATTAGAATATTATTTAATTTATTACTATAAATTAGATGAAAATATTCGTAATCTTATTACTATAAAATAAACAAAAATATTGCTTATTTTATTGCAATAATTAAATTAAGATATTATATATTATATTAGTATAAAATAAATAAAAATACTGTTTACTTTATTACTATGGATTAAATGAAAATATTATTAGTACATCAAATTATAGATTTGGATGCAAAACATCTAAATTGGCATTACTGAGCATGAGATATAAATCACATTTTGGTATGTCAGTCAGTCAGGGATGGTGATTGCTGCCAGAGATGCCTGCGCATCTAAAAAATCTTAAAAGAAGCTAATAGGTACCAAATAAGTAAAAGTCCTTTACTTGTAATTTTTGAATAAGTCTTTGAATATTGAATAAACTGTTTCCACAGTTAATCATCTGCCATAAATATTCAGTGCTCGTCATTTTCGATTAAATTGTTATAGTGAATCATTTCCAATAAATTTCTATTGTAATTCATTCCTACTTAAATCAATCCTAAATTACTTCTCTAGTTTATAATTTGCAAATCATTTCTTGATATAAGAATAAGTTTTAGATAAAAGCATATACAATACATGTTACTGATGACTCACTCACAGCTCTGTTCAGAATTAATTGTATTCCTGGAGTAAATCTTTTCCAATGCATTTCTTTACAAAAAGAACAACAATGTATTATTATTGCTGAAATATAGCAGTTAGAGTATAATACATTGGCAAAGCGAATCAAGTGTAATCAATTCCCACAGTAAGTTCTTTTTATTGTATGACAAAAGAAATTTCTTTCCAATACATTTTCATATCAAATGCAATGTATTTCTTCAAATAAACACTTCAGAATGCAATTTTTTTTTGACAAAAGAAAGGAGTAACTTTTGATTTAAAGTAACATTCCATTGCTGGCAAAAGCATCAAAGAGATTCAAAGAAAGTCTTATTCTGTCTGACTTGTTTTTTAACAATGGAGATAATCTGTCTCTTTTTGTCATAAGTAAAAGTGTTTCATACAACCAACACACCCATGTATATGTATGTGCATGTCTATGCACGTATATATGCATACATATACATACATATATATATATATATATACTTACACACACAGACACACATATATATATATATATATATATATATATATATATATATATATATGCACACCTGCCTCTATCATGCACAGAAACAGACACACTCATTTATCTGAAAAGAACATATATTTCTGAGAAAGATATAAGTAAATATAAACATGCACACATATACAAGGATATATATATATGTATATATATATATATACACACAAACATAATAGTGGTCGAAAGTGATGTCCGCCCTTTAAAAATTAATGTTTTGAATATATATATAAACATATATATATACACACACACACTAGTGTGTCCAGCTTAGGAAAAATGACGCTTTGAATAAAAGGTTAAAGCCTTTATTTACTGTTGGGTTTCAACTTTCAAACCCTTCCTCAACCTAGGTGAGAGGGTCTGATCGGAGGTGGGGCAATGCACCATCCTAAAGTTGACATTGATCATCTCTATCTGCCAAGGAGTAATGGTGGCAGTGGAATGATGCAACTCGAACTGACATACAAGACAGCAACAATAGGATTACACCAGTAACTTGAAATCACTCAGAACTGGATGTTAAAACTTGTCAAGGAACATGAAAAAACAAAAAAGTTGCACTCAATAGTAAAAGAGTGAAAAGTTTGCAAGAGAACTGAATATAAACTTGAACAGAGGAGAGTATTCACAGAATATAGATGTGAAGAGAATGAGGCAACATGCAAAGGAGTGGGGCCAAAAACAGCTTGAAGTAAAACGGCGACAAAAACCTCTGCACAGACGATATACCCTTCAAAGTAAAGGTGCCGAAGTAGATCTGAAAAATATCCACCAGTGACTCCAGAGCAGTGGATTGGAAGTAGAAACAGAGAGATCTATACTGGGCACTCAAGACCAAAGCTTGCTCACATGAAACATTCAAGCAAATATCATTGAAGAATGGTGCCGACCCAAAATGCCCGCATCCATGAACTCCATGTAGATACAATAGGTCACCCAAAGAATATGTTAGAGTGGGTCAATATGTACATTGGAAAGCCTGAAAACATCTCAGAATACCAACAGACAACAACTGGTGTGACCACCAACTAGCCCCTGTAACTGAAAGACAGAATGCCATGATACTATGAGACTCTACAATAAATACTGACAGGACCATCAAAGCAAAGAGACCCAACATAGTCGTCAAGGACCACTGATCAACATGAGTGCACATTCTGATCGAAATATAGCAGTAAAGGAACTTGTGAAACTAGGCAAGAGCAAGGTTCTTGAAATTGAGATACAGAAGATGTGGCACTTGATAATGCAAAGTGTTATTGGTATTGTCAGGGCACTTGTGATGATCAAGAAATGCATTGAAAAACATCTCGCCGATGTACCTGATGACCCTTCTCTCTATGGAATCTAGAAAATGGTGCTTACATTCACTTCATGAATACTGAGAAAAGCATTGTCATCTGTTATGTATCAATGTAAAGTGCAACACAAAAGGAAAAAACTGCTATATACAAAATAAGAGGGTAGGTAAGAAAAAATTGTACACCACTTCAACCAATTTTTGCTCTCTATTGTTGGTAACAACTCAGCAATAGATTGTAAAAAGCAGAGATGAAAATGACAATGATGATAATGATATTAACAGTATTTGATATGTAAAATAAATCCTTTTTTTTATTATTCAAAGCAATAGCTTAGGTTTGTGGTCAACACTGTGACAGATGAACTCAAGTAAAGGTTTTCCACCTACAATGTCACAAGTATGATTGAAAACTATGGACTTGAGATCAGCAGCTGCTGTTATTGTTGACAGTATCAACTTTTGGATGAAAACACATTAGTTGAGATTTGCAGCTGTTGTTGTAGTTGACGATTTGAACTTTTGCTGGAAAATGCTTCAATCGGATCAGTAAGTTATGATTATACTACTAGTTAATACCTGCGGAAAAATTCTCAGATATATTTGAATTTCTAAGAAACTATTTTCCAGGGAAAAATCATATTGAAATTATTTCAGTAGAAGAGTCCATAGTTCTAGATGAAGGGAAAGAGGTACTTTTATAATAAAAATTTTTACCCCTGAGTGTTATAAACAGCAAGCCAAGAAAATCACATTGTACATTATAAAAGTATAGAATCTTAACATGAATTGGTACAAGACAATCTATATTGAGAGATCCAATGAGGATCAAATCTACTAACAACAGCCAGCCAGATCAGCTTGCTGATCATTGCTATATGACATACATTCTGATCATTCTTTTTTTATATGATCTACTCATTAATCCCAGTGGAAAAAAATTTATTTGGATTGTGATGTTTTTTTAGTCCAATGTTATGGCCAGCAAATCAAGAAAATCACACTGTTTATTATAAGAGTAGATGGACTTATTGATGAACCTATGTTAATATATAGATATATATATATATATATACATATATATCTCCTGATGAAGTTCTTTTTATGGAAGAAAGTAGGGCACACAACAAAGAATTAGGTCAATAAAAGTTCTTGTTTTTTTCCTATCTTAATAAATCAAGTATTTTGAATAGATTGAAAATGATACATCTAAATAATGATTGATCAGAAAATAATGGAGGACATCATGCAGAAGAGATAAATGAATTACTTCCCTTGGTTGATAGAATTTCATCTCCTAATTTGTTTGCTGATATTCAATGGTAAACAAATTAATTAAGAGCTGGGAATGTGCTCTTAGCACCCCTATTGAGAATGTAATTGCATTTATTGTCCTTATCCCTTCAACCACTGATCTAAGCCAAATGCAGCTACAAATCCAATCGCTTCATCTCCCCACCCATTACAGCTTTGTTTCACTCTTACTACAACAAGTTCTATTCACTGGTAAAAAGAAAGAGTGGGATATTAACTCTTAAATTCACATTCAAAAATTCAAATCTTGAATCAAGGAATTTTCGATCATAGTTACTTTCTTTGCACTCTCAAATTCCAATTCCAATTCAATTGTCTAGAGTTCCATTGTTTAAATTCTATTCATTGAAGAGTTCCATTGTATTTTGGATCAGTTTCCAGCAGTTAATGAATTTAAGAGTTAAGCAATCCCAATGGTGTCTTGCCATCTGGCACAAACTAAATTTAAGTAATGGTACTTTACATATTTTAGAACCCTTGTGTGGCTTTATTCCAGGCTAAACTAAGCTTGGTTAATAGCTATACACCAGACAACAAATGTTAAAATTCATTTGTGGTTCTGTCCAGAAACTGTACTTCTACATTGTATGAAAACAGCTGAAAGTATTCTTTGAAGTTTGTGGTTAAGATGCTACAAGGCATTTTAATTAGATTACAGTACATGAATTTTTTTTACATCATAGGGAATAGTCTAAAAGTGAAAGATTTAGTAATGTAATTGTATTTTTTGGCATATTCAATGTTAATCTCAAGTATGATTTTAAATAATGATGTAATGCTGCTTATATCAACATCAACAGAGCATTTAGAGAGAACAGTACCTCAGTGCGAACTGTTCACTCTAAATTTGTTCAATAGGTTTAGGCATGGTAATATGTATACCAATAACAAACCTCATAGGGAGTCCAAACTTATTCTCAATGATAAAGAATTATTGACAGCAGTGGCCAATGACCCATGAACAATGGATCAAGCACTTTCTAGAGACTTTGGAAATTTTACAGTGACCATATCATATCATCTCAAGGCAATAGGAAAGGTTGAAAAATTAGAAAAATGGGTCCCACATGAACGGAATGAAATGCCCATGACAGTAACATCTCAGATGGCTGTGTCTGGGCTTAGAGAATTAAGATATGAATTCTTCTAGCATCCTCTATATTCACCTGACATTTTTTCAAGCATTTCAGATTTCATATCCATAATGAAAGTTTCAATAATAAGGAAGCCATGATCAGTGCTTTCACTGAATTAGAGACAACTGAACCTTAAGATTATCATAGAGATGGCACATTATTATTAGATGACTGTGGGAGAAGATTATTGCGTCAAGTGGGTCATATTTTGATAAAATATTTTCTGATCTTTTGTTCATATAATTCTTTATCTTACTACTCAAAACACGACATTTCATATGTAACAACCTAATATTCCATGGTTTTCCTCATGGTTTTCATTATAACTCTTACACAGCTGGCTTACATTCATTAAAGTGGGTAGTAAGTGAATGTTGTTTCTACAAAAAATGAAAATATTAAGCAAGGAAATGTCAATTTTCACATTTTTCCAAATGAATTAAAGCAGAAAGCAGCAATTCTCAAGTTTACATAATGCTTTTTGTTTTGCTTTTTATCTCGAGACTTTTCCCAAAAGACCTATTCCTGAGGGTTTTGCAAAACATCATGGCCGACCATATGTTCTGAGTTGTTGATTTAAACTGACAGAAAGAGTGAAGAATAAAAACGTGACTGATAAATTTGTTGCCGTAGATAACATTAAACATGAATATAAGAGCAGAATGATAACATTAAACATGAAGATTTTTTTTTCTGAACCACTAGAATTGAAATGCAAGTTTTATTTTAAGCACCTACCTGGCTCAAGTTGACTGCCTAACTTGATTGCTCATAAATGAAGTCAATAAAACTTAATAACCTGTTTTCTCCTTACATCATTTAGGGTTGTACAATTCAATTTCAGGCGTAGTTTCTTACACAATTTTTGTCCTGACTTCTGACCCGATATCATCACCTAATGTGGGCTGATTCGTAACCCTGCGGGAACTTTTCTTGGAAGCATTAAGTGAAGTTTTTATGAATCCTTGATACAAGTACTAGAGAAAACATACATCACCAATTTTTTCTATGGCTCAGTGTTTATTTTGCAGACCAGATCTGTAGAGGCCTGAAATATTGTAGAAATACCACAAAACACATGTAATTTATCACATGGTCGGGTTTATTTATGGAAAGAAAACTCACCTTACTCCTCAAAAAGATTTTACAACATTCTTTTTTGTTGTATCAGTTGTGCTCATTAGCATACTAGAAGTCTATCACAGACTCATCACTGGAAAGGTATAATTTTGAAGATGGTGGCCATTTTATAATGCCCATTACTCATTCATTATTTATTATCAACCCTAAACTTCCAACATTTTTTTGTCGTATCAGATGTGCTTGATAACAGAAAAATCTACCGCAGTTTGCTCACTGGAAAGGTATTATCTTAGCTGGCTGCATTAATGAAAACAAAACACCAAAAATCACAACTAAAGGTTTCTCAAGTTTCTTTTTGTAGTATGTGTGCTAAATTACATTCTAAAAGTCTACCAGAGGTGCAAATATCATAAGAAAGGACTGTGTATATGGAGATGCGCCTTTCTAAGAACTGTGAAAACCAAGAAGACTTGATCTGTTATCAGAAGAGCAAGATGAAGATATTGAATGACTAGTAACTCAGATATATTGAGAAATCAGATGCACTGATTTCAACATTGAGTGAGTGAGTGTTTGTGAGGAAAACTCATGAAAGAAAAACAGAATTTAGTACATGAATTATATTGTTAATGCTTTGAATGAACTATGTTGTTTATATCAGTATAAAGAATTAAATAGTAATAAATATTAATCACTGCTACCCACAACACTGGTTTAGACATTGGATTTAGATTATTCATGTGTTCTGATATTTAAATGTATCTATGTATCCAGACTTTGCCCAGTCCCAACCAATCATAGTTGAAACTTGAAATTTTGTGCAAATTTTTTGAAATTTTTTTTCTTCTAATAATTCCTCTCCAAAATGAGATTTTACGGATCTGGTCAGCAAAATATGCCCTGAGCCATAGAAAAAATCAGCAGTATTCTTTTTTAAAGTATTTATATTGAGGATTCATGAAAATCTTACTTCATGCTTCTGATAAAAAGTTCCCAATGGACCCTAATAGAGCTACATTTCAGCCCTAACTAACTTGTTTCTCACTCAATTTCAACCATAGCTAACAAACTTTCAGTCCTGACTCCTCACTTAACTTCAGCCCTGATTGTTAATATGCATTGCATGTTATGTAATTAAATTCATAGCTATAAACAACTTAACATGATGAAAAATTAACACAAAGTTTGTTTTTAATTCATTTTAGATGAAGTGCTCAAAACTGACTGATTAGGTTAATAATTGCCATTTGATAACATTATTCATGATTATAATAAATGGTTCCCTCTGTTATTGAATTGAAAATTAACCAAAGTAATTAATCATCTGATGATAATGTTCAGGGAGTGAGTTATAGTGACATCATTTTACACATGAAAATTTTGAAGCTGAATGTAAACTAAAGATTATTTGTTGAAGATGGTGAAAAGGATGTTGTCTTGGTCAGGATGGTAAATCTGTGAGTGGTAGCACCAGCCTAAATTATAGAAGATATCAACCAGGAAATTCGTACCTAATGAACTGAGGAAAAAAAGATAGTGACAAAATACCTAACTGATCTCACTAGTTGTTTGTGTCATAGATTTTGAGATGGATTATTTACATTCAATGACTTTTGAACAACTGTAGCCATCATACATGGCACAAGGTTCTATCTTTTTTATATTTGTGTATGTTTGTGTTTTTGTTTATGAGTTTATGTTTTCCAGCACTCCTGGCCATACTTTTTCATCTACAGATTTCAGAATCGGCATCAGTACTCCACTAGACCATTTCTAAAGATGTTTTATTTTGATTTTTGATAAAAAAGCTTTCTTGACCTTTTTAGGGCTTTATTTTGAAGTGTATACTTTAGTAATAACAAATAGATTCTCCATAATCTACATGTTTCTAGATGTTTTTTCACTCTATTTTAGATGTTTTCATTGGAAAATGCCAGTAATGTCTCCATGTATTCTGACCGTATTTATTCTACAAACGAATTTTTTTTCGTGCCTTCAAATCTTTACACTATGGTAGTTCAATTATTGACTGTGATGGCAAGTATTCATCATTTTTATTAAATTTAACTAAATTTTACCTTGATCTTCAATTTTCTATTCAGAACATTATTTCCACAGCAATGATTGAAGGTGGTTTGAAAATAACTGGAAATTAAGATGAAGGTAAGAGATAGTCAAATTCAATGAAAATAATGTATTACGATTGTGACAAAACTCAGCCTTACTCGGACAGGTCTCATCCCATCAACACCTTATACGTTCATGTTATCTTCAAAGATCCGATGGAGAGATGTCAGCAAAGTTGGCTGAAACTTCCCCAAGCTGAGCTGGTTCAATCACAATTCAATGTCACCGACATTGTCGGCAACCTCAGGGATTGAGAGGACACACAATGAAACAGTTAAACAAAAACAAAAAAAAATTTATTATTTGATATACATAGTCTTTCACAAATTCTTTTAGGCATTATTTTTCACAGTCTTTCATATCATAAGAACTAGCAAACATTCTTATAATTCTGAGTTCTTCACAGTTCAGTTGTTTATTGGTTCTGATAATTCAGGATGCTGAGAAAGATGAGCAGCTAAGCACCAGAGCCCCAGTTCAACTTCACAGGCTCTGGGCACCTCTTTCTGCGTCTGCCCTCAACTGCTTGGGGATAAGTACCCACAAGGGCTTAAATTTCCAGCTCTCACGGCTTGCAACACACAACTGCCATCCACGATGCTACCTTATCTCTGACAATGCAGTCATTCACCAGTTCTTACTGTTCAGGGTGTTGAGGTAATGACATATCAGTAGGGCCTTGATACAAGTTCATGGGCCTCAGGCGATTCCGTCTGGAGCCAAAATACCCAGCTCTAAGTACACACTGCACACAGCTGCCATCCTCGTAATTTCGGCAACTCTGCCTTGATCTTCAAAAGTCAAGATACCTATGGAGTAAAGAGTTTTACTGCAACCAATCAAAATTGGACAAATTGACTTAAAATATACCTAAGCTGACTAAGCATTAAACGTTACACATTCTGGGATATTTTTCTTGTGTCAATATGAAGAACCAATTGGAATCAAATGTTATAAAATCTGCTCTTTTCGAGTCAGCATTGAAAGTATATTGTCAATGATAAATGAAGCCTCGTGTGACAGCCAGAGACCCTTAGACGAACAGGCAATAACCAGATAATACCTCTTCTCCAGCTCTTCAGCGGGCATCTCTTTTATTGACAGATTATATAAATGCAATCCATAGTTTCCATTTTCTGCTAATATGACAAAATAAGCAGATTTTGCATTTTAAATCTAAATTAGAACTCTGAATTATTTTACTGATGATATTTCATGATGCCAACATAAATTCTGTGTGCTGGTGAAATCTGTGACACCCATAATGTCATACAATACTTATCCAATAATGATGATAATAAAGAATTGCCATCACAATCAATAATTTGATAACAATAAAGTCAAAATTTGAAGTCATGTAAAAAATTCCATTGGAGATTAAAAGATATGATCAGCTTAAATTCTATTTATGACATCGCAGACATTTTCCACTGGAAAACATTTTATAAAGAGTTTTTTTATAAAAGTCTAAAAACATCTAGATTCTGGAGAATCTACATGTTATTAAAAAACTGTACCAATTGAAATCAGTTTCCAAAAGGTCAAAAGAGCTTTTTTTTTTTTAAAAAAAAAAACATTTTAGAAGGGAGTCGGTGGAGTGTTGATGCTAATTTTCAAGTCTGTAGACAAAATGGTATTGTCAAGAGCATTGGGGCACACAAACATACAAAACAAACACATTCACGTATAAAAAGAGATGAACCCTTCGCAACCTTTGGTGGCTATGGTTGTTCAACTTTATTTATATATTTATTTATTCATTGATTGTCTTCATCTTGATTTTTTTAGTTCAATCTTTTTTTCCCCCCATTTTTGGTGAGTTGGTAAGCTCGTTGGTCATCTTCAGGTGAATGTGTCTCGTACCAGGTAGATTGTCACGTGGCCTGCTTTAGTAGATTGTAACACATCTCCCACTGGCGTCAGAGGTTAATGTTTGACCCCAGGTAAGAAAGCCAGGATTTCAGATGCTGATTTTCAGGACAGGCAGGTAGGTAGGCCCTCCCTACTTGTAAAAATTGGCATAACACAATCTTCCACCCTGAGTTTCTGCCACTTAAATTTATTTAGTTCTAATAAGCCAAGTTTAGTATATGTAAAACCTTGTTGGCCATATTCTGCTTATCAGCCTGTCTAATCAGAGCATTTTTGCTGAGTCATTCAATTGTGCTGGGTACCATTGTTATACGATACTCTATTTGATAACTGTTTTTAAGTGATGTTAGAAACTGTCAACAGGTTTCTCCAGCTTTCAAGTTGGTCTGGCTCATTATGCCTAGAAAAAATATATCTTTTTGTTTTTTGAAAATTCACCCATCGAAAGTTTAGTGGTGGCTCAATTCACAATGTAAGCTGATACTAAATTGGTCTCTTAGATAGTATCTGGCAGCATTCACACTTGTTCTGTTTTGTTTCTTTAATTCAGTCTTTATTAGTGGTCACTGCCTGAAAAAAAGCTAGAGAAGTAATTCATTAATTCATTACCCCTTTTTTCTGATTTTTTAATTCATCCCTCCCCTCAACATGGCATGCTGCCAAGAGACATTGTTCACATGATGGTTCCTACTGAGTAACTAACCAGACCCATTTTTCTCTTGGGTTCTTTCCTTATTTTATTGTGAACTGCATGTATACCAGAGTACACTCATTCAAGGAAAAGTTGGATTTTTCTTTGCATCTCTATTTTTTTTTCCATGGCTCATAAACAGGACAGTACGCAGAATAAAACAAGAATATACAATACTAGGGAAACAATATACTCATACAAATGTACAGTAGTTGGGAGACAATATACTTGTATAAATGTACTGTAGTAGAGATGATATACTCATGCAAAAATACAGTAGTAAAGAGACAATATATTCCTACAAATGCATTAGGGAGACAATATACTCATACAAATGTACAGTATTTATGAGACAATATACTCATACAAATGTACAATACTAAGGACACAATATACTCATACAAAAGTACAGTAGTAAGGAGACAATATATTCATTGAGATATACAGTAGTAGGAAGACAATATACTCATACAAATGTACAGTATTTGGGAGATGATATACTCCTACAAAAGTATAGTACTAGAGAAATAATATACTCATCCAAATATACAATACTAGGGAGACAATATATTCGTACAAAAGTACAGTTGTAGGAAGACAATATATTCATATAGATATAGAGTAGTAGGGAGATAATATATTCATACAAAAGTACAGTAGTAGGGAGACAATATATTCATCCAAATATACAGTATTAGAGGGACAATATACTCATACCAATGTACAGTTCAGACAAATCCTGCCAAACATTACTTCAATAAATTATGAGAAACTGTCAATCAAAACAGTCAGCACATGTTTTAAAAGTCTTCAAGTTGGTCTGGCTGGCCATGTATGTAATATTTGTTCCTTTCATTTTTGAAAATCCCTATCCCCCAATAGGCTTTTAATGGGATTCGGAAATTCAAACTTTTTTTACTGATCACAGCCGAACAAAAGAAGTGATTTATTTATTGATATCCCATTTTTACAATTTTTTAATCAATCACCCCCAACACAGCATGCTGCCAAAAGACATTGGTCAAGTGACAGTTTCTACTGAGTGGCTAACCTGACCTATCATTCAATCAAATTCTGTTACAACAATTGGGAAAACCGTGACCATACCCTGTTTTAGTTTTACACATGTAATTATTCAACAATTGTTACAATTTGAAAAGGCTGGGAATTCATTGCAATTATTACCATTGATTATATCATATATGTCTCAGTATTTATGATTAATTTATGGTTAATCAAATCATTGTAGCCCCATTAATTGCTCATCCGACCAAACAGCCAATTGAGCTTCAGATTCTTCCCTCTTTGCTCGTCAGTGTGTGTGTGCATGTCTTGGTGCTTTTGGTCATATTTGGGGGGGAAGGGGGTACGACCTTGAAAATTTGCATAGGTACACCACCAAGCACCATCTGAAGAAAATCTTTTGATTTTTCAAAAAAAGTGCTTTTTGGGGTCTCTATGATACTTTTGGATCAGCAGCAGCAGTCTTTCAACGTCCATTGTTGGACATAGATCTTCCCCAGGATTCACCACAATTCTCTATCATGGGCGTCGCAGAGCCAATATTTTCTGAATTTGTCAAGTTCATCTCTCCATGTTGTATTCTGTCAGCCTCAGTTTTGCATGTGATCTCTGGGGATCCATGTTGTGAGTTGTGATGTCCATCGGTTCTCATTCATTCTTGCAACATGGCTTGCCCATTGCCATTTGAGTTTTTTTAATAGTTTCTATGATGTCTCAGACTCCCGTTTTCTTCCTGGTATACTGTGCTCTTAGATCAGCAATGCCTAAATCTTGTGCAGGTATTTTTCTTTTAGATAATTTTAGATAAAAGATCTATTTTTTAGATAATATTCTGATGATTAATTATGGCACACGTGCAGGCTACAGGGATACGTTTAATGTGAGATACAGATATTTGTTTATTTAATTTACGATTACTCCTTCATTTTCTCTATGTTTGGTCCTTTTTCCTTTGTTTTGTCATTCTGATCATGCAGAAAAAATATCCCCAGTCATCAAATTATTAATTAGCTGTCACAATTAGGTTTTTGTATTTATTGCTTCACAATATTTTTAGTGTTGAATATTTCTGATCAAAAGCATTAAAAAAAAAAAACACTTCAATTATTATGGGAATTAGATTAAAATGATTAAAATAATGATTTGAATTTTAAATGAAATTTTTGCACTTTAAGAATTAAACAGATTATGCCAAGCATTAAAAAGATTTCGAAAATCACTTTTTAATGTGTTTTTCCTTTAAGAATGAAAAAAAAGGAATTGCTTGTTTCTTTTTAGTGAGATCAGAAATTATGAAGAGGACATATTTTTTCAGTCGTTATAATTTCCTGAGTGAAACAACCAATCTCTTCCATTTACACTTTTCATTTTCTTATTTATTTTTCTGTTTTGGTTTTAATTTTAAATTTCATATACATTCTCACCTCCCCTTATATTGTATGAGATTTTTATTTTATTTCAATAATTTTATGTTAGTGGACGGAGTATTGATTATTATTCAATTTTTAATTTGGGATTTAATTCTAAATTTCATTTATATTTTCACCTGCCCTCATATTGCATGAAATATCTTTTTCTTTTTTTTTTTTTTTTTTTTACTTATGATGATTTTATATGTTGGTGGACAGAGTATTGATGAGTTGGGATGGGATTAAAGTGGAAGATGAAGATAAGACAAGTGACTAGCATATATTAAGTTAATGAGACATTCAACACTGCATTGTGGGTAATTCGTCTTGTGGATTGGTGACAGTTTTCACATTTTTGGTTGTTTTGGGGGGATGTTTTTCTATCAGAAATCAAGTTTTTCAGGCCAGTTTTGGATTGAAAATATGGTGCAAGCGATAATCAATTTCCTGAATCCAAATAGGTTTTGTTCTCAAAGCAAACCAGTGTTCGTCTTCTTCTTTCATCTACCTTTTTTGATTCAATGTGAGAGTATGATTTTCACTCAGGAATTTTAAATTTTACAAAACATTGATTAAATTTCTTCACATTTTCTTCATTCTAATAAGAGTCTTCTACAATTTAGGTCTTGTTACTGATTGAGTGAATTTTTTTAATGTCTGGTGTTCCCAAGTCAGCAGACATTTATAATGTTTTCAACTCCTTTTGTCATATAAGTTTTTTTTTGGGAGCATTAGGAGATTTGTTAATAATCTGGTCAGTAACTGGTTCCTGCTTGATAGCATGATAATCCTTTGATAAGTTCTTTTTGAAAGTAAGATCCAAAGTTTTACATCCCATTAAAATCTGTCCTCCTGGGAATATTTTGGAGTTTTAGGCTGAAATGGACTTGGCAGTTCCGGGAGTATAAGGTTTGTTGAATGGTAGATCAGGAAAATTAATAATCATCACTTCGAGTTTTGTAACTTGTTTATTAAATGACCAAACAATATCATTCTGAAGGATTTTGTTGTTACTTCAGCGTAGTTTGGAAGGAATTTCCAGAGATGATTTGCCATGCCTAAAAATCTGTGCAAGTCATGTTTGCATTCGGAGAAGTGGCATATTGATGATAGCTTCAACTCTGTATGGGTCAGGTTTTATTCTGACACTAGTGATGAGATGTCATAAGTATGTAATTTGAGATTGAGCAAAAATATATTATGATTTGTTCAATTTTAGACCATGTTTACGTAATTGATCAAAAATGAGTTTCAATCTCTCCAGGTGTTCTTCTGGAGTATTAAACCACATCATAATATCATCTTGTGAAATTTTTATTCCTTTGATTCCTTCAATCATTTTTGCGACTTTGATTTGGAACATTTCGCTTGTGCTATATATTCCATAGGGTAACCTGCTGAAATGATATCTCCCAAAGTTTGTAGACAAGAACTTTCTTCATCAACTCGGATTGCCAAAACCTTTTCGAGGCATCCAGTGTGGAGAAGCATTTAGGACCATAAATTTCAATGAAAATTTCTTCTGTTGTGGAGAGTCTATTATGTTCTTGTTTTATTGCTTTATTTGAATTCAGTGCATCAAGACATAGTCTTAGCTTCCCATTTGACTTTTTAGCGATAACAAGGAAGTTAACCCATTCAGTGGGTTCCCTTACAGAAACATTTATTCCCATTTAAAAAATTTTTTCCACTACTTTTTAAAAATTTGCTTTCCAGGGCTAAAGGGACTTTCTTAAAAGGATGAATCACGGGAGTTACTTTTTGGGTATATAGTGACACTGTGAGTGAAGGGTAGAGTGCCAATTTCACTGAAACAATCACGATACTTTTGTGAAAAATTTTTTAAATTTGAGTGATCGATTTTGAAAATTCCTTGGATTGAATTCAGTTTTTCACATGTATTTACATCAAGTACTTGTTGAGATTTTACATCTGCAACAATGGGAGTTTTACAATTTTTATGAGTTTGAGTTGCTGTATATTTTCCTTATACAGGAATTTTAGTGTTACTATATGCTAACAATTTCACTGAAGTATTCTTTAGTTTGTGTTGGGGAGACAGCCTTTCATGGTATTTTTGGGGCAACAAGTTTATTTCCACACCTGAGTCTATTTCAAGTTTTACTGTAGACTGCTTTAGTTTCATATTTACTGTACATTTTTTGGAATGTCTGTCATTAGTTATTATCTGGTCTACCAACCTTTTTGAAATACAGAATTTGGAATAACATCTTTTTTGTTGCATTTACTACAAATTCTATAGAATGCTGGATAATTATTTCTCAGGTAGCTGCCAACACAAAATTTATAGGCAGGAATATATTTAATCGGTTTTTGCAGGCTTTCTGTTGTCAACTCTGGATTGATGTTTCTTTTGAATTTTAGCACCTGATTTTCTGTATCAACAATTTATTGCATTTATGATTGTATTTTGAACTTCTGCTTTGGCAGCTGAATTTTAGATTGGTATCTTTTTTCTTCAGTTGTTTGTCCTGTCTGTATGGCTTTGTTTAGAGTTAGTTTCGGTTTCCTAAGATGCTCCCTAAGGTAGGCGTCTGAGATAGCACGCATCAGAATATCTTAAAGAAGACTGTCAGATATGCATTGTGATGTTATGTGACGGAATTCCGTGACTCATACATGTCCTGAAATTGTGTGAAATATTATTATTTACTTCTGATGATTTTATATGCTGGTGGACAGAGTATTGATGAGTTGTGATTGAATTAAGATGGAAGATAAAGATAAGACAAGAGACAAGCGTGTATCCAGTTAATAAGACATGTTTAATCTTGCATTGTTGGTAGCTAAGTGATGTTATAGTAAATGTACATAATTTTCTCTCAGTATTACCTTTATTTAAATGTAGTTGGTAGCAGCAGTTTTTCTTGGTTAGTGGGAGGATCAATATGATTGTACAACAGACAACATGAAGAGTGTTTTTAAGAAGTAAGAAAAAAATTATTTAAAAAAAAAATTTCAATCACAAATAATGGCGTCATGATAATTAGAAATAAGTCAATTGCAAAAAAAATGCTGACCATATCAAACCAAAAGTTAAGGGATTATGACCATGAAAAAAATAATGAAAAAATCACACCTAGTTTCCACTGTCTACTTCTCAGTGATCCAAGCACTTTTTCCCAGAATCTAAAGAAAATGTCAGTACTACATTTAGTTCTTCTCTGGACTTTTGGGTAGCACCTTGTGCAACATCTAATAAAAGTAATATTTCCTTATACCAGCATCATGGTAGGCAAAAAACAGAAAAATCTTCTCCAACCAATATTCTAAATTGTTTCTGTCTTTATTAAAAATTTGTCTCCTAGTTTTTTTCATGCTTGTATTTTTTAAACCCAAGAAGATTATTGATTTCGAGGAAAGCTTTATAAAAAAGAAAGTAATAGCAATTTGTGGTACTGTAAGAAAGATTTCACAGGGAAATTTAATCTAATCCAGCGGTAATCTTTATCAAACTATATTTTTTAAATTGAACAACCATAGCCATCAAAGATGACGAAGGGTCCTATCCTTTTTTTTATTTATGCATGTCTTTGTTTATATGTTCCAGGGTTTATTTGTTCCTGGCCACGCCGTTTTGTCTACTGATTTGAAAATTGGTATCTGTAGTTCACTATATCCCTTCTAAAAATGTTTTTCTTTTTACCTTTTAAGGGCCTCATTCTGATGGGTTTACTAATAACATAGGTTCTCCAGAATCTAGATGTATCTACAAGTTTTTTTTACTATTCTATTTCAAATGTTTCCAGTGGAAAATGCCAGTGATATCATAAACAGAATTTATTCTAAACATATTTGTTTTTTGATGGAATTTTTTACATGTTTTCAGATTTGTTGCGATGGTAGTTCAATTATTGTCTGTGATGGCAGATTCTTGTTGAATAACTTCGAACATCTGCTTGGTTAGAAACCATCATTGTAACATTGGAGATTCAAACCGAAATTCAAGCCAAAATTTTATTTTAAAGACCTCTTACTCAAAAAATAAAACAAAGTCTTTTTTTAGCACTTACTTCAGGGTATTTTTTTTATTACTTAATCCTTTTTTTTCATCCTAACCACAAAATGATTTACAAACGGCAATCAATTTTTTCAAGCAGGTTGTATAATTTTGAATGAATAATAAAATTTTGAAATTGGAACTTTCTACTTCAATTTCTTCTCAAAAATTCTTGCTGTATTTGTTTGTCTAGGGACACAAAACCCTTTCTTTATCTAGCTCCTACCATTGAGTTTTGACTCTATTTTCGTATGTAACAATGACATGACAATGAACAGACAAAAAAACAGTAACATCATGCACAAATAATATTGACACAGTCACATACGCGAAAACTGATGACAAAATCAATCCTACTTCTAAACCTCAACTCAGGTCGACTTGTTTTGCTCAAGTTTGCAAATAGCATTTATAAGAACTTCTAATAAAGGAGTTGAAATAGGACACATAGTTTTGGATTATTATTTTATGGAGAAATGTATTCTGTTTTGTTAACTTTTTAGATTTTAATGAAGCAAGAGATTTGACCAGGGTGCAGCCAAGCTTGTTTTATTTTTTCTTATTTAAAACTTCAAGCATTATACAGTACTTGCTAGCATAGCTTATCATTTGAAGAATCTACTGCATGGCAATCTTGATGTACTCAATACTTACTAAGCTTAGTTTAGTACAGCACGAAGCTGATTAGGGGAAAAATATTAGTAGGAAGACTGTGTTATACTTATTTTCTAAATGGGGATTGTCCACCTGCCTTGAAAATCAGTATTTGAAATATTGACTTTTTTATCTGGGCAGGAACATCAACCACTGGGATTGACAGGATATATGCAACTATTCCAGCCAAGTGATAGGCTACAAATACATGGTTGAAGAATCCAATCTTATGATATAAGTTATTAGGTTTGAGTGGTTTAAATGTTGGTTATTTAATGCTGATTGATCTTTAAGTGCAATAGAAAATGGAGAAGGGACGAATAATTGAACCATTGATTTTTGATTCACAAGGTTTAATGAACTGACAACTCGATTTTGGAACTAACTGCTGTCTGGTTGTAGATCAACACTAAAATAATGTGAAATATAAATGAAATTGAACATACCAAGGAACATGCAAGGTAGTTAACTATTTCCCTCTGTTCTACTCAAGTCCTTAGGCTAGAGACTAAGATTTGTGGAACGAGCTTTCTGATCTCAAGTTTCGGTCTTCTTTCTCAGAGTCCAAACTTTTAAGGAACCAGCTTACATTGACAAGTGGGTGAGATAGAGATTTCCTTCACTGCCATAAATAAGTTATCTGATCTTGGACCAGCTTATGGCTCAAGTTGTTTTGTCTCAATCAATAATATATATTTTACATAAACATACTGCTGTGCGGCCACTGAGTTTAAAATCAAGTATTTTGGGGTTCAGTTAAGAATCGGAAGGGCTGTATAATCTTGGACAAGAGAGATGCATAAAGGTATAGATGAAAGAAAGGTGGTAGGGATCTTCTCCTTTTAATATGGTGAAGAAAAATGAATGTAAATACTGACGTGTCGGGGGAGGGCCAGATTCAAGGTTGCTAATATATTAGCTCCCTAACAGGTGTATGACACAGAATCGATCTAAGAAGATAAATCCTGGTAAGTAGCGTGTTCGTTGCTTAAGCACAAAAACAAGGTTAGTACACAGTTAGTTGGATCGTAACAAAACGAAGAAATAAGAACAAACAAAGAAGTAAACAACAGTGCCAGGTTTAATTCATGGGTGAATAAACAAGGGCCGGAGTTTCTGCAGACACGAATATGTGAAGGGATCTACCGGGATAAAAGATGTAGAGATAGGAAGGATGGAGGGAAAGTAATGTCACTAAGTAAATGTGAGATAAAGTCTATAGAATGTCCGTCAGTATGGTCATCCTAGTTTTGCCACTATGAAGTTATCTTAGGAAGTCCAACCTAACTACGATGATAGTGCTAAACTTGGGTGGATGTTTTCTTGAGATGAATATTGATGATGCGTGTGTAAGAACAAAGTGTGTATAAAAACTATACTAACTATCCTAACTAAAGAGAGAGGGAGAAGAAACGAGCTTACCTCGACGCCGTAGAGAGAGACAGAGAGACAGATAGACAGGGAGGTTTACCGCCACAGTTTAAATATGGTAAAGATAAGAATCAGCTATCTGATTGGCAGTTCTGTGTGACGTCAAAAAGGGGAACAAGGAATTTACCGTTTCTTCAGAGATATAGGGGTTAGAAGTTGATCCTTTCCAAAGGGCAGATAACTCCGTATATGAATAATTTTCTTTAGCTGCAAAGGTGGGAGTTCTCTTGTCTTGATAGTGCTGGCGTCGTAGTTGTAGCGGAGTTTTCTGAACGCGAGGATTTCGTATGGTTGGATTGCTCCCACATACGTGGAAACCGGGTTCAGTGTGTGAGCCTTACTGCCAAGTAAGTGAGTTAACTTGGGAGCTATTCTCAGACGCTGTTAGACTTTCGACGAACAGACAATGAAAGACAATGAACATGAGAGAAGGAAAGAGAGTGGCCGGCTGCAAAGGCCGGGGCCAGAGGTATGACCAACTACGGGTCCTGGCGCCAAGGAGCATTGGGCCAGGGAGAAGGAAAGAGAGAATGGCCGGCCACAGAGGCTGGGGCTAGAAGCGTAACCAGCTAGGGGTGCTGGAGCTAATGAGCACTGGACCACGTGCGTCCAGGGGTTTTATAGGGGTCGTCAGAGGAAGTGACGTTTTGGATATCTAGCTAAAAGGAGAGTTTCGTTCTTAATTCTTAACTAAAAATATAGGGGGCACTGCAATACTTACAGAGGAAATGGAGATTCGGCCACATCAGTCTTCAAATTGCTAACTTTTAGAGTCCACTTTTCTTTCAAAATGATGACAGTCGTGTTAAGTCCCTAGAGTTTCTTTCTTCTCTCTTCCCTCAATTCATAGTATTGGAAGGTTGGCTTCCTCTTCTGTTACTGTTGGAGCCTTCGTCTCTTATTTTCGATGACTCTCTCCCTGGTTGTACCTGCTACTTACTCATGTATTGCTTCTGGGGACTCTATTTATCTACTGTCCTACCACAGCGGAATTTGACACAAGGTTGGGCTTAACGTGGGAAGAATAGGTAACCCCTTCCAAAAATGGCTCCAGTCGACGTGACTTTGATTGTCAAGCGACCGCAGAAGCTAAAGCAACCTCCGTCACAAAAGCGTCCACCAGGGGACCTGCTCCTTTAAGTGCAATGGAGCAGTGCTGCTCCGGGGAAACTGACCCTCCGCAGCTGGGCTGAGTCATAATAGAGCCGAAGGACAAGTCCAAAGGCTCCCCGATGCGTATAGCAAAGCGCAGCCTCAGTAAACCCTCATCTTGACTCACTTCCTTATATTCTCTTGTCCTTGGAATCCTGAGTTGTGGATCCCAAAATACAATCAGTGAAGTACAGCAGCAACCCTACTCTGATCAGCATTATACAATTGCAAAAAAAATTAATTGGGAAGAAAAAAAAATAGAAATATTAGATATTGAGAATAAAAATGAAGAAAAAAATGAACTCAAAGTTACAGCAAAGTTAATTAAGAGCAGCAATTGTTCTAGAAAAAAAATGAGTACAGAGACTTGAAACATAAAAGTGGTTTTAGTAGACGTAAGAGTCTTGAGTTATCCGAATTTCTTAGATGAAGCTTTATTATTGATTTTTTTTGTTTTTCTTTCATTTTATTTTTCTCTCTTTTGTGAAGAAATAACACGAGGCTTGTAATAGAGAAGAGCAAAAATAAAACAAAAGAAAAATCAATTAAATATTGTCTGTCACACTAGTAGCATCAGTTGCAGCAATCAGCCCTTTTCCCTGCCTTCTCTCTCATTAAACTACCTTTCTTTTCTCCCCTCTTTCTTCCAACACATTACTAAACTATCTATTTTCTCCCCTCTCACCCTCATTAAAAAGTCTTTTTTCTCCCCTCTCCCTTTCTATCTGTCCGTCACACTTATAGTATCAGAAGCAGTCAAGCATGTTGTTGTGCACTTTTGTTCATCAGCATAGCAACAGGTCATGGACTAGTAATAATTTAACTGAAGAAGACAGAAATATATGGAAAACATAGAAGACTTAAAAATATAAAGAAACGTTAAAATCAACTTTTATAATAATTTTTTAAAAACAATCATGAAACACATAAAAGCAACTCTAGGCATTAATTCATGCTTGAAGCATAAAAAGTGAACTAAAGTGAATTTCTGAGAAAGAAGTCATTTTTTTTTTCAAATTTCCAACAATAACTCAATGAATCAAAAGCAATTTTCAGTTCTTCAGTTTTTATTTCTTTTTTACTGATAATTTTACACTTGATGAATAAAATATAACTTTGTGTTTTACAAATTTACAAGCAGAACACTTAATCCTATATTTAAATAAAACATAGAAAGTAAATTATATTATTTAAAGTTTTAAAAAGTACATCATTCTTATACTTTCTGTCTGAATTTTTTAAATTTCAGATGAAAGATTATTATTATGTAAAGTTTTTTTTACTGTTGTCTTTATCTTGGTTCATTTCTTGAACACAATGTTTCAGTTGTTGTACCTTTCAGCCGTCTTCAAGTGATAGATGGTTTATTTTTCCAACCAGTAAGATGGGGAAGAGGTATTTTGGCAATCGTTCTGTTAATTTCCTAGGACCCGAACCATATTGTTGATCGTAATTGGTGTCAAAAATCTATGAATGTCCAAAGCTGGTGCCATGGGGCAAAATGTTGTGTCCAAGACATAAATCAAGATGAGGACAACAGTCCAAAGAAAAACTTCACACAATGATAATCCCTAATCTAGAAGATTCAGACAGGAAGTACATTATCCATTTAACATTTGATATAAGCTTGATAAAAAAGAAAATTTTAAAGACTTCAGGAAAGACACATTCCTTGCTAAAATTTCCCCTGACTTTTTCTTCTTCTCTCATTCTCTATTATATTGCAATGTTCTTCCTGTAGAAAAAGTAAAACAAGGATGGCTAAATACTGGTTTGCCAATAGGGTTTGTCTGTCTATTAACTTGGGTGCAAAAGTCCTCTTGGCGCATTCCAAAGTGAAAGAAAGTAATCATTAAAATACAACTGAGGTGCAAATTTTGAATCTCACCACAGGTGCAAGAAACCTTTGAATAAATTCCAAGTCTTGCTGAGGGAGCATGAAACCCTTACACCAGCTCTGTTAAAAGTTTGAATCCAGTCATTATTCATCGAATGGTATCTAGTCTTTCCATTCTAATAAAATCATTAATGGGGTATTCCACCAGTAGTAGTAGTAGTTGTAATCGTAGTGTTGGTTAGCGAGCTGTTCTCACAGACCATCTCAACTGTAGCGAGTTTGATCCTCACTAAGCGTCCCAGTGAGAATAAAACTCGCTCCTACCAAGCTAAATTGAGCTTAGTAAATCTGATAATATAATAATGGCTGTATAAGTTTAGATATGCTTGTATCCAAATATGTATGTGTGTGTGTGTAACAACTTTCAGTGAGTGCACAGATACTACACTCCAAAATGCCAGGAACAACACTTTGATCTTAGGCAGAGCATATAGATACCTATATCATAGGCAGAAATACAGATCCATACATAAATAATCCTGTTTTTTTTTCTACTAAAAAAATGAGATTTCTTTCTGTGAGCAAAAGAAAAAGACCTCAATGACATTTATCTTTCTATATTTAGAAAGACTAGGAAAATATTTTGTAAGGCATGATCTTATTCTCTGAATCATGAATGGTTCCACACATTTGTCTTCGTTCATTTCTCATTTGACAGACTTTGAAATTGTATCTGTTGTTAAAGTAATATGTCATCATCTAATATATTCCAAGACTATCTTTAAACTCCAGTAATCAAAATTTATAGGATTTCTTGCAGTTTGGAAACAGGAATTAGAAAATCTTTACTTGGTCAATAAAGGGTATAAATAAAACAATCAAAGTAATGATGGTTTTGAAACAAAAGGAGGAATTTGGTCTTTTTATTTTGAAAATTTCAATAATGAAAGAAAAAGAAGAAAACGCCATTCTTGGATGGAACAATAATTCTGATTGATTTTAGCTTTTTCGAAAGCTGAAAAGAATCAGTCTTGCTTTAAGGGATATTTACGAATTACTCTCCAGAGTTTCATGATCGATATTTATGGCAAAAAGAAATCATTATAGACTGTTAATATATTCTTTTCAATCTGATATAATAATGGCTGTATAAGTGGGTATGTATGTGTAGATGTGCTGGCATATACACTGGTGTATAAGTTGACTTTTAAAGCATAAGGCACTTTCTCTAACGGATCATATCAGTCTATTTTGACCCTACGAACTTGACAGTATGACGGACATACACAATGCTGCCTTACTTAGGAGATTTGGCTGATCCAGCAAATATTGGACAAAACTTGGATTAACATCTTAGTTATGGAATCAACTTATATGATGGCATATATGATTGTTCTTCTACCATTTGATCTAGAAAACCTACCTGTCTATCTTATGCACATCTTTATCATTGTCAATTTATATCTATCTCTTCACCTAACAGAGCACCAGCAGTAATAAAGGATTTGTTTTCTGATCCCACCAACAATCCAAAGTGAGAATAACCTTCAATGTAGTCACTGTAAATTTGTGCCAACCTTGGCTTTGTCCAAAGAGTTTTTCAGACGATTAAATTCCTTTTTGTTATGCTGATGAACAGAATTTTTCCAATGGTAGCGATGCTATAATGTTATAGAAAGATCTGCGATGGTTGACCATATCTGAAGAGAGAAGTGGCAAACACTACCCTTTCTGGAAAGAAGTCCTGATTATAGACTTGGAACCAGAGAAAAATCAAGGAGGTAGTACACATCAATATGTCAACCGAGGGGACAAGTCAGACAAGCGCAGAGTTCAACTCAAACTGGCTTCTGCTAATCAACAAGCACAAAGTATGGAAATTATAGCATTGCAACCATTGGAGAGATTCTGTTTACCACCATTACATTCAGATAGTACACCTGAAGAAAGCCATAAAATGGATTGGCGGAAACATTGTCTTAACAACAAAAAGGAGACACAATCATCCGAAAAAGTCTTTGAATGTTTTTAAACGTTTTCAAAACTTTAGACAATATCTGTTTAGAAGTTTTTCACATTCATTCTCTCGCTTTATATATACAAAGGTATATCAATAAGTCCATAGCCTAATTATGAAAAAAAGCATTAATTTCATGAAGCAAATATTTATTTTTTCACATAATCCCCTTTTTGGCAAGGCACTTAACTCAACACTTCTCTGTCAATCACATAGATCAAACATTGTATTGAGAAATTTTCAGCAAGTTCTGATAGTGTTGTATCATGCTTTGGACAGAGAACTCTTAAGGCTAAGTTCAGGCAAGAAACTCTGCAGTGTATTGAGTGTATTTATGGAATACTTTTGAATGAGGGGGGATGTGAAGTGGATAATTAATGTCCAGTCTGAACAGTTAATCTTAAGCCCTCGTAATTATACAGAAACGACCAAACTGCCCCCTTTTACTACCACCATACAATTTGGTTGCCTGAGGACCTCACACTGCTGACCAAAAGGGATGTTTTCATTTCTTTACATCATCATTATGACTGACCAATCAAAAGAGTCTATTGCATTCCACTCTGTACTAGGTGGGACCACTGTACCTTTTAAGGCATGACTACCTCTTGTTTGATAGTTCAAACAAACAGCAAAGAAAACAGAAATTCAATATCTTTCTAATCTCAAGTACCATTAGACTTGACCAATTTCCTTTACATTGCAATAGTTTCAAAGTCATTTTTATCCCTTTTCCCACGTGGTTTAAGCAGATGGTAAAAATTCATATATTTCTAATTTTCCCAAGTGTTATAGTATTGGCACCTCTCCAAAACCTCCTTGGCTGTCAATCCAGATTATCGTTTTATTTTTCTCATTAACTTACCCAGCTGTGATCAGTGTGGTTTTACCTTCAGGTGGCCTGTGTCTGATAGGAAAAGGTCTCCTTGAGGGCCCACTTAGCTTGACCAGATGGTAACATATCTTAGGAGTTTATCTATTGCCAATTTTCCTAGAAGGTCTTGGCACATTTCGAGGTTATTGTTCCAATTTTCATAATAAGTGATCAAGGATGTGATTTGTATGGTCTAAAATTCCAGATGGCCAGCAATGGCTTCCAGAAAAAGGTATATTCTTTTTCTCATTAAGCCAGTTAATACTTTTGGCATCGTCTTTGAATTAATTCAGTCCCAACCACTTAGGATTTCAAATGGTGTGAAAATGTAACTCGAGTAGTTTTAAATGACTTGTAAAAGACAAAATGTCCATTGTGTCTTTGTAGGATTAATTCATGAAGTTAACCCTCCCCTGATAAATTGCATTATCTGTGCTAAAAAACAGTTTTTGATCAGGTTCAGAGCTAGTGAATTGTATCAGCCAGACATGCATATCTGTGAGCAAACCTGTAAATCAAAGGTATCATTGGGGAGTGACATTTTTCCTCTGTCACCCACCCATAAATAGGTCTGCATTGGGGCAAGTTGGGTCGAGTGGGTCTATGTTTTTTCTAGTATTGCAGTGCCAAATATGCATTTCTGTTTTATTTCATTTGCTGATAATTAAAGAGGTGTTCAAATGATCTGCAAGGACTTGTTTCCTTTTACAAAAATTATTTTTCCAGTCATACAGTACCAAATTAATACCACAGGGTTTTTTTTTCTTCTGGCTGTGTATGCTTGATCACGTATCCTGGTCACAAGGGAATTTTGCAGATTTGTTACACTCAAATCAAAGTCTAAAGGAATGGAGTGAAATCTTTCTAGCTTAATCTTTTTCAATTTTTTCACTGCATCTACTGAAGGAGTGCCAAATATCATTATACCCTGTACAAACTTGATACTGTTAATCGGATGTCTTATTTTCTGGGGGTTTTTTTTGGGGGGGGGGAGCGAATGTTTACAAAAATTGTACTGCTTAGCATTCTTGTGAATTTTCTGCTCATACCATAAGCCAACCTACTCTGATACGGGGCAAGTTGGTCCCTGTGTCATTAGGTCAGCAATGAGTCAAATAGTGAGTCATGGTACAATAGTTTTGCTATTTATTGATATCACAAATATAAGCAAGGTATTGATTGCTCAATATGAACCATGAATGGTTCTTTTAACTCTATTGGAATATTCTTCACCCTCTTTTGAGTGCAAAAGAGGACCAACTGGCCTTTGGTCTCCTCTATGTATGTATTTATATAAAAGATAGACATAAATCATGATACAGTAATATAAGCAGAAATTCATTTCTCCAGGGGTCAATGCAGTCGTGTTCAAAGTTCTCTCTAAAAGGATTTGAAATCAAAGTACATCCCTTGATATTGGCAGGTTTTCTATTTGCAGTTAATTCTCGAATAATTTAATGGGAATGGGGGGGGGTTAGCGATGAACCATGAAAATGCACATCATAGAAAATACACTGTGTTGTATAAACAGAACGTAAAAAGTTCAAGAAAATTTAGGGAAATCATAAATACCGTTTCATCTGTGTTATTAAATTCATTTATGTAGAAAGTATAAACCCAGCTTATATGCACATTAAACACCCGCTAATTAGTTGAACAGTATTTTACACATTGATTTTCTTTTTCCCCAATTCAGTGCTGTAAACATTTTTTTTTTTTTTGTTATAGATGAAGTATTAAATCATAAACAATTTTTTTTTCCATTTCCATTCTATTTACCATCATCTTGATATTTTGGTTGCTTTCCATGACAACTTTTCTCAGACCAGATGAAATTTTTAAAAATGCCACAAGAATATTAAGGAAAATAAATAGTAATGTGGTAATCCCTATATTTTTAGTCAGGAATTGGATACGAAACCCTTCTTTTAGCTAGGTATCTAAAATGTCACTTCTTTTGACGATCCTGTATAGAAGCTCTTCACGCATGTGGTCGAACACCTCTATGCCCTAGTCTATGAACCGGTTAACTTATACCTTTTTGGCCCTCGCATCTTGAGCCAGTTATCTTCCTTTACCCCTCTCTAAAACCGCGGCCAGCATAGTCTCTATTTATTGATCATGGCTATATATATATATATATGTCACTTATCTTCCTCAATGTGAGTATTCCAAGAACTTCATAGCTATCAAATGCAAACACTGTAACTACTATTCTTGGCAACTACTCAAATGCTGCGTTCATTATTTTTGCCCCTCTAGCTCCTTCTTGCATCTATCCTGATTAACCGCCTTTTTCTAATCTAGCTTGGTCAACTGTACCACTCATTATAACAAGCACAACTTATCAGGCTCCATTCGATAGAAAAATGAAACGACATTGGACTTTTTATATAACGTCCCTTAAATTCTTATTCTTTCCTGTATTTTGTTTTTATGAATAGGAATAACCTAAACCGGCTTCTTCTCCTCTCTGTTCTCCCTAACACAATCGAATGTATTAATATTTCCATTCTATGTATTTTATTTACATTCTTTATCTGCGCATTAAACATATCACTCATTTTTCACAGCTAGATATTTATATGAGTCTCCTCACCAAGCAATCAAAATGAAAACCCACAAAGAAAATTCAAGTACTCTTCAGTTTTGAAACTCATAAAACATAAGTAGATAAACAAAAGATAAGTCAATTCACACTACAAATGCTCTGATGTTGCATAAATAAGCCAGCAAATGTTAACTCCCTAATCAGAAGTGAATAAATCTGTCTAACTTCATCTAATTTAACATAGAGAATTCAGATTCCACACTTCATTCACACAACTGAACACTTTTTTTGCTGATGTTATGTTTCAGCCAATCCATTCTACAGCCTTCTTCAGGTGTATAATTCATGAGGGAATCTGTATAAAGGATCAACCAACACAGCAATACACAGAAGGAATCCAATCCTCTGAACAAAGCATGGAACGTTAATGACTTCTCAAAATTATGGACAATACAAAAAAAAATTAGAGATGTGTATTTTCTTGAGAAAATGCAAGCACAATTTCTGTTGTTAAATCAAGAAGTTAAATTCTACAGTATTGTATATGTGGTCCATTTTTAGTTTACACTGTTTGCATTGATATGCAGTCAAAGTTTGCATTAATTTTGTCATTACTGACATTGACATTTTGCCAGGGGAGTTGGTTGATAAAACCATCTTTAGGATAACTATTAAGGAAACAGGGTGTACAGTGAATTGCATTCATGCCTTCTTAAAGATATTAGAAGGGAAGTTATATCAGCAGAAGTAACCCGAATTTAGAATTTGCACTTCAAAAGTAACTCAATAAAAAAAAAATTTTTAAATTAAAAAAAAAAAAGAAGAAGAGTTTTACATGAAAATCCAACTGTAAAATGTAATCTTATTGCAAACAGACAGACCCCCCCTGTACGCAACATTGCAGTTAAAAATAAAAAAAAAACTGGTTTTATCCTTTTTATGCCAAAAGTCTTTCGGTATAATTAGAAATATGGAGTAAATGAAACTATATTAACACGGTAATGCAAATTTATTTGTAAAAAACAAACTGAAAGCATCTTTCTTATCACCTTGAGAGTGTTCCTATATTATTTGATCCGCTTTCTTTCATGAGCATATTTCCTACAACAATCTTTTAGGGAGGATTAAGTATGAGCCTATAGGCACATACGGGTTATCAAACTAGGGAAAACAAATGTCTCAACATACAAATATTGACTAACAAAAACCAGCAATACATCATATTTTTTTTATTGTATTCCAAAGTAAAACTTGATGATAGATGAGTTTGGTCCACAAATTGATACTACAACTGGATTTTATTTTATATTCATCAAGCATAGATACTATATACAAAGATGAGGATACAAGTCCATATAAAACTCTCAAACACCAGCATCTCATAAGCAGATATTTAAATCACTAAATGCTGACCGGTGCAAGGAGATATTTCTTCCAAAATCAGAAATAGAGTGGGTTGTACGTGATCCAGTGTTGTTCAGGCTTTTTCTTGCATTCTTCTGAAGATGTGAATAAAGACTTGTAAACATTGCTGCTTTTGGGATCTTTCTGAATTGCGGTCAACGTCTTTTCTTTGGAAACAGATTTCGAGCTTGAACTCATACCACTGCCTGACGCAACAGCCGTAGCAGTCTTGGCAGAATCACTTTTTTTGGAGCCATTGACCAATTTGGATTTCCCAGAACCATTTACACTGGTTCCATTGGACAGACAAGCCAATTTGCTCTCACTACAACCAGCATCTGTGACAATAACAATAGGAGATAAGTAAACAAACAATATAAACAAAATATACAGCTCAAATGCACATTAAACAATTTGAGTTATAATTTACTTTTTACGATTCTCAGCAAACAAAAAATATTTTTAGTAGTAAAAAGGATTCAGCCAACTCAAGTTCCAAATTTGAGCCTGCTCTTTTATAAACTAAGGTTCAAATGAGGAAATTTTTCATTAAAGAAATAAGAAAAAACCTTTTCTTTTATTGCTGTTACTATATATAACTAAGAACATAATGATTTCATATGTAAACCATAGTTGAATTTGAAAAAGACTATTTCCCAGAATTCTGCCAAAATTTAGGATTTCAATATCAAGGGAGATAACTTTTGATTGAAGTTACTTCCCTTCTTTTCTTTTCCTATTCACAAATGAGTTCTATTTTCATAAATTTCTGGAAGAATTCCCCTGTTAATTTCATGCAGTATTCAGTGGTCCATGAATCGACAAGTCAATAAAGTAGCCATGGCAATCTAGCAAATATCAAGTTTCTGAAATTTTATGAAACTGTTAACTTAGAAGAACAAAAACAAAAGGTAGGATAATTTTGTAACATGAGAGTAGACATTATCATGTAGTATAATGACAACCTTTCTATACACCAAGCACTATTCGTAGGTAAAAACATGAAATAATTAAAAAAAAAAAAACATGGCCTCGACATTAAAAATTCATTTTTAATACATTAAAAAGTAATGAATTTTCTTTTAGATTATTTTAAAGGGGACTTATAGAAAAAAAAAAACAAAAAAAACAAATGCTTCAACAAAATTGTTCAGAGAGAAAAAAAAAAATCAAATCAATTTTTGTAGTCGCACCATTGTTTGCATACTTTTGAGATTTAATTATTCATACCATACAACAAACCAAAATATTATTGGGGGAAAAAAAATTTAAAAAATCAAAAATCAAATAATTGTTGTTTCTTCATACGTATTTTTGCAAATTAATGCTGAATCCTTGGAATTTATAAAGAAAATATAATTTTCTGGTAGAAATTTAAAATACAGTAATAAATATCAAATATTAAAATAATAAAATTGAATCAAATAATAAATAAATGAAATTGAATATTATATTAATATTATGTAATTTTAGCCCAGTGCATGCTTTTTCAATCCATCTGTAATTTACTTGTCAAAGAGATCTCTGATTTCCACGGACTCATTTCATTTTATTTTTCAAATTATGCCCTCTATCTCTGTGAATTTTGCTGCTTACATATCCTTATATGACTAACCGACAGACAATACTTGAGGCTTGAAATCCTGATTCACTTCA
This sequence comes from Thysanoteuthis rhombus, assembly GCA_963457665.1. Lineage (NCBI taxonomy): Eukaryota > Metazoa > Mollusca > Cephalopoda > Oegopsida > Thysanoteuthidae > Thysanoteuthis > Thysanoteuthis major. Next base: position 16,921,947 of record OY735217.1, read on the forward strand.
TCACTGCAATAGTAGCTCATGTGTATGCCATCAAACTATTATGGTTTATGTCAGGAGATAGCATTGTAGTGTTTCTTAATTTTATACATCAGTTTGGGATAGCATGACAGATGAACAGACATCTGAACAAAAATAGTGACAATGGTATTTGTATGATTAGATATACATAATTATAATGAAAAGATTGGCTTTTCAATCATATAATACATACCTTCTGAATTAGATACTTCAGATTTCTTCTTTTCAGCTCTCCTGGCTTTCTGAGAAAGAAAAAAAAAGAATTGAGATTCATATTAATATGAAAATCAAATTTAACTGAATTCATATAGAAAAGTAGCAAAGAGTTCCAGTGTGGCCACAATTTTGAATTTGGGGGCAAGAGAGATATATTGCACAGATGAATACATAAGCACTGTTTACAAACAAAGTGATATGAACACATTTTACTGAGTAGCCATAGATTTAACCCATTTGTGTATTCAACCAATTTATGATGGTCAATTGTCAATACACAGGTATACCTCAATTAGTACAGTGGATTCATTCTAAAATTTTACATACTGTTTATGGTCTTACAATAATCTAATGTTTTATTTTCAGCTTATACTTAGTTACATTAATTTGTACAGCAATACCTTAACTGTACTTTATCAAAACTTCTCTATCCTGCAGTGAAAAACTGAACAGGTCTACAAGACAGTTGTAAACAACAAAGTGTCCTAACAACTTCCATGATAATTTGGGACAATAAAATACCAGATCAAAATTGAGAATTTACGCTGATGTCACTATGCTTTTGTCCATTTCTTTTTCAATTCATATAAAGGTGGGGGGGTTACAAAAAAAAAAAAAAAATAGAATTGGGATTTTGATGCTTACCTTCTCCAGTTTTGCAGCTTCTCTGCGTTTGTTCATTCTTTGAGTCATCAACTCGACATCATCTTCTGTGCCATTGAATATCACAATGTCATCAGGATTTGTCTTTTGACCACACTGGATGGAGAAGAAATTGAAGTTTACTAAAGTCATGATTTGAATGTACAGAATACAATCTACTAATTAACTCTTTACCTTAGATTGTGCAGTTTAAGAGATTTGAATAACTTTTTAGAAGTTTTAAAATGAGGATTTCTGAGATAACAGTCGTATGTATATGTTCTCCTTGAAAAGAAATTAATATTTTGATTGTCTAATATCCAATCTTCTTTAGATGAAGATGAACATGAAAACTAAGAATACAGAAACAAATTTCTTGTTTTAATTGTGTGGGTCATCACTATTCCATTATCTGAAGTAGATTAACCAAATAAAAATATGTAGAACTTCTAAATGTAAATTCTTTGGCATTCCTGCAAATGTAAATTTTCTATTAAAATACATGAAGTTATGTTAAAAAGTGTCTTTAGATTTGTATTTTGAAAAAAAATAACCCATAATAAAACATTATGCATAAGAAACATTTTTTCTAATAGAATTATTCAAAGGGAGTAACAAAATTCTAGATTACATAAGTAATTTTTCGTAAGTTTTTATTCTATTCTAGTATTTCCTCAAGGGACTTTCGTGAAGTCCAAGTTATCTCCCTTGTAGAATTATGTCCCTTGTATAAAATTTGAGGGGAAGAAGAAATTCAATTGCTACTGGAAACATTCCAACATTAGAGACGTCAAATTACATTTTGAATACAAAATGAACAAAATAATCCAACCTAAACCAGAGTTTAGAATTGAGAAACATCTTAAAAGTTTTTTCAAGTTTTTATCAGATTCATATTTGTTGTGCATAAATTCTGGCACAGTTTGCCTATTGTAGAGGCATCTAATCCCCAGGAAATTTTTATTCTATAGATGCAAGTAATGAAAGGCTAAGAAAGCACTGTCTATATATCTGTGTGTATCTGATCTTTAAATGATCTCCCTAACCAAATGATGAGATGAGAACCAGGTCAACAGGAACTCTGCATATTCTGAGTAACCTGACCCACACACAACCCTTTTGTAATGAGTCAATTAGCAACAAAGTATCAGTAACTAAAACTAATTATATGTCAGGGTGAAGCCAGTGAGGAAAAGAGATCCAAATGTGCAGAACTTCCTCTCCAGCTGATAGCCCAATGATTTAAATGTGTTGGCAGTAGCATTGAGAAGCTGGTAGAAGTAACCAGCAGCAGCAGAATCTGTATCAGTATGTCAGTGATATAGATATAGTGATTGTAGCTGAGAGAAAGAAATCCAACAAGAACTTCAAGATTTTATCAATATTTAGAATAGACATAGCATAGAAACCAGGGGTAGATTTAACTTAATGTTAGCAAAAGTAAACAATAGATGAACCGAATGAAAAATACAAGAAAGCTTTGGCTGGAAAGAAGACACTGTCAAAAGAAACTCACCCCAAAAGCTGATTGCGTGGACACGTGGGGACACACAGCATGAACTAACAAAACATAAGACAGTCCACATGGTTCCCCATAATATTAGTTAAGCACTTTCTTCAAGGTGAAATTGTTAATGTCTTCCATTTCCTGCAACCTAGTCTTTCACAATGTCAATGAGACAAAACATATTTTTTATAATCATATTTTCTTTCTTGTAAATTTGCAGTGGTTCAGTTTAGCATTTGCCTCTCTGTAAGTTTTTTTTATTTTCAAGGTAAGAGTTCAATTCTTGGATTCATAAAAAAGACTGAATGATTTTATCAAGGGAATAACTCCTAATTAAAATTGTCTTTCTTTGACCACTTGGAGAATTTTGAAAGAAAATGTTCAATTCAATTCACAAAAGAATTCTATTATTTTCAATTCTATTCATTGAAGAGTTCCAGTGTCAATTACTAGCAGTCTATGAATTTAAGAGTTAAAACTACAGTTATTCTTCAGTCGTTTTGTTGTTTTCCTCAAGCCCTCCTTTCTTCGTAACCAATAAGCTTTGTGTTTTCAATCCCATCTTTCACAGGTGAACACCAATGACTTTATGTCACTTGAGAAAAACACTGACAACTAATAATTTGAGTTACAAGTTAAACAGGGATATTTGCATCTCTTAAAGGAATTGTAATCAATGGAAAAGTAAGTAACAACTGACCTTGTGACATATATCCGATTTGATTTCTTTCAGGGCTCGCTCGGACATCACACAGCCACAGCTCCACACAAAACAAAATCTAAAAAGAAAAGTACATTTCAATTAGAGGCAGAGAATTTTAAAACATTTCTTTTAGAAATATTTTCATTGCACAACATTGATAAATATGCACCTTATTACTCACTGATGACACCAAGTTAATGATCATGAATTATGATTAAGAATCTATAGCACATCAACTTCTATACAATTATCTCATGCTGAAAAAGTTTTCAAAGCAGATTCTCATAGCTTTTAATTGCATATCTAAGGTTTTTATTTTTCTGACATCTTCCAATGTCAGGCTGTAACTGACAGATGTTATACCTTCAGCTTAATGTCTAAATTCAAATCTGGCAAATTTAAAAAGTGATTCAAGGAAAGTAGCTTCTGACTAGTGAGTTATCCCCCTTGTACTCTTGGATTTTGTCACCTTCCATTCTATTCCCAAAAGTATTTTATTTTCTTGAATCCTTTTCATTTAAGAGTTCCACAACAGTTATAATTCATCTATAGATCTAAGAGTTAACGATGAACTGAAATAGTACAACTAAAGTTTTTCCCTATACTCTTTGGTTGTTTCTTGCAAACCTGTAGGAGAAGACCAGCAGACTATCTCTTCTATAAAGAAAAACATTTGTCTACCAAAGAATGTATAATCTTCAAATCTCTTGAACTTGTCAGGATTTCTCAGATGAAGCATCATCATTACTAAATTATTTTATAGTTTTTCTTTCATTTTACAAAAGCAACAATAATAAAATAGAAGAGAAACTGGTAAAAAATTGATGAGTGTAAAAGATAATGCATGAACTGATGTTCAGATAAATCACTCAGTCCTGAATAATTCAAGATATTCTTGTAAATAAAGAAATGTAATAATTAGAACTAGTCTTTAACTTGTTCAAGCATTTCTATTTTAGTATACTGGCCACTGTTAAGGTTGACAATGGGCGTAATATCTTTTTACAGTTATTAGTCGTAATTATAGGAGAGTGGTTTGCCCAAATACTCACCCAATCTGTCAACCACAGTGGTATGCCAGAGACAAGATATTTGATGGAACAGAGCAAAGGGATGTGGATTAATAGGGTAAGACTTCTCAATGAACATAAGTAACCTCAGCCAAAATTTCAACTCAATTTTTTTATTCTGCTTTTGTGCCAATAACAATTATGCTAGGCAACAGAAATTGAAGTTACCGTCTATAATTTGGAGAGGGGTCATTGGCATTTAAAGAGTTTTTTGGACAATTGAACTCCTTTATGTCGTTCATACAACATTTCGTCCAATTTATACTTCAATAGAGTCCAGATATTGAGCTTCTCTTCCCTTATGGATATTATGCATTACACTGGAAGAAGGCCATAGAATGAATAAGCCCAAACATTATGTGAACGACATAAACAAAAGGGAGTTCCAGAGTCAGAAAAGGTCTTTGAAATACTGCATTTATATAGAGATCACATGCAAATCTAAATAATTAAAGTGAAAAGGTTGTTTTCTATGAAGAAAGTACTTAAAACAGGGTTATATTTAGAGGATGAATATGCACTTCAACTTCATTTCTTGTAGATGATGTTAGGGTAGAGCACTGCAGTCAAGATCAAAAAGAGAGGAGACTATTCCCAATGGAAGGTAGAGATTATTATAAACTAGGAGGAAATTCTGCAGATGTTAACAACTAAGATTATCTATTATCTCATGCCTCTTCTCTTCATTCACCCATGCCTTTATCTTCTCATTCTCTCCTTTATTCCTTCCAACCTTCGTTGCCCGTCCATGATTTTACCTAAACATTACACAAACATGGATTAGTTTCATATGCGAAAAATTTTCTAGCCTCTCAATAACCTACCTAATTATATCCCTTCCAACCTTCTTGTAAAACAACCTAAATTTTTCTCCGCTCTCTCTCTTTTCCTATCCCCTCAGTAGATCTCTCTTTCTAATTCCCAATAAACTGCCCTTTCCCCTTCTTCTTACCCTTTAACTGTTTCCTCTCTCTTCCTATACCCTCAGTAAACCTTCCCACCCTCTTTTCCTTCCCTCATTAAACTACCTAACCACCTTTTCTCCCCCCTTTCTTTCTATTTTATTCAACTAAATCAAGTTTATAGTAATAGAATAATATTTACAATGAAATAAGCAATATTTTCATTTTTCTAATTTATAGTAACAAGTGATACATTTTAATTGATTACTCTGGTTTGTGAAACTGAATCTTAACCCAGATTTTTAACCAAGTTGTAATTCTTTATCATAGGAAACATGAAGAAACTAAGAGAATCAATTTCACAAAACAATTTTGAGGCCTGTTGTCTGCTTCATTCAAATATCTGTCTCTCCTGATTGGCCACTCTTTCAACCAATCAATATGTGACAAGCAAAATAATAGTATGATTCACTATATTGAGGAAAATTCTTATTCTATTATCTATCATGAGGCAATAGTAAACTATTGTGATAAAACAAGCAGAGATAATCCTTGAACTGCATGGCTTCAATGCAAAGAAAGACACAAGAAAAATAATCATGAGTAAAGTTTGTTGCTTACCTGAACATGCCATTCATTTCAACCCCAACAACAGGGCAAATGTAATTGGCAGTGAAGGAATCAATGTAGGCATCTCCTTTTTCTGCCTGGCGTCGGGTTTCACTAGGATTCATTGTTAGTTTGAGTTCTTTCAAGTCCTACAACAAAGAAGATACAAACATTGACAAACAAAAATGTTCAATAAACACTGCCAAGTTATACATATATATATATATATATATATATATATATATATATACTAGAATAAGGAGTTCTTAATGAACATAGGCGTTGTCAGGTTGGGTTACGGGGGGGGGGGGGGGAAATAATCCAAACTTTATCGCCAAGACTCACACAATACAGACATAGGACTAGAGTTGAATTTGTAAATCAAGCAAGTCAGGAAGCGGATATTCAATGCCTGTATTGAGAAAGTCTTAGAGATAAATTTTGGATTATCTCCCCTTGAAGTCCAATCTGGCAACTCTGAACATCTCGTTGACTTTTTTCCAGCACTCAATCATCCTCTTTCAAACAGGTTTTATCAGTATTGGCAATATACTGGACACTGAGGTCTCATACAACTTCTACTATTATATATGGCCATATCGCGTTGGATACATCGGTTCTCATACGATCACCAAAATCAAGCCCGATGGGTGCCCATCTAGGGATATCAGGTGTCATATGCAGCAACAAGATTGTTCTGCAGCCATTACAGTATATACTCTGTGACTGTGCACCTAATCCTTCCTCAAGCACACACTGCTCCATGGAGGAGTACATGACAGTGCACTTTCCCAGGAGCCACCATACTCATATGATTGAGTGGCAACGATCTTTATCACTATTACTACTACTACTACCAGCCGTCCCATTCTTCCTCATTTACAGTACCTTTAGTTGATTGTTGCTGCCTTTACTTTTTATGAATGGTGATTCAGATATTTGTACGCACACTGTATTTTTTTTTCTTAAAAAAAGTTGGAACTTATTAAGTGAAAGTCTATAAGTAACAAACTAACATATGTAATCAGTAAATTTAAGTTTTGCTTTTCGTTAGTTTATAGTTCAAGTATTGCTGGTTCTATGTTTTATTCATACCTCACCCCAAAATTCAGAAAACCACAGTAACGCAAATATGTAAAGTTGGAATCAGTACAAACATCAAGGAACATAATCCACATAACGTTTCCTTTCATTTCAACACTCACCTTAAGGCCCCTCAAGTGCTTAAAATTATCTGCAAATTCAAATTTGCTTCTGTCAAGGAGAAATTCAAGTACAGATTCTTTGTTGTACAACCTGAAAATGAATTGAAGCACAATTAATTTGATATAAATATCAAAATAGAGTTGGTTATCTGTAAATAACTATAATAAAAACACGGAGTTTGCAACATTCTACTTGACTATACTAATTTCCTCCTAAGCATATGTATAGACAACAGATATCTTTTAGCTTGTCACATCATTTTCATGTACAGTAAACTAATTCTATACTAGTTCTGAGCATGCATCTAGAATTTAAAAAAGAAAACATGCAGTTAGAAATTATTTTCGAGTAAGAAGAACGATTAAGATTTGTGTCGGCTTGGAACAACAACCCAAAGTTATCTGTAAAGATATTCATTTTTTGAAAATTGGGTTACGTCCCTTTGATATCACCTCATCTAATCCATAGCAATTCCTGAGACCAGGTTTTTAAAACAGAAAAGTTTCTAAGAAACATTTTCATTTCAATTGCAGCATTCGATGATATCAAATTTAAAGAATTTCCATGCTTAATTATGTTTGAAAAATATTTTTGGCATTCAATGGGTCAATGCAATGTTGATTTTTTTCTTTATTAATATCATAATTAAAAGTCAAACGGACACATCATAAAACATCCTCAAATTAGATAAGATTATGTTCAAAGAGATTCAACTTCTTTTCTCCTTTCTTATACATATCTTTTGTGCTCCTCTTCTTAGAATAAAAGATTCTTGAAAAGTTACCACAATATATACCAAGCATAGTACGCACATGAAAATATGTCTGGTATAACCAATAAAATAGACCTGCTCACTACCTCATATAATATATTTTAATCTTCAATTGGATTTTCTTGATTCTGTTGATAAGATCAATTCATTACCAAGCGCTAGGTAATTTCATTAATACTTTATAGATCTAATGCAATTGTTACACAAAATATCTTTAAATAAAAATTGGTCTTATTACATACAAATAATTTTTAATTATAAAATTGACAATAGTAATTGATCTGCATAACCAACATGCAGAATTATACATATTTTTGCCTTTGGGAGGGGGGATGGGTTTTACAACAATAAAGAAGCAAATCTTTTAAAGGCTAAAATTAGTATTATTTTCCAATGATTGAAAATGTTATAATGAGAGAATTTGGAAGCGGGTAGTTATTGGCTTATTTTATATTGTGCCTTTTATGAATCTGAGTTATCTCCCCTTGAAACCATAGCAGAAACTTAGTTAATTCAGAGACGATGACCCCAAGCCTACTACTTCTCACGGCCAGAGCCTTTTCTCTTAATGGGGTCACTAATCATGTGCATCTCAAGACTGGGGAATGGGTCTAGTTTTTCCCTACTCATTGTCTGGAAAAGTGTATGTTTATGCATACATTCATGCATAGAATAAATCCTGTCTCCTGGTGAGTGTATTCAGAAGAGGTTTTTTGACCTCATACATGTACAATCATACCAATGAAATGGCTACTGCTAAGAGGTCTTCTTTTGAATAGGTTTCCTTTTTTTCTTTAAACTACACAATCCCTTATTTTTGAAGCAATCAAATTTTTTTTAAAAAAAGCTAAATAAATAAATGAGCAAAAGTAGTCTTATTTCCAAGAAACAGCATATACAAACATTTTCAAAAATATATCAAATGAGAGAAATGATTCTGGATATTTAACAAAGTATGATGATTACAATTTTGATCTATTACTACAAGAGAAAAAATCAAAAAGCAAAGAAGTAAGAGCTATCAGAATTTCATATCCTACTAGAGGCCCACAATACTTTCAAAGTACTGTTACCATTTTGTTACATGTCTACATGAGAACAATCAAGGTTAAATTCCAAGACGAATTCATTCCCTCCCCAATGAAGCTTCTAAAATATGTTTCAGCATAATAATTGGTTTACATCAACTTTTCTTGAATGTTTTTATTTTATTTACATATCAAAGCATATCCATGAGTGTGTGTGTGTTAGAAGAGGTACTACCAAAAAGTTTTGGGAACTAAAGGTGCAAAATAACTTGAATAATTGATATAAAATATGGTTCTTCATTTCCTGGAGAAGTGATTTCAAAAGATGTGTGAAATATCCAGCAAGACAAAAGAAACACTGGATAACTTGACAGATGAATAGATTGATAAAGTTCAAGTTCAGAACTTTTGGGTTATGCATACATAAAAGAACCAGTAGGACATAAGTGATGATACAAACTGACAAATTAAAATGACTGATTATAAAACAAAGTGATATTAGCTCCAATTCTGTTCATGGATATTGATAGTACTTTTGCATTAATCTTCTCAAAAAAAGCAAATTCTACTCTTGCTACAGCCTACCCTATCATTGATCACTTTGACGTTTGTCTTGAGCCTGACACGCTGTAATGATAGACAAGAAAAAGAGGTGAGAGAGAGCTTAAAAATTGCTTTCTCAGACAATACCATAAAACGGCTGCTTTCAATCATGACAAGGCTCAAAACAAGCAAGATTTAATTCAATTATCAGAATATAAACCTCCAGGTTCAGGCTGACTAACTGAAGAACACATCCATCATAGATACTGATAGCAAAAGATCCCAATAAAATAGATGAATCAGAAGGATTTCCCTATGTAGCCAGAAAATAGTAAATGGTCAATCACTTACTTGCCAAGTTCACAGCCCATAACTGGTGTTCTCAGAGTTTCTTGGCTAATGGCACAATGTTTCCATTTGGCCACCAAATCAGCCACTTTATCTTTCTGAAATAAAAAATAAATGAATTGGAAGATTCTTTAAAATACAAGGTAAAGTTGGCAATAAAATGGAAGACAAATACCAGAAGCATTTCTTTTACTTTCTACTCATAACAATATTTTTAATTTTTTCAAATTTATTCTTTTATTGGATGAAGTATTGTAACATTATTAATTTTGACAAGTTTTTATCTTCATCCTCAAGTGTTCAGTGTAAGCCACTTCAATTAACACAAAATTCACTTACCATGATTCGAAAAGCTGTAACCATTTTAAGTTTTATGCAAGTTAATTACTCAGTTACTGCAAGATCTTTATTCTGTAATTATACTTATCGATTCTAATTGCTTAATCAGAAAGTGTGTTACGCTAGTAAAAATCGGGATTAATCAATCATATTAAGCAGGGTTCACCAGTATTTAGAGAAATAAAATGCATCCCTAAAGTTGGTTGGTAAATCTAATTAAACCTTTCTTATTTCCCAAAAGAATATTTTGTATTAACTAGAATTAAATTACATACATTCTTTACAAACATGTTTTGTTTTGATAAAACTGCATTGACTTTATAATTGATAATACAGGTTGAGTATCCCTTATACAAAATGCCCGAGACCAGATACATTTCAGATATCAGAGATGGGGCTGTAATGTAAAGGGGAGCAATCCTATGTTTGTTACCTCCATCTTATTTAGATTGTTTTATAAACAAAAAGTCATTTTTTTTGTAGAGTTTTAAAAGTTGGTTTTATTTCATTTTTATACTTTACAGGAAATTATATTCAAACATGACAAGGGAAATCATTATTCAATTGAATTATAGGAGACAAGGTGACAGGAATAAAATGGATAAATGAAAAATAAAGTAAATAGATAAATCAATAAAAATGTCCCCATGAATGAATATAGGTAGGTCTGCAGGGACAATAATTGGTTATGATTGAGACATATTTCATCTTTCACCTTTTGTGATGTAAATATAATTTCAGGTTTCTAAAGAATTCAACTAAGATAATCAAGCTTTTACTATAATCGGAATAAGTTAAATGCCTTAGAAATGAGTCTAGTCCCTTGTCTTTGAATCATACTACACAGAGAGCATGGATCCCCAGAGATCACATGCGAAACCGAGGCTGATAGAATACAAGATGGAGAGATGAACTGAACAAATTCAGAAAATACTGGCTTGCGACTCCCATGATAGAGACTCATGGTGGATCCTGGGGAAGGTCTTTGTCCAACAACAGCAGATAAAAGACTGAAGATGATGACACTGAGATTAGGTGCAGAATTTTCCACTTGTGATGTCACATTGGCTTTTAGAAAGTTTTGGATTTTGGAACATTTCCGTTTTCGGGTTTCAGATAAGGGGTTCTCAACCTATACCAGCTTTAATACCACTTGAAAATGAGCAAGTCATTTATACTAGTTTAGTTGAAAATCAAACAGTGAAAATGATTCATACTGTGGGTTTATATGATATATGGTGCATTTCACATAGGACAATGTAAGAACTAGCAAAGATTTTCTTGTAGCTAACATAATATGTAAAAAGAGCCAAGTTTCATTTGCGCTTTTTATTTGAATTAAAATTCTCTTATCACAATATAAAATAAATAATAGTTTCAAAGAACTACTGGTGCAAAAACAGCAACAATGCTACCAATAAAGCCTTCATCAGATGATAATCTTTGAGTCAAACATGGTTTGGAGACTTGAATATAATTACCACTAACCCAAGGGACCTTAACAATACCTTGTGATACTACCAGGTTTTGTTTGTTTTCAATAAAAATGTGGGAGTACCAGATCCATGCAGATGTAGTCTCTGCTGTTGACTAGTCTGAGTTCAGTCACGCATACCAAGGTTGAGTTGGCTATAAAACCTTGGTATCCTACTTCAATCAATTATATATATTAGCTATCCAGCCATACATATCTATAACTGAAATGCTTAAATAAGATTTTCATGTATGAATCATTAGCTAATGTTTCATTGTATCAACTTTAGTGGCCATGGTCACACTCCAGTTCCATTAACAATAATCAACTGGATCACAATTTTCAACCTTCACAGCAACCGTATCTACTTTACTATTAATGGTATCTTTTTTCTCAAATCATGTCATTGTCAGGCATTTCCGGGTTGTACTCATTTGTATCTTAACACAGGGGAAAAAGTCTGGATTTTTGTTGGTCCACTTAAAGCCTAGTGAAAGATATTGACTGCTATCATCTTATCACTTGAGACTCCACATTTATAAAATGCAATGTTATATATATATATATTTATGGTGTAGCCCATAAATGAGTACACCCAACCACTTTTTTTATAGAAAGTTTTCTTATAAACCAAACAGCATGATTTTATTATTTCTATTTGAACATTACACAATCAAAATAGAAATTATCAGAATACTCTACAGTATTCAAACTGTTACCGAAAATATAAATATGTTGTCATCCAAAGATGAGTATACCACTACAAAAAAAATTTTATACAGTAAGTATATTTTAAAACCATTATTGATTATTTAGGGGATTTAAATATAGAGTATGCAATGTTAAAAATAGTTTTTACAAAGTTTTTAAAAACGTTTAGTTCAGCAGTGGTTGCACAAGGGAAAAAAATTATCTCCCGACTTGAAAGAAACATGTTATTTATTTCCACAAATAGATCAACTGCTAGAAAAGATAGGGAAAAGATTGTTGCCGAAATTGTGCGAAGTCACAAGAAAAGTGGAAGTGTCTGAGGTGTACAGAAGTGACCAGGCCGACAACATAAGCTGATACCAAGATCTATTTGTTTAATCAGGAGATGGGTTGATAGAGACCTGTGAAAAATCGGCCGTGTATGTCGCTTACATAGTCAAAGAAGTGGGTATCATGAATGTTTCTACTATACAAATCAAATGTTCCCTGAACAAAACTGGCTTACATGGCTGACAACCAGGTAGAAATCACTACAGAAATCGAAACACAAACAAGTACATTTAAAGTTTGCACAGGGAAATAAGGATAAAAATTTTGAAACAGCATACTGTGGTCAGATGAAACAAAAATCAAGCTATTTGAGTTTGATGGTATCCAATGAACTTGGCGCCATCATGATGTGGCACACAATGAAAAGTGTTAGATATCAAAAGGGGAACATGGTGGCAAAAATGTCATGGTCTGGGGTTTCATGAGCTCTAATCGCACCGATGAGCTGCATTTCTTCAATAGAATCAGAAATGCTAAAGATCACATCAATATATTGAAATAAAACATGATGCCTTCACCCAAACACTTAGGAAGAAGAGATATGTTTCAGCATGACAATGATCCAAAACACTCCGCTAAAACAGAGTTTCTACAGAAGCATAAGGTATAAGCGCTCAATTGGCCCAACACGAGACCAAATTCAAATCTGATTGGACTCTTATGAAATGGAATGAAACAAAAAGTACAAAAACAACAACAATCCAAGACAGATTTGAAAGAATGCATATTGTTGGAGTGGAAAAACAATCTAATGACTGTGCGAATCCAGTGAAGTCAATGTCACCAAGAAAAGCAGTTATAGAAATTAAAGGTGGTCACACCAAATATGGATTTCGAATAAACTTTATCGTAGATGTTTGCTCATTTTTGGACAGCAACATATACATATTTCTGGCAACAGAATTTCAATACTTGTTTTAATAATGTGATGTTCAATTATAAGTAATAAAATCTTGCTCTATTTGGTTTAGAAGAAAATTAACTTTCTATAAAAAAAAAAAAAAAAAGGTAGTAGGGGTGTAATCATTTATGGGCTATATTACACACACACTTGTACTGGGGGGCTGGGGGTGTAAAACGGTTCAATGAGCAAACAGATAATACACTGAATGTAGGCACTTTGATCTTGAGCAGAGAACACAGACACTACATTCTGATCCTAGGTAAAGGGCCAAGTAATGACAAATTGATTTTAGGTAGAGCCCACAGATTTACAGAGGTATAAATACAGATCTATACGTAAATAATCCTGTCATTTTTAACAAGTACTATGCTAATAAAAACATATTGCACATTTACAATGTTGGTAATTTAGAAGAGGATACTTGATCAAAGATCATACTGAAAGAAATGAGACTCAAAAAATGGAACCTTTGTTTCAAGTCAGATAGCAACATATTTATTACAAGAAGGTAAATAGTGCATGCAAATGCTTCGCTAAAATTTAGACAAATCTCAACAGAATTTAGAGACCTACATTAGGAATTAGATCAGTATACAACTAAAATTCTGAAATATGCCATTCCCTTTCAAAATGAATAAAGATATTGTCCTCAAGTAAGAAAAGGTAGATAATAGCAGTAGTTTCTCAATTAAATCTATTGTATTTGAATAAAAGAAAAGACACAAAAAGATGTTTTATTAGAAGACTGTTACAAGTTTTGACCAGCTTTTGTGAGTGGTAAAGTAACCTTGATCCGTCCTAGTTATACAAGATTCACTGCTATTCAAAATAAAAGATAAACGGGGTTATCATCTCATCTATGGAGAGTAAAATATAGGCGTTGTCTTTGTTTTGGCAAAATGTTGCTTTCAGAGGTTAGACATAAGAAGTTCTAGAAATACTTGATAAAACTCTATCGTCAAGGAATGACATTTATGATGCCACTTTCAAGACAGGATATGAAAGTAAATATACAAGTTGCCAAATGAAACATGCTCAAGTCATATCAATAACAATGGCACAGGACACAATATCTGGTTTTCTATTTTCCTTTTTTTTTTCCTCCAAATATTTTTTAATAGTCAGGCCTACATGCACAATGCTTATCTTTATTGCCCAAACATTTTATAACAAGGATTGTAAAAACAGGTTTTTATGATTGGAGGATCTGTGAAGTGGGTTGGGGAGCATTTCAAAAGCAGAATCGGTTTTGATGGAAGGCAAGCAAAGAAGTAGAAGTTTTATTGGTCCCTTTGAGAGGAGAGAAGAAAATTCCAAAGTAACCATAAATTTTCTCAAGTGTTGCATACAATGAGAGAATAGAGTCAATATTCAAGTACCTGGCCACTCATAATAATCTTGACAATAGGTGGTTATTGATTAGATACCACTTACAATATAGGTATAAAATATTCAAGCAAGGTGACTTGGCAGTGCCAGGAACAAAACTGAACAGATTTTTGTGATTGACACAAAGAATTAACATTTGATTGCATTATTGGACGTAGCAAACCCAGCTTTGGCAAAGGGACAGATTAGTGGGTCATCCAGTGGGGAAAGAATAGGTAACGGGATGTGAGATGAACACAGTAATTATCACTCTACTGCAAGAACTTAGCAGCTTTAACCACATCAAGATTTTTTTAAATATCCAAGGTTTTAAATTTTTATAGCTTCCCAGTATGCCAACAGATGCTCCACATTGTCCCAGGGTAATCTGGAAATATACAAGGCAAGAGGATGTCTACCTTTTTGGCTATTACACTGAACATAACAAGCCCTTGGTTGTCTCAAGAGACTGTGGCTGTATTTTCCCTCATATCACTACAGAGAAATAGCTGAAATTCACTAAAATTTATTTATGCTTTGGATGAAACGAAAAATTTTAGTTAAATATAACTGTGACTAATGTCAAGATGATCGCATGATCAACTGATAGCAATGTGCCCTGAACTACTTACAAGTCTGCTTTTGTCGCATACACAAAAAAGCAGAGAGTTAATTGAAATTCATGTATATTATAACTTTTGAATTCTTAAAATATGCAGATCTCAAGGAGTCTTAACTTATGTTCAAAGTTCATGCTTTTGTCATTTCCCCTTGAGGAATTATAGTACAGATATGCATGTATATTCTTTAATCTATAAATACACTAATGGAAATTGAATTGCAACACCCTGAATATACGTTTCAATTTACTAAAGACGAAACATACAGGTAACATAGCTGGAATAGCAGTAAATGATCACATATGCAGATCAATATGTGCTTGGTTCCAAAATAAGGAGTGTATCGATAGTACGCCAACCCCTTATTAATACACTGTATATCCTCCTTGGGCGTTAACACAGGCCTGAAGTCTCTCATGCATATAATTGTACAGATGACGAATACCATATGGCAATACATTATCCCACACCTCTTGCATCAGCTAACGCAATTCACCAAGAGTTGTAGGTGAGCCAACTGAACAATTCAGGTGTTGCCCCATACATGTTTAATGAAGGACAGGTCTGGGAAGTTGTTGAACACCTTGCAGAGCATTTTGAATAGCAGAGGCATCAGGTTGAAAATTACTTTTGTCCTTGCTCTGTTCATCTTTAACTCCATCTTTTTTGCTTTCCCTATCTAGATACTCAACATATTTTGTAACTTATCTGATGCCATTGAAATGTTATCAGTGAATGGTTCAAACATTCTCAACATTTAAATAATATTACATCCGCTTGTCTTACTCCTTTTCCAATCTTTATCTTGTTTGTATCTATAGTCTAATCAGAGCAGTTCCATTTTCATACATATCCTGAATCACTTATATGTAATTCTCATAAACACCTCATTCTCGCAGTTGAAGATTGTCATGTGTTATACTGACTCAGATGATTTTTCATGAACAAAATCTGAAGCAGTTTCTAGTACTCTGATGACTTTTTGATCAGTTGATTTATTGTGTGTAGGAAATCTATTGTTGAATAGTCACACCTGAAGCCTTCAAGTTTGCATGATTGTTTTTCATCTAGAGTACCCATTTGTAAGTACTTCTGTGAATAGTTTATACATGTTAGTTTATGTTATGTAATAGGGTTGGAGTTACCGAGAACTCAATAATCTCCTTTCTAGTGAAGAAGAATCACTATTCTTAGCTAGAAGTTTTGAGGTACCTTTCTCTTACGCACTGTGTGAATAATTTTTACTGAAATACAAAAAGGGTACTACAGTGTGTAAAAGTTAAAACCGTCTTTGTGGTAAAGACAGTTTTAACTTTTAACAACATTAATCTAAGTAAAGTATCAAAATCATATATCTTCTATTATCATTAGAAGGATGAATATTTGAAAAAAAATCTATGCTACTGATCAGTCGAAATAACATTAAATGAAGAATCAAACAAGTTTTCTCAAGCTGATTTTGGTTATAGTAATTTTAGGAACTAATAAATTTTCTATAATGAAAATATCTATAAATTTACTGAACATTATTAAATGCCCCAACCCTTGGAAATCATATTTCTAGCAAGAGCATGAGCCGCATTAAATCTGCAGCTTCTGTCTGCTCCTAATGGCAACATCTTATTTACAAGTTTCTATAGGAATGGAGCACTCTGGTGGATGGGGGATTTATGTGTAAATGAATATATAGCTTAAATTCAGCCTTACTGACTGTCCAGTTCCATAGCTCAGAGGTAGGATATCGGTCTCTGGATCTGAAGCGAAGGTTTCAATCCTCGTGGTAATGGATGGGTTAATGGAAAGTCTTTATAGCCATACTGAAGAGATGTAATATATCGAAACAGCTGTCCGTGGATGACACAATGAGATATATATATATATATATATATATATATATATATATTGTGTCATCCACAGACAGCTGTTTCGATGCATTACATCTCTTCAGTATGGCTATATAGACTTTAACCCATCCAGTACTGAGAGGCAGAATTGGAACCCTCACATCAGACCCGGAGGCCGATATCCTATCTCTGGACTATGGAACTGGGTGGTCAGTAAGGCTGAATTTAAGCGATATATTCATTTTACACAGAAACTCCTCATCCACCAGAGTGCTCTATTCCTATGGAAGAGCATATAAATATATATATATATATATATATATATATATATACACACTTTTTCGTTGACTTGGGCTGGACTTTATAGGATGAAAATGTCAAAAAGACATAAGCAACAATAAGAAGAAATCAAAACTATTTTATATAACACAAAAAGTACCAATTGAAGATACAGATGCCATAGGGATAGGCTTTTTGAGGTGTGAGTATTTTAAAATGTTTTTCATAATTATGTATTAAGCTAGTTTCTTTTGATAGGTTGTTTTTAAACATGTTCATAGAAATAGAATTCACTGTTTTATCTTAAAGGAATCTTGATGTCAAAAACCTGTCTCGAATACCAGGATGCTGATGTATTTGGTATTTGTGACTGTGACCTCTGTTAGTTGTTCTTTGTAGCACAGGTTCACTCTGTTTGCATATCTTACTGTGAGTATCTGTGCCCATTTCTACTATGTTGTGTGTTATTATATCAGGTCACTTCTCTGTCTCCTGGATTGTAGTGTGGGAAGCTGTAGTATTCTCAGTCAGTTGTGGAGTCAGTTTAGTAGCTCTCCTCTGAAACCTTTCTGAAATTTCCAGCTATTTTTTGGCGTCTGGAGACCAAATAATGCTTGCATATTCTACACATGGTCTGACCAGGGTTCTGTAAAGCATTCTTTATATAGTGAGACGAATACAGTACTTGGAAACGATTAAAAATTATATAACTACACAAGTAACTGACGAAAAGGATCTTAGAGTGATAGTAGATGAGCAGCTAATCTCCATTAAACTTATAAAAAGAAAAGATCAATAAAGCAAATCAGATGCTTGATATAATCTTAGGCACATTCAAACACATGGCAATTACTATATGGTATACTGAGGTCTTTTGTTGTTTGATCACAAGAGAGTGACATTCATCTGTGCTGAAGCTCAATTGCATTTTCTCTGACTATTGTGCAACTATGCTAATGTCATTCTGGATTGAATCTGTGCTGTGTGGATAGTTAGAAGTTGCATCAGCTTCCAGGATGTAAGTGAAAAGTTTCATATCATCTGCAAACAGAGACGCAAAGTTTTGTAACATGCTAGAAAAGTCACTGATGTATATCATGAAGAGGATCGGCTTTAAAGTCGATCCTTGTGACACTCCTGTGGTTACAGTGGTTTCTCGTGATGAGTAACCTCAAACCCTGACTAATTGTTTTTCTATAACCGAGAAAGTTTTCCACCCATTCTTTTAAACCTAGGAAGTACAATACGGTGAGAGGTTTTACAGAGGTATTTGCCACATTTTTCAGGATGTAAGGGTGTGTATCATCTGGACCTGCTGCTTTGTATGCGTGTATTCTCAGTTGCTTGAGGTGTTTTAAAACTGTTTCTTCAGTGACAGTAATGGAGCTATCAGAAGAGTTAGTTTCTAGATTGACAAATTCTGGCATGTACATGATGTTTTCACCAATAAAACCACTGGCAAATTGGTCAATCAACAACTGCTTTTGCTTAGTGTTTCTCTCAATTTTTGAGATGAGGTATTATTATTATTTCTATTATTATTCGGACTATTCTCATCTTGGTTGTTTTTCATACGTTTCGGCCGTTGTACTCTACAGCCTTCATCAGGTATCATCTAGTAGGTGTAGGGAAGTAACGAATCGAATCCTTCCTATTTAATTGAGTTATTTACAATGAGAATACCAGCTCTCTTTCAGAGATTTGGTATTTCTCTTAATTTTCATTTTGTTTGCAGCATGTTTCCAAAAAGCCTTATCATTGACTTCAGCAGCTGATCTCTTATTAAAAATCTATCTTTTACTTTTTGGAGAGTAAACTCATTTCTTGCACTCCTATATTCCACTATATTGTTTACAAAGTAGGATTTAAGTCATGTCGATTTCTTCGTCTCTCTTCATCAGACTCTGATTTCCACACTTTGTCCCCAAATGGGTAGTGGAAGCCATATCTGGTTGAACTCTGCACTTGTCCAACATACATTCAGTCAACGTTGACATGGGCTACTTCCTTGATTTTCTCAGTTTCCAAAAGCGTTCCTGTCTATTATCAGGGGCAAGGCATGGAAATCCAAGCCTAACAAGGAAAAACAAAGAAATCAACATTGCCCGAATCCTACATTGTAACATAGCTACCATTGGAATATTCTGTATACTACCATCACATTAGAATATTACGCCTGATGAAGCCCGTAGAATGAATCGGTCGAAACGTTGTGTTTACAACACAAACAACCAGAAGGGGTTCAATCGTCTGATAAACTCTTTGAATATATTATCAGTTGGGTTGAAACCGGAAAAAGCCATTTTTAGTGTTCAAGTTGACCGGAAGTAGCCATTTTATAGCTAACAAACCGTATTTTAGCCCTCTCAAAGCAAGGATTATCCCTGACCCCAAAAATTAGTCTGCTTGAATAAACGTGGGTTAAAATAGTTACTCAGTATATTCATAAAAAATTGTTCATTTGTTGAATGAGAAAGTTTTCTTTTTTATATTAAAACCGGATGCTGAGGATATATTTCCACTATTTACAAACATTTATCTGATAAATCAAAATGCATCATACGATGTAAAAAGATACACATTTAAGACCAGTTGAGAGTTACGAAATCTAAAATAATTAAAACCAAATAAAAGCATTGGAATAAATTAGAAAAGTCGTCAAAAAATAAAATAAATCAACTTGTTTTACCTAGAGAAAATAATCCATTCTCATAAAAAAACAAATTACCTGTTCAGGCTTCTTCTTTGTTCTCACCAATTCGTCTCTTCTTGGTATGGTACCACCATCGCAACCCATTGTGTTGTTTTAGGGATTTAGAGTAAAATAAATAGAGAAAAATAAGAAGATATCAACTCCCGAAAATGAAAGAAAAATCACTTCACAGTCACAACAGTGCTGATACTAAACAACAATATGGTCGCCGTCCCTGCAAAGCTAACGGCATTGATGGTAGTTTAGTAAAAGTGTGAAACAGTGTTATTAAATATAAAATGATGATAATAATAACCACTCCATTCTTTTATTTAAATTCAGTTTTCGTAATGTATAGGAAATATTCACTGATTACGTATTTCAAATATTTTATACGAATCTAAATCAGCTGACTTTATTGTATGTCATGCCGTAATGTTGGTCAATAAGCAGTCGGTGCTTTGAAAGGGTTGGACGCTAACTTGCTGCTCTTTTGTCACATCCAGTATCGTTTTGAAAGCACACAGGTATTTACTATATCTTTGGTTGTTTTGAATTATTTACTTGCTTTATGTCGGCAGTTCCTATCCAGCATATGATTTTTTTTCAAAAGTTTTCATCAAAGAACCCGGCTAAATCAAGTAAGTACTGTGTGGGTCGTTTTAAAATCGGATTAATTTAATTTGTTTTTCTTTTTCAAAAGAAGAATGAATTGAACATCGATCCCCCATTTTGTGTCCAGCTTGTATTGTGTCGTCTGCCGTTTTGTTTGTCAAATTGTCGAGTTTATTGACTTCAAATTTCTCTTTTTTTCCCCTTCTTTTCACTGATTAACTATTTGGGATCGATTTTAATGAAACTAATTCATAAGGTGTTTGAAAAAATTGAACGTTGGTCTGATTATTCAACTTCATCTTTTTCAAGTTTTCAAAAATAGTTGAGAAGACAAACATTTTTGAATTAATTTTTAAAAATGTTTTGAATATTGGATTTTCTTAATTTTATTGATTTAAACTTTTTTTAATTCGAAGAAAAGAATTTTTTTTCACGTATGGTTCTAAACCAAGAATCAAAGGAATAATTTTAATCAATTTGATATTAGAATGTAAAACTAAAACTTTTGTATTTGTGATTTTAAAAGAGGAACAAAATCGTCTCATTTTTTTTTCCTTCTTTGCGTAAAATGGTAGAATAGGTGCGTGATTTCTGACACTTGATTCTCCCATTACCGAAAATTCAAGACAAAAGTTTTGTGTGTTTTTTTTGTTTTTTTTCAACTTCCTTCAAGCTGTAAGACCTTCGTTTTCTTCGGAAATTTTTCAGTTTTGAGAAATTATTGTATAAGGTCTGGGGAGGGAGATTTTATTTACAATGTAACTATAATACTAAACTGGACAGTTAGCATTACAAGACTTGAGTGGGGGTGGATGACGATTTCCAGCAATAATTTAATGCTGTCAAGTGTCAGAAGTTTTTTCACTGGAGGACGTATGTGGAAGAAATCCAAGATGAAAGGACCGGGAGTTTTTTTTTCTTTTTTCTTTCCTATTTTTTTCTTTTTTCACTCTTGTCTCCTCGCTTATTTTAATTCAAGTTTTAACACCACCTTCTTTATTTTCAAATGAAAAGTTAACATTATTTAAAAGCAAAGGGAAATGAAAAATGCTAAAAGCCAAACTGAAAAAAAAAAATTTGCTTTGTTATGGTGGGGGAAGACTCAAAGAAATCTGATGATGTGGCTAATGGATCATTGGAACATACATACATCAAAAATGAACGAGACAAACTACATTCCTACAATTTTTTTCACATTAACCTAATTCATTTATTCGGCCGATTCTTAATATCTTCTCGTAAGACTGTATATCTAGTGTAGATAACCAGTGCATAAAATTGGGTTGTCATGCCGACCCTCCACGCCGATATAAATGACTACGTGGTTAGTAGGCTCTTGATGTGTTACCAATTCATTGTATTAAAAAGTGTAAGAGTATGTGAGAGAGTGAGAGGGGGGTAATTTAAGGAAGGGTTCAAATAACTTTAAACTTTTCGTTGAAATTTAGAGACGTGTCCAACATTTCAATTATATTAGAAAAACTGTTTACAGAACTATTTCCTGAGTTTTTTTTTTTTGGGGGGGGGGGCAAATTGAAACTACACCTAAATTGATATTAGGTTTTCGAATTTGTAAAAGCGTCTATGTTATCATTAGGAAGTATCTATCTCTCTATATATACATGTATTTTTCAATTAAGCAAAAACGTGTTAAATATTGGTATTAAAAAATTATTGATGTTGGAATCGGTTCTAATTTAATAGTAAACCTGACCTGCAATCAAATACCCTCAAACCAAATGAAACTGCATTGTATGTGAAATCCACATTGTTTTGGGTTTACTCTGTGTGTGTGTGGGGGGGGGGAGGGTTGCAAACCAAAAACTGCATTGTATGTGAAATCCGCAACATTTTGAGTTTACTGTGTGTGTGTGTGTGGGGGGGGCAAACTAAAAATTTAAGTATTAATCTTTATTCTAATTAGATTTGAAAGCTGCTGTTAGGAACTTTGAAGTGAACATTATTTTTTCTTTACTAAGTAATAATCATAAACTAAAATATTGATATTTACTAAACTTGGGTAGCGGGATGAGAAAGCCAATGAGTACAACTATGTTTTACAAATAGTATTCATAGATCAGGAAAAGGTTTTCGACAAAGTTAATAGATCAAAACTGCAGAGAACCCAGGCAGACTGAGGGATCTGGGGCCAACTGCTTGACAACATCAAAACAATGTACACTAGTAGTGGATGTACCATTGGAAGCCCTCTACTTACGAACTGGTTTGTAGTGACATTAGAGCTGAGACAAAGCCATATCCTTTCACCACTTATGCTTGTCATTTACATGGACAAGATCAACTGAAAACCAGATCCAAAGGTGCTACATGAACTAATCTTTACTGACAACCAGAGCTTACTCAACAAAAATTCAGTACAGCTCATGAGCATGTCAACAAGCAGAATGCAGTCTGTAAATATCATGACATACAAAATTAGTTTAGAGAAGACTGAAGCCATGAAAGTCAAACTCAAGAGACATTGGGCATTTCCAGCAATGACCTTCCATTGAAACAGACAAAGAAACTTAAAATCTGGGTAGAGTCTTCAATCAATTTAGAGTTAATTACCAAAAAAGCCAACTGCATCATCTTCCTGCTGTCCCTCCCTTCTGAAGCCCCCAACATCCCCATGAAAATCAAGTCTCCTGCCCATGCTGACTTACCAGTGTCAGATGTGGTCACTGACTAAAGCCCAGGAGGGAAAAATCACTGAGATGGGGTGCCTTGGATGTGCATCTGATAAGACTATGAGGGACTTGATATACTATGAGAATCAGAAATATTGGGAGAAGAATGCCAGTCCACAAATTCATCCAGTGCTAGTGAAATAAATGAATTGGATGCCTAACTTTCCAAGCTAACGATCTCCCAAGTGCAGGCATTGTATTGAGGGTGTGACAAAAACAGTCAAGTCCCATCTCCGCCTCCCTCATGTAGAAGATAAGATAAAAGAAAAAATTAGCACAGTAGGCACTAAGCCAAATGTGGGTTAAAGGGGGTTTAGGAATATTGTGTATTCCTCAATCTCACAAGTGGGGAGAGCCTGCCTGTTATGAAAATATCAGCATTTTTTTTTTTTTTTTTATGTTAGCTGCCCCACTCCTAGGTAAGTCATGGAATTTCTTTTCTCCAGGTTATCAACCAACCCCACCCACTTAGCACTTCACTTGGTACTTTGAACCTAGGTTTCTTTTTGTGTTGATTGAAATTAAAAAAAACAAAACTGCTACTGCTTGGATATCAGTAAATATTGGGAGAATTTCATTCTAAACGTTCAAATGATTGAGCTGTACTGGAACTGTGTTGAACTCCTGACCATTTATTACAGAATTACTACATTAGAATTTTCCCTATACCAAATTAATGTTACAATTATGTGCGGGTTGTGCTTACTGCATTTATTTTCTCTCCTATTCACTTCATTCTCTATAAGTACTTATCTGAAATACTCACACTTGCAGCACATTTAATGATAGTATAGATGAAACTGAAATATAAGATTATACATTTATAATATTACATTTCATTAACAGAAAAGGAAGACTTCATATCCACATTGTTTTCATTCATTTTTATCTTATCTATTTTGAATTTATCATTGTTTTGACATGTGTAATCTAACATTTCCAAATGTCAATACAAGCTGAGCAACAAGTCTTTTGTCAAACAGTCTTTCATGAATAATAGGGAAAAAGCCTTTCATTGTCCAACAATTAGTGTATTTGTTGCAGACGGTGTTCTCTTTTTATCTTACATACTTGTACAATTGTTTCTCAGCAACCAACACTTTATTTCATTTTCTCTTCACTTCCTTTCTAAATTAAACCATTTAATTGTTTGAATAATTAACTCACAGGAAATACAAACGGGTTTACAGGCCAACAAACAGGTAAACATGACTATTTAATCCTACCTTATTAATTATAAGGTTTACCCAGAGGACTTTGAGAAGGGAATAGGTTAAGGCCTTTCTATTAACTGAAAAAACAACTCCAAAATGATTACCTACATTAGGAATCATTTAATTGCTAATGAGATCCTTTTTAGTACAATGATTTTTTTAACTTTTGTATTGAAGTAGATATTTTTAATGATTGATGCTTGCTTTGAAATTGATATTCTTTTTAATTATTAGCGGTCTGACACGCCAATGTATGATAATTTGATTTTCTAAAGGAGATTTATTTGCCTTCCCACTAGGGCAAATACAACACAAGGTCAGGTGTATTATGGGGTTTCACATAAGTATGTATGGGCAAGGACAAAAAAGTCCCTGCAATCAATGTCATGATAGTGTTAAGACTATTTTTGAATCTCCACTTATAGATGGGGGGGGGCTTGGGATCGGAATCCTCACAACGGGGTTCATCTGATTTATGTTGCGTTCCACTTGAAGAAGAATACTACTGAGGATCAGATACTACACTCTTATCCCAGCCCAAAGGACAAGGTGAAATAAACAAATGTTTTTTTTTCCAGTCTTTATTTACTCAGCATGGTTCATCACTTCATTCTGGATTCCACCCATCAAAGAATGTATATCAGAGTATTTTATCCAAAAGACAAAGATCTACCCGTATATTTCTTTACATCTATATACGTACACATAGTTCTGGGATTCACCTCATTGCATCTACACAAAAAGCAACAAAACTCCAACTATTTTGTTATTCTCTCAACAGAAAAGTGTTATAACTGAACCCTGATTTTCACACATTCTGGTAACACTCCTTTTGTAATTAACATAACATTGGAAATGAATTATTCCATTTTGTCTAGTTCCCAACCTGTCTTAACACATCCTGCCTTGGTCGGATACAAAAGATATTACCTGAGATTTGTGAGCTGACGCTACAATGTATAATAGTGGAGCATACACATCATCTTACTTACTGCAACTATTATCAATCAACTACATTATATTTTTATTTGATCATCGTATTTTAAATAGAGCTTGAATTTCCTCTTATCATTATTTACAAATAATAATCACGATGGGACTGTGATCAAGTGGCTGAGTACATAAATTCAACCTTTTGTTCTTTCTTAAGAGGCTATCTGCTGTGTTTTCGTTTAAAATTTAATTCAAAACCCTTGATTAATTCAAAATGAGAATAGCTTGAAGCAGAAGTTATCAAGTCACAATAATAAAAACATCAATAGCCTTTTCTCTATTGGATTTATCTCGGCAATGCAATTCTCTAAGTAATCATCTATCTTCTGTAGAAAAATCAAAAGACTATAGAAACAATGTAGCCCCACAAATGGCCTGGCTGGCCAACCAGCCAAGTAGGATACAGATTTTTCTCTTTGCTCGCCTGTGTATGTGTGGGGTTTTTTTTTTCCCTCCAGATGGGGGTGGGGTCAAAAAAATTCTTTTTGAGTCTCTAAAGTCATTTTGAACCAACACTGCTTAAATCTTGTGCTGGTATTTTTAGACAAAAGATTTAGTTTTTAGATGATTAGTTCTAGAATACCAGTGGGCTACTGTGATTCATTTGTGTGAGGTACGGATATAATATCCATAATTAATGCCTTATAGGGCTATATTCTGAAACTTTACTCATTCAAAATGTTTTTGTGTAACTGACAGACAACAGTTGTTATTCCTGGCATACTGTGATAAGTGTCTTAAAATTGATGGTGACTAAATAGAATGATTTTCTGTTGGGTGATATCTGTGTATGTCATACCCAGCAACTATGAAAATAAAAGTATATATCAACAAGACTGGCTGCTTCAGGGTCAAACTCTACTCCAACTTTTGTTCCAACTGAAGATGATTATTGCAACTTTTGTAACTAACTAAAATTTTTTGAAATATATATCTATTGTATAAATGTATTCAATTATTAGAATGAAATAAGCCTGTGCATATCTGTATGATAAATTTTCGTTATTATCTAAGACTTATCAATTTATCTTTATTAGTAACACAGCCTGCTGGTAATCAGTTGATTATAATTTCAAATCATGGTGGAGGAATGTGAATTTTACATATTGATTTATTCCCTTAATTTTGGTGTGGATGTTCTTGAAGGAAAAGAATCAACTTCAGACTTCGTACTGGAGTTCGACAATATGTTCAAATATCTAAAATAATCAATTCTTGATTCTGTAATTTGTTTGTTGTGGATAACATATTCCAAATGGTTTGTACAGAGTAAAACTTTTTTTTTTTTTTCTTTTCTTTTTTCTTTTTCTGAATTTTTTTTTTTTTTCTTTTTTCCAAACAAGTATTCAAGCCACATGAAATTCAATACAAAACATTTTGTGCACCAGTACTTTTCTCCATAAGCACTGACTGATCTCATTTAAATTTTTGATATATACTTTACTGGGCACACCCTCTACCTCAATGACTTCTCTCTGTAGAAGAATTAATGTGGGTGTGTCTATGCATTCTCTTTTCCTCATCTTTTAAAGAAGAGATTTCGTAAAAACTTGAATAATTTTACAATCTATCACTTTGGTAGTGTAGGATAAAAGATAAAACACAGGCATGAGTATTTACCAAATTCATGTTTAGTCTGGCTTAAGGCCACAAGTGTACGGCACTCTGAAATGACCCCTAGTCATAATACAAGCACATTGGATGCAGTGTAAGTTTAGGATAGTTTTGAGTGTGTTTTTTTAAAAACCTGAAGGTCCATCTTATATACTAGCACTTTTATACTGTACTTTTCTGTTTCTTTATGCAACAATTAAAACAAAATTTTCCTTATCTGTTGGTTACTGATTTGATAACCACCTCTTACTAGACTGACAGATCTCAACGTGAAATGAAATTTCTAAAAAAATCAGGACTAATTCTTCTAGAATCCTCTTACGACGGATTTTCACAAATAAACAATTCAACTCTTAAATTCATGAAGCAAATGGCTAGCATGAAAAAAATAATGAAACTCTTCTGTGAATTGGACAAAAGGAAAAAATTTTTAAATCCTCAAATGGTCAGCGGAAGTTCATTTTAATCAGAAGTAATTTCAAGCCAAATAACTTCTGATTAAAATTATTTTCCTTTGACTATTTGATGATTTTTAAAAATTTTCCTTTCGTTCAATTTACAGAGGAGTTTCAGTATTTTTTTTCATTTCACTTGAAGTTACTGTTCTATTTTCTTTGTATGAATTTAAGAGTTAAGAGAGCAGTGTTCCTCTATGTAGCAAGATGCAATTCTTATTTTGTTGCTAACACAACCTAGACCAGTGGTTCTCAACCTTTTTTTTTTTTTTTTTGCAAATGCACTCTTTTCACCATACTTCAGAATCTCATACCTCCTTGCAAGATTGTCTGACTCGAAAGGTGTATTCCAACTAAAATGCATATAACAGTGGAAATCTTTTATTTTTCCCATATCAGTACAAATAAATTTTCTCTGGATTATTTTCAAAAAGGTAAAGTAATTTGACTACACTAATGGTCCTAACAGTTTGAATCTGCCAGCTAGAGTCTCAATTCCTCTCCTGAAACCCTAAAATTCCCCCTGGTTGAGAAACTCTTACCTAGACCTTTTTTCCTGCTGTTGAGACCAACCTGAGTGTCCCTTCTTTTCTTCTGGGCAAAACATTAAAAATTTTGATTAATCAAAACTGCTTCTCCTGAGTCGATCATGTCGATAGTTACACAATATAGACCCAGTTTTTGTTTATCCACCTCCCTTGTGTGGAAACTAGGAGTGGCTACTTTCCCACTCCTTCCTCTGTAATCTTGTAAGGTAATCATTGTTACATAGGTAAATCAATATGTCCATTTATTTCATGCAACAAACATTTTTCGACATAATCTCCTTCATTGTCAATGCGCTTGATCTAACACTTCTATCAATCAAGTAAATCGATCAAAGATTACTCTGTGAAAATTTCAGATCAAATTCAGCTGATAACTGTCTGGTCACAAACTAGTTGATCCACCCATATATGTGTGTGTGTGTGTGTGTGTGTGTATATATATATATATATATATATATATATATATACTCTTGCATACTTCTTTGTCTGTTATCTAAGTGATTGTGACTCATTGATGTTAGTAATAGTAGACAAAAGCAATCTATTGTTGCTATGTTATTGAATAATGCTTTTAAGCATGTATTTTGCTTTGTGGCTTTGTATTATATTGTTTCACATGGAAGGTCTTCCTTTTCTTTTCTTTTTTATATCAAAGAGGATATTGCTAAAAGTGAAAGATTTATTAATGTATTTCTTTTGCAGATTCAATATAAATAGACAAATAATTTGTTCTTATTGGAGGTTTTTGAGCCCTTAATAGCAAGTGTATCTTACCAAAGAAGTTAGACTAATTTTCAAGGAAGATTTCAAATTAGTTCATTATGCTGCTCAAGCTGTTGGTAATGTTAACAAAGCATTTGGAGTGATCACTACTACTGTCTGAACTTTTCAGGATTGGTTCAATCAATTTAGGTGTGGAAATATGGATCCCAATTATTAAGCTTGAACCTGTTTTTGATGATGAATTATCAACAGCAGTGGTCAGAGCACTGTCTGGAAAGTTCAGTAGTGACCACGTCATGTCATCCCAAGGAAATAAAAAAAAGTTAGGAAGTTGAAAAAATTGGTCTCACGTGAACTGAATAAAATTCTTTGAGTTTGAGACCCCACATCACCAAATTGTTGACTGCGTTTAAGCTTAGAGAATTTGGATGTGAAGTTTTGCAGTATCCTCCTTATTCATCTGACATTTCTGCCACAGATTATCATCTTTTATGTCATAGTTATATGAAAGTTTCAATAATACAGAAGCCATAATTTGTGCTTTTAGTGAATTTGTGACCACTAAGCCTTAAGAATTTTATAGAGATGGCATGTTATCATTAGAGGATGTTATTGCTTCAAATTGGTGATATTTTGATTAAATATTTACCGTTTTTTTTGTCGTTTATATAATCTTCCATTTTACAATTAAAAAAAATAGCATTTCAATATTAAATAACCTAATAATTATCATATATTTTATAAATCTATTTTGTGTACAAAAAGACCTCAGCATCACCTGGAAATACTGCATTGTTTATTCATGTTACTTTATCTGGTTGGGGGAATATAATATAGTAACCTTTATTATTGTCTAATCTGAGAGTGGGATCATATGACTGAATTGTTATACAAGGTGTCCCACATAAATATATATATACAATGACTTATATTTGTTCTTAATCTAAATTTTTTTTTTCAATAATGAAAGAGAAAAGATTATGTGTATCATATTTACTCAAGCGCAATGCGATTTTGATTAAAATGTGACCCCCACTTTTTGTAGCTAAAAATCAGTAATATACTTATACGTGTGTATTCATTATTTTGTAGTCTAATATAATGCTATCCGTCCAATTTTGACCTTGATTTTTTTAAATATTAAATTTCTTTCATTATTCAAAAGTAAATCCTGTAAAAGCTTTAAATCCATTCATATTTAAATAATATATACAAAATTTTCTCTCTATAAGGCAGTGCTGACATTTGTAAGTAATTTACCTGCAAGCATCAATTATCTATCATAATTGAGAGATAATTCATTTCTCACTGAAACAGTGAAAATGTTATGCATTTTATTCTTACAAGATTACTACAATATACTGTAGGCCCGTTATAAGACAGCATCAGCACGGACCCTATCTTCAAAACATTCAATTTGGACCTCAGAATAAAACCTGAATACAAAAATAGAAAGACCTCTACACAATCAGGTTTGCACCAACTGTGAAAAGATAGAGAATTAAACAAAAACATCAGTAATCATACAGCGATATATAAGACATATATCACGTTATGTTCAGTTTCAAGTCAAAGGAAAAATGTGAACAGAAAAAAAATAATTTCTTTAGATGTAGCAGGCTGCATTACAGATACTGTCAGCAAATGCTTAAGTGGATATGGTTGCCACGTAGTTGAAAATTCTGGCTTAAACTTGCAAAAATGGCTGTTTATCAATGTACACAGAATTATTTAATTCTATACCACGTTTGAAAATGTATTGATATACCATATTGCCTTCTGGTGAGGTGTCATGATTTTGAAATTCTTCAATATTCATTTCTGTCTTCCCACCTGACTAGCCTTACCTTACCCCCAACCCCATGGTTTTCTCTTCATTTCTGCACGAATTATGAGTGAAAGTATTTCTGTGCTTTGTATCATATATCTTGAAGAAATTGGTGAGGGCTCAACATGGATTAAGGTTTGTAAAAATGGTAAATTTGTTACAATGCAGACTTGCGTATACCGCGATGAAAAATTATGGCATGGCTTGCAATCAGGAATTGTTCATTTTCAATCAATCAATATTGGAGATAATGTTGCAGTTCTTGGTGCATTTTGTTGATTTCCTGCTGAGATGGTTTCACCAGGATTCAATAAGTTGTTGTGGATGATTCTATGTGCCAACCACCAAACAGTGACCATAATCTTCTTTTGATGCAGGTTGAATTACAGAAAGTGTTTTGGTGCTTCATATCTTATATGTGGAATGCAACCATAATTGCTCTTGCAACAAAGCTTTTGAACATTCAGGCCAAATATCTCTTTAGCTAAAAATGTCAATTTCCCTCAAACCACTTTCATTCACAGCTTGCTCATTATTATTTTTTTTCTTTTCTCAATTACCTTAGGATCTATGTTTAGCAATGGCACTTGCTTATTTTCACTGGAAATTTTCAAGTCTCAACCCTTTTGTGACTCCTGGGACATGTATATCTTGAGGATTCTATGACTGCTGGGATATTTATGTCCTGTAGATCTCCTTTTAAAAGTCTACTGGGACACATATTAAATTAACACATTAAGCCCTTTAATAGATTAGTCTTTAAATGGTTACATTCAGGAAATATTATCATTATGACTGTTACTTCACTTTTTATTTTCTATTCAAAAGTTAAACTTCTCACTGAAGTCAAAAAAAAAAAAAAGACAGTATAAAGAAAGGAATGTTGGTTAGTTTCAAAAGTTTCAACTCTCTTGGTCTTTTGATGTTTATTTTTATTCTCTTTTTTTGCAACCTTTTAGTCAATCAATTTGTACATAATCATGATTCAAAAGATTGGGTACAGTTCATATAAAGTGCACATATAAAATGTGTTCATATACACTGCGTGCATTTGAAATGTGTTCATATACACTGCGTGCATTTGAAATGTGTTCATATACACTGCGTGCATTTGAAATGTGTTCATATACACTGCGTGCATTTGAAATGTGTTCATATACACTGCGTGCATTTGAAATGTGCTCATATACACTGCGTGCATTTGAAATGTGTTCATATACACTGCGTGCATTTGAAATGTGTTCATATACACTGCGTGCATTTGAAATGTGTTCATATACACTGCGTGCATTTGAAATGTGCTCATATACACTGCGTGCATTTGAAATGTGTTCATATACACTGCGCGCATTTGAAATGTGCTCATATACACTGCGTGCATATGAAATGTGCTCATGTACACAATGCGCATATGAAATGTGTGCGTTTGATTGATATGACTTTTACACTGAACACAAGTGTCTGTGGCAATCCTTGAACGCTCTAAATGGGTCCATCTCGTATTTCTTTATATATTCCACAAAAATGGGTCAAAGTTCACTAACACATGTTGTGGAGAGATGTGTCACTCACGGTGAAATATTTTTGGTATTATTTATATCTACAATTGTGGGCATCTAGAAACTCTTTGGTTAAGGAGGGTAGAGGAATTGATTTGCTTGAAATTTTACTCAGATTGAAAACATAAGTACTAATTTTCAATGAAGTCTATTCATCAATTGACAATACACAGTTTGTACAAATCACAAAACATGCAACTTAAAAGTATTGTTTTCTGTCTTCCATTGCAGCAAAGATATCAATTTCCCTGAATTTTCCCCGCTGTTTTGCCTGAATTAGGAAGGGCAGTTACCTTCCCCCTATCCTTTTGGTTCATACGCCCATGTCTACCATAAAGAGAATAACAATTGCTGTTTTCCTGTAAACGGGTTTTATTTGGATGATAGCAAAATCCATGTTATTTTCTAATTTGAACTTTTCTGAATTGTGTGTGTGTGTGAGAGAGAGAGAAAGAGATTTTTGTATAGTTTTATCGTCCTCTTCCGTCTGTATACTGGTTCAAAGTTCTGCCTGTGCCTATCCGTTTCTCTACATGCCCCACCCCATAAACTATTTTCAATTATTTATGTATGAATAGAATTTCTATGTATGGAATGATTTATGTCAGCATGTTTAATGCTGGCAAAGAGTCTTACTCATGACCCACAGACTGGGTATAAAATGAGTTCATTGTGACATATTACCTCTTAGTATTCATCTTTTTTTTTTCTTTTTTTCTTTTTTAACAGGAAATTTAATAGAAATGTCTTTCCCAAAAGTCAAGATTTTTTAAGCTATCTCACCTTTTTAAACTCCTCAAACTACAACTGGATAAATCTCTAATGCCCTTTGCATCACAATTACATGAGAAGTGGCCATCGTGCAAAGTTGACATTCACCAAATGTATCGGTCAAGACAGCACAGTGTTGAGTTTGAAGTTATTTGGATCAACTGTTCTCAAAAAATCTAATAAAAATCAATAAAATATTAAACACTATAGATCTTTAATAGTTTCTGCAAAGAATTTCCTTTTACTTCTACTCATAAAATATCTAGATTGGCAACACTGAAGAGAAGTAACTGAAATACTTCGAAGCTGTAGTTTTTATGTTGGGAACTGTACTTATTTAGGTTCAGTGTGGGAGACTTTCTCAGGATCAGCCACATTTTCTACAATAGTGCACTAGTGACACAGATGGTATATAGACCATACACAGAGAGGGTTAGATTTATGCTTTTTTTCCCCCCCATAGTATTAACCTAAAAATAACATATCAATTTCGTTATTGCATTTTTCAAGTCACTGGTGAATACTTTCCTGCTATTTCTACTTATATGAAAGGAACCAGCAGTTTTGTAGCATAAACTATCAGTAAGCATGAAGAAAAACCTTTTTTTCTTTTTTTTCTTTTTTTTTTTTCTCTCAAGAAGAAAATAAAGTAATCTTCAATATGTCATACTGGCATAGCTTTCAATGTTTTTAATTGCAAATATCCCAATTAAAGGATGATGGATATTTTGCCTCTCCAGGGGTGATTTAGAACTGTGCAAGGCAAAAAGCATTCAACTGCAAAGTCTTCCACACATCTGAAGGGTGTCTCATAATGAAACTGATTTTTGCAGTCAGATGGTTTACTCAAAAAGAGAGTATGTACAACTTTTGATGGAATTAAATGGTATTGACAATCATACATGTAGTCTCTGGGATTTTGTATAAAATCAAGTATATTTGTCTCTTTTTTTGTCGAGTTGAATAACAATCATTGATGAAGAAATGACAGTTATTGAAGTTCACACAAGTAGGAAAAGCTTGATTCCTAGATGGATGTGTTAGGTGACCAGGAAATTCGTCTGACCTTAATTCCAACGAAAATTATGGAATAGTCAAATTTTTGTAAAAGTACATGTGTGATTTTAATATAAAAAATAATTAATTTTGAGACAATGAAAATTATTAATTTGGTGAAAGGTTTGTCTTTCTGTTGATAAGCAAAG
The DNA here is from genome assembly GCA_963457665.1 of Thysanoteuthis rhombus. Lineage (NCBI taxonomy): Eukaryota > Metazoa > Mollusca > Cephalopoda > Oegopsida > Thysanoteuthidae > Thysanoteuthis > Thysanoteuthis major. Next base: position 16,956,287 of record OY735217.1, read on the forward strand.
CCCTGAAAGTGCTTGGTGTTAGACTATAGTAATTGAACGGGTCTGAAGTCCCTAAGGCATTGGGTTTGATAATATCATCTTCAAGTGAAATTTTATCCACCCGAAGTCATCCATTAATCAGTACAACCTCTTCCTACAGACTCCAGCATTGTCTGAAGATAAAGATCACCATTATTATATGAAATTACATGACAATCATTCTTTTGTCAATATTTGAATGTAATCACATTAGAAGAAGACTATTTTCTTTTTCTCCTGCTGATTCTATTTCTTGGATTTTTGATATTGGGCCAAACAAATATCGGATATTTGAGCTGATTCTAATTATAGTTAACAAGAAATCCAGACAAGGGCAAATGTTGGCATGAGCTAAAAATGTCTTTCCAAAGCCAAAAAACACTGAGGTAAAGAGTTCAATGTAGGGAGACCTTTTTTACTCTAAATTTAGAATGAAATTCATCCAGTCCAAGTCTGGAGTTGAGTTGGCTTTGTTTTTCCACCATAATAAGAACAAAAACAATCCCAACCGAATTTAGGAATTCTTTACGGTTTGTCCGTTCCATCATATTGAATCAAACAAATAGGATGGGATTTTGACCTTGCAGCAACCAGGCTTTTTTCGCATTACATTTTGCTTTGAGTAAGCATATCTCTCTCATACATACAAACTTTTTATGTTCATGAAGAGCCACTGACAAGGAATGTTCTAAAAGTCCGTGTCATTAAAATAAAGAACCCAAAGCTGAATGAGATCATCTTTATTTGGGTGGAGTGAAAAATTCAAATAAAAAAAATGAAGTGCTTAAAACCTGACAAATATGTCAAGATTTAGGTAAAAATTAATTTTGGTCAGTTGCCACGTCTACACTTTTTGCAACCAGACTTAATTTTTCTGGCTATGTATCTATGTAATGCATGTGTCACGTGTATAGATTGCACCAATAGAGCTAGAGGGCTGAAAATTAATGTACCTGCTTCTTTTCATGGCTAAAAAAATGTTTTTTCTGTTTCGTCTTTTAAAAATTGCCAAACAAAATAAGTGTATACTGTGAGATTCAATTTACGATGTAAGTTTATCTTAAATTTGTCCCTTATTTTGTGTGCGACATTGTGAATTGACCAGACATGTTCAGGTCAGTTGCCAGGACAGTAGGAATGGTAGCCACCCTAAATTCAATTTTATATTTTTATTTTAACATATTTGTCAGGTTACAGACTAGACCTTTTTTTGTTTGAATTTTTCAGTACACCCTATTGAAGATTATTTTATTTAGTTTTGGGTTCGTTATTTCAATACATACTTCAAATGGGGTTCAAGTAGTACACTTTTCTGAAATTAAAAAAAAAAGAAACTTCTTTTCACTCCATCAATCACAGTACTGGGATTTTAAATGTATTTATTAAGAATTCCACTTGCATATTAGTTTGTGTTATTTCATCAGAATTCATCAACTCTATAATGCTGACATCTAAAAATTTAAATCTACAAAACAATTAACATCTATGAATAGTTTTTGTCTCAAACTATTGAGGCTACAGATCTTTATAATGGTTAAACAAATAGCCAGAAGCACTTCATCAAAAACTCAAGGACAGTTCTTGAGGAAACTATCTACTGACCTGTTTATTTATAAGGAAAGCAGGAATGGTCAAATGAAAAATTGGAGCAGCATTTTTTGTCTGCTTTCTTCAATCAAACATGTCTTAAAATAGGATTGCAGCCTACATACACTCACACACATACACACACACATATATATATATATATATATATATATATATATATATATATATATATATATATATATATAAAGAGAGAGATCAAGTCATTAACCGTCATAAGATATTTGATTGAAAATGAACGAAGAAATATGATAAGCTATTCACAATACTTATAAGGAATAAACTAAGGAATATGATTAGCCATTCACTAAACTCTTGAAAATAAAAGAAGAAATATGATTAGCTATTCACTAAACTTGGACAGGAAAACGACTTACACCAACCTCCACTTATGTTCCTAAAATCATTGTTGGTGTCTTGTTCAGAGAAATTTCAATAGAAACAATTTCTCTTTTATAAATGTAGGCTGTCTGCCTTCGTAGATTATTATTTTTTGTACTCGTGTCTGACCTTCAAGGATACAATTATTTCTCAATTCTACAAATAATCTTAACCAGTTGTATTCACTTTTCATTCTTTCTATCTTTTTTTTTTAATACGTGCACCATAAAATTTTTAATTGGAGCATTTATGTAAGATTATAAGCAATAACACAGCACAGGGAGTAGCATCTTTGATCAGGTATGTGCGTCTAATCTTATGTACAAAAACTGTGTGGCTATGTATTTTCATTTTGTGTATGTAGCACAGTCAGTTTGAGTTGAAAGGTACCCAATTGAAGTTTTCCAAAAAAGTTGAAGGGAAAGCCAGGACCAAACTTGAGCAACCTATATGTTCTGATGTAATTTTATTTGTGCATTGAAAACAAGTGAATACTTTAGAGAAATTACCATAAAACATAGTTTGTTTGTATAATGTGTTTATCTTCTTAATAATTCTACTTTTAAAAGTGTTAAGGGGAAAATATAACTAAGTTTCACTGACCAGTTCTATTGTTAATTCTGTTGTAATGATATTCTTACTTTCAAGAGAAGTATTTAAAGTTTATGAGGCTGGAAACAGAACTCAAATAAAAATGTCATCTAAAAGTCTGTTTGCTTCAGTAATCGATATTGTCAGGAATAAAGGCAATCTATTAACTTGGGTTTTTTCTCCGCCACACATCACTTTCAGGCAGTTTTTGGTCAGTCAATCCCTAATATTTTAAATATCAACCTTATCAGCTCTATCATGATGGATTGATATGAAACTTGGTCTAGACCTTTTGATGAACCATCCTCATCTTTCTACAACTATTACAACCAGTAATGCAAAATATCAATTTTCTCAGCCAAATCTTGTTTGATTGATATGAAACTTTGTCCAGTCTGTAAAGTGAATCATCCTCATCTTCCTCCTACCATGGATGGTGGACACATCATTGAACTTATGGTTCTTGTTTCTTCATTTATTAAGATTGAAAATGTGTTCATTTCAAGATTTTTTTTTTTTTCAATTGACTGTGTCTATTTCCTGAAGCATAACAATTTAACTTCCAATTTTCCCACACAAAATAGCTTTCTCTATAAAATGAACTAATGTAAAACTCTGGCTGATTTATATAATTCTTTTTTATTACCATTCTCGACTTTATTTACTCACAGCTTTCTTAAAAGCTCTACTCAGATCACAGGACATCCAAACTGGGATACATTATGTACTGATAGAAAGAAATACATCTATCATTATTTCAGTCAATGGCTGCCCTTCAAATCAGCCATGGCCCCTAAGGGGGCCATATCACCTCCCTTTGAAAATGGCTGATGTAAATAATAATGATAAAAATAATGATTCAAATATCAAATTCATATGCTCTGCACCATGAGAAAATAGATTTTCTCAGATTTTAAACTAGAATAGCTCCTCTTGCTACTGTTAAATATATTTTGTTCATATAATACAATTGTACCTTCAAAATCCTAGCAATAAGAAAAAAATAGATTTCTCTTTTGAAATCGATGACATCTGTGACCAAACTGAGATTAGTGTTGTGTTGATGTGGCATTGGACTACAGATGGCACTTCATTTATAGATTATCAATACAAATGTAAATCTTTCTGCTTAGTTGTTTATCCTTAGATATTTGCTAAGTACAGCTTAGTAAATTTGGCACAAGACTTGTGTTAGGGGTGCCCAGGGAAAATTGAAAATACTATTGATAGTAACTTAACCATTACACCACAGCTGGGAACCCTTGTCTACCCACATTTGATCAAAATGTTAGACTAGAAATTATAAATTTGTAACTTGTGAACTTTTTCTTTATTTTCTTTCTATTGTGATGTCTAAGGGCTTATTGAAGAAAATCATATTCTTTTTAAGAATCCCGTTCTGAGCTTATTGACAGGAAAGAGATGTCCTCTAAATTGATGTCTTCAAAACGTGAAAAGATTTTTTTTTTTTTTTTGCTTTATCAATTTTGATATTTTTGTCATCTTTTCAAATTCATCTTATGCTGAAAAAGGATTTGAATAGAAAGTTTACATGAAATTTCTTTCTATTTTAAATTTTTTCATTTATTTACTTTACAAAAATGAAACTTTTGTAAAGTATTATCAAATACTCATTTAATTGTTGCTCCGATTATTGAACTTGTCTTTTGTATTGCTTTCGTTATCATGTTCCAGCCAGGTCATTCTACAGCCTCCTTTGGATATACAATCTGTTAAAGAGAAGGATCTCTGTTGCACAGAAAAATTGGTGAATAGAAAAGAATGGTGACTCTATCCCAGCATTCTGTTTGCCAACTTTTTTTGTTAAAAATGAGACTTTTCTCTTTTCTTTATAGATAGCACACCTAAAGAAGGCTGTAGAATAAATCTGCCAAAAAAGTTGAAACAACAAAAGCAACTCTAAGAATTAGCTCATTAGTCCAAACGACTCTTGAAATAATGTTAAATTTTGAAAAGAGTCATCATTGTCATAACGTTTTTTTATCTTTTGAAAAAGATTAGTAATAAATAACATGGGAGCCCAAACTATTCTTTATAAATGCTGATGTAATGTGGATTTCAGAATTACTGTTGAGATTCACTATTATACTGAGATAATATCTCTGCAACTCTTTCATCGTACACACATATTTGTTCTTTGTGAATGTAATTAATTTTATGAGACTGTCTACAAGTGGGTAGAGTACATTAGTCTGACGGAAAATTTATATCAATTTGTGATGACAATCTTACTCAGCCAAGCATCTAAAATGAGACTTCTTACTTATATGAGACTTTTTTTTTCAATCTCTTTTCATTATGATATTTTAAGGGCTTTGAGAGTTGCATTTTTTACCTCTATTTCATCTTGATTTTGATGACTGGTACAAGAAGCTCTCTAAATTGCTGTCGTCAAAATGTGAAGCGGATTGCTCTTTCCTTCAACCACTTGGAACTCATTTTCATTCATTTGCACTTGTGGGTAGGGGAGAAGACTGTTATTTTTACCAAAATGCTAGGTATGTTAAATTCATTATGATAAAGTAAACATGGAACTATTTTCTGCCAATAGAAAATGGAAGAATTCAACACTGCTCATTCATTAATACACAGAGCTCCTTTTTTTTTTTCTTTTTTAAAAAAAAGCTTAATACTAATTTCTGCAATTCTCTTTGTTACATTTACTTATTTCTCTCTTTCAGACACACAATGTCGATACTGGTGACAGGTGGTGCTGGCTATATTGGGAGTCACACTGTGGTGGAATTAGTAAATGCCGGCTACGATGTGGTGGTTGTTGACAATATGGTCAATTCTTGCCATGGTAAATAGATATAATTCCTCTTATTTTCACCCACAATGGATTTTAAAGCTGGGTATTAATCATCATATTCATTCCAACACCATCTATTTCTTCAAATTCCACATGTGTCCATTTAAGATATTTTATTTTTTTTTAATTATAGAATTGATTAATTTGTGTCATTCTTTTTCTTCTTTAATTATTTCCTTTCCTTTTTATCTAAAAAAAAAAGAAACTTTTTTTTTGTGCTTTGAAATTTGACCCTCAATCACCCCTTTTGAAATATTTTTTAAATTTTCATTGTGTGTTAGAGAGAGAGAGAGCATGCATGTGCGATCCCCCAAATATCTCTGCCTCCTTTCTCCTGCACTAACCCTTCACTTAATATTTTGATATTTTTGAGTATTTCTTAAAGATTATGTTAACTTGATGGATTTGAGGGAGGAATACCTCAACTAGAAATATCTGAACAGGCAAGTTTGTGCCCAAATTAAAACTTGAATTTAAAAAAATCAAATCCTGGAAAGTCAATTTTTACAGAAAAATTTTCCTTTCTATGAAAAGTATAATTGCTGTCTGAGAATGAGAAGATAGAACTTCCTCCAAATAAAACTTTTTCTTGTTATTACAATATGTTCTGCTTCATAGAGAGAAGTAACGCTCTTACAATTTCAATATGTAAGACAGGATTGCTTCAAGCCCCAATTATAAAAGAGGCAAAAGGGTTGCATATTGAGCTTGTAGCTTTATTAAAATTAGCATAACTTCCATTAATGACTTTGGTCTTTTCCAGCTCGTAATCATTCCCTCAAAACATCTGAATGATAGGTGTAAAAGAGGAGATTCTTTTCTCTTGGGCAAATCAGAAAATCTATGAGCTAAATTGCCAGATAATAAAGTAATGACAGGGGTTTATTTGTAGAACTTCTGTTGCAAGAGCTTTGGTCAAGTAATTATATTCTCAAAGACTATTGAATAGTGTCACTGTTGAAGACAGTGTCTTGTGAGCTGAAGAGGAAACCATTTATTATGTTCTACCATACGTAATTGATTTAAATCTTGGATTAGTTTTCTCAAATTGTGGGTGATTCCAGGGCAGATCACCCAATAGAATTGCAAAATGAAACCTTTTCGATTTTTCTGAAACTTAGCATTCAAAACAACCTTGCTCATAACTCTCAAGAGCTGACCTTGCATTTTTTAAATTGCCATAACTTTTTTCCAAGTTGGTTGTAGCTACATAAAAGTATACATATTAGGAATCTGAATCTTCTGAAGAAATTCTGTTGTTTTTGATGTGAAATGAAACTTTCACAATCAAATGAATACTTGAGGTCACAATTTGACCTCTCTGACTCTGATACTGGATTTCAGAAAAGTTTATTGATAATAGATGTTCCCCTATCATTGTTCTATTATAATCAGTCTTTAAAAAGTTAGTATAGATACCATTATACATGTTGAAACCAGTATGAATGCAGTTGGACACTAAATAAGGGACCAATTTTGTATAAAGTTGTATTGTGACCCCCCCCCCCTATAGGGGTGGGAGATTCACAATGCAAGTCCAAAACTAACTTCCTGAAAACCAGTTCTAGGATCCCTTTTGTAACCCCCAAAATTTGGTGGCCTTAGTTTCATCAAAATCGAAGAGGTAATGGTGTTGACCATTGTTAGATTTGTCCTGGAATCTCTTGTTGTAGAAATAACAATTGTCTTTTATTTGAAAGCGAAAACATTTTATATCAATTTCTATTATATGAGTATTGAAGATTAGATTTTTGCTCTTTTGAATAATGCATGTTGGGCTTTTTGTGAAATATTTCTGAGCTGCTCAAGTCATACAAGAAACCAAATGCTTTTTTCCCCCCCTTCTCCATTTGATAGAAAGTGTCAAGCGAATAGAAGAGATAACTGGAAAGGCTATTCCCTGCTTTGAAGTTGATCTTTTAGACAAAGAAGCGTTAAAAGGCATCTTCCGAAAGGTTTGTTGTGTTTGTCTCATTCATAAAACTCTTACCTTTTTCATGTCATTGTGGTTCCCTCTGGAGTACCATACCTTCATTTAGGAGAGAAAATATTTTCTTTAAAACCATACTTGATCCACTATTCTCAAAGAGTAAATATTTACTTGCTCTATACATTTTATCATTCTTTATTTTTGTAAAATCAAAATATCAAATTACGTGATAAAATGGGCTGGTTTTCCCTGAAAGCCCACATCATTCTTCATGGTAACTTCAAGTGACATACCATACAGCTAAATAATTAAAGTTGATTCAAAAATTGTCCTAAAAGAAAAAGAGAATAAATAACTTAGATTAGAGGTTTTGCCATAAATTTTTCTAATTCCAATCTACTCAGTGTAGACCCGGGTCTAGTTGAGGCATGTATTCTGTTTACAATCATTTTTCTCAATACTCACATGTATATCTATTTGAAAATACTACCCCCAACTTCTCCCACCCAGGATGGTAATTAACTCAACCAGACCCCGGTCTAGTGAGAGGGGTAGCCGATAAAGTTGTCTCCCTTTGAGAGTGAATTGCTAACTGCAAATATTTTGCTCCCTTATGTTTCAAATTAAGTAAATACAAAATGCATACACAACGGTTTAATCTAAATAAATAAAAGCATCAAGTAATGTTTTTGTGATTTTATTCAAGGCAAAATTTTTCCTGATGGTATTTTCCTTTTGTAGCATACATTTTCAGTGGTTGTGCATCTGGCTGGACTAAAAGCAGTTGGTGAATCATGTGACCTTCCTTTGCTTTACTATAAAAACAATATCAGTGGCACTTTGAATCTCCTTGAGGTTAGTATTTGACTCTTTCTTTCACAACTACAAAAACTTATGATATGAGTGATTATCATTAAGTATGAATCAAGAGAAACTATTTCTTTCATATTTTCATAGCATTAAATGTAATCTCTCATTGTCTAATTATCTCCACTTAAATACTTGACTAAGTACAATAGCAAATTTATTTTTGAGCTTCCCAAGGGCCCCCGTAATAAGGCGGTCTTGAGCTTGATTAAGTTGAGCTTGATCTCTTCAATTCTCATCTTTATTTTCTGAGATATTGCTCATTTGAATCTTAAAGTTTAATGTGGTGCTTAATCATCCAACTCTCTCTCAGGTTAGATTCTAAATTTTGGAATATGGTTTTGTGTGTATGTATGTATGTAATGAATTTCTCTCAAGTTCTTATCTCCAAATTTACATTTTAAAAAACAGACCTCAATATTTAAAAAAAAAAAAATTCAAATGACTTTCTGTATTTTTGTCAACAAATTTCAAAGCCATATCCAAGTGTTATACTCAAGAGGCACAAAACCTGATCCTATGAGTATGAAAGAAAAATCTATCCTCTGATTTTTTAATGTATCTGTCTGATTACAGGTGATGAAAGAAAACGGTATCTTCAACCTAGTTTTCTCTAGTTCAGCCACAGTCTATGGTATTCCTCAGAAACTGCCCCTCAACGAGAGTCACCCAGTGGGCAGCTGCACAAATCCTTATGGACAGACTAAATACTTCATTGAAGTCATTCTTCGAGATCTTTCCAAAACTGACAAGGTAGAACTGATTAGTGTCAATTTTCTTTTTTTCTTTTTAATCATCAGTCACTATTTCGTGACAATTTTTCAAAGTAAAAACTCTTACTATTCATGCATGTTTTCTGATAGTCCTATTTTCATTCTTCCCTGAATGTTCGATCACATGATTTTTTTTTTTCTTTTTTTAAAATCCAAACCTGTTGAGATTTTTTCTTTCATATATATATATATATATATATATATATATATATATACATATACATACACAACCTGTATAGTTGAGATTGTGAATTGCAATGTTGTATACTGCAATTACTATCACAGTAAGACCCAAGACAAAAATTTCTTGCAAGGCATTTCAACATCTGCTCCCAAGTGGTTAAGAATGATTTCAAACCCTGCCGTGTCCTGTCTGCATTTGTTTTGTCTTCATTTTGAATTTTTTCAATATTTCCTTAATAACTTTTTGCTTGTGTCTCTAGCGATGGAATGTTATTCTGCTACGATACTTCAACCCTGTTGGTGCCCACAAATCTGGAAAAATTGGTGAGGATCCAAATGGAATCCCTAACAATCTGATGCCATTTGTGTCTCAAGTAGCAGTTGGGAGACGCAGTGAATTAAAAGTATTTGGAAACGATTATGATACTCCAGATGGCACAGGTGAGAGAAATCTTCCTTATGGCTATAGTAGCTGGGTAAATGGTCACAACCATCTTTAGATATGGACTTTTTGGTTTTCGTCCAGATGTTCAGCACATTAACATTCTCCCAAATTGAGATGGTTTATGTTAGCTTACTGTTTCTTTGTTGTGTATCATTATTATATTTCATATGTGGTCATAGATGCTACAGGGAGGAAGAAACCCCACATATACACTTAACCAAGCTCCATCAAAACAGTTATAAAATTTGGCATGGAATTAATTTGAAGGGGAAAAAAAAGACAAGATGCATACGGCATTATCAGTAAACCTTGCCAGCAGGCTTTGCATGCAAATGCTATCCCCCCCTCAACAAAAGAACAAAAAACATGACAAAGCAGATGCTGGTAAGGGTAAGGAACACAATTTGTTGATTGAACAAAGTGCTGAGAAACATTAATGATGTTGCCATTCAACTAAGGAAGGATTATCCAAAACATTGCTGTAACTCCTCTCAATATTTAAGGGGATAACTGTCTGTCTGTTCATATATATACTATTATTTTTCTCTTCAGGTGTCCGAGATTACATCCATGTTGTAGATTTAGCCTTAGGCCATGTGGCTGCAGTGAAAAAAGTCAAAGAAAATTGTGGATACAAAGTAAGTTTTTCTTGTTTTGCAACTTTTAAAACTTTTAAGTTGGTCCAAAATGAAAAAAATCACTTGAGCCAGTGAAAGGATATCCAATGTTATCAAAGTTATCTTAGGGTTACTTTCCATTTATCCCCAAAGCTACTTTAGCTATTTATTAGCAATCCATGTCAAAATTATTTGAATGTCATTTTCGAGATAGCAAAGATGATTCAGTCGCATTTGTTTCTCCAAAAATAATTATTTATTCTCTCAGCTATTAATGTTTATGTCAATATCTTGTTACTATAATTGATTTAAATTGTCATTACAGCTATCACTTTACTTTCAAAATGAATAAATATTGAACTGTCTTCACCCAGAAAGTTTGAGTTATTTTCACTTTCTGTTCTAATTTCTTTTCTTATTTCAAAGGTGTACAATCTGGGTACTGGATGTGGATATTCTGTGCTTGATATGGTCAAAGCTTTTGAAAAGGCCAGCGGCAAACCTGTATGTAAACCCTCCCTATGTATTTTCTTGTTCTTCACATATGTATAACCTTCAACTTCATCCTTCAAATGGATTTTTTTTCTCTTCTTTCTGTCCCCAATCATTTTAGGTTCCTTATAAAGTGGTGGAGCGTCGTGCGGGAGACACAGCTTCTTGTTATGCAGATGCTTCCTTGGCTGCTGAAGAGTTAGGCTGGAAGGCAACACGTGGGCTAGATGAAATGTGTAAGTCTTTTTCCGGTTCTCTACAGAAATAAATCTCCTTTATTGGAACTGAAGCATAATCGGCAGTTGGCAGCTTATTTTCAAATTTAAATCTCGTCTTTATATTTGGTAGAAAAATAATTATCAGGGAGAAAAGGAATTTCTTGCGAGACTTGAGATTAAATTCATGCTAATCTTGGTCACGTGTTTCTTAGCTGTAAATTTGAACTTCATATAAAAAGTAGGGATAAAATTATTTGAAAAGTTATCATTCATTGTAAAGAATCATCTTTTTGAAACAGTATTTAAAAACAAATGAAATAAACAGTACTCTCAAGTTTTCATGGCCATGGAACCTTCTATTAGCATACATAGTAACCAAGTAACCATAGTACTTTTCGAAAATTGTAAAATTTCAAGTTTTATTTTTAGAAACTGCAAATTAAATTAGCAGCCCAATGCACAATTTGTATGCATATACACTAGAAAAAAAATTACACATTACATTCAGAAAAACGAGTTGTGAAGTTTGATAAATCTGTATATTTTTTGTTTTGTTTCATATTATATTGATGGAAATTTATGATACATAAAACAAAGTTCCACATGTCTGTAACAAGACATTGCCAAAAAGGTCAACTGAAACAAAAATCCCCCCCCCCCGGAAATGGTGTGCATGTGTTAAGAATTGCATTTCAAATTTTTTTTGGTATATCCTTACATATAGCTAAAACAACATTCTAATTGTTCACCCATGTATAATATTTATATATATATATAATTTTAATTGAAAAAAGTGGGGGCTGCTCTTGTGGAACCTTGTGACGTCATATGCATGAATGATATCAATGAAATGTTAATATGAATGGCTTGGCTTTGCAAATGAAGAATATTTGGAAGGGTTTTTAGTTACGTATATTGATAATTTTTTCTCCACACATCAATATCACTGGCTATAAAATAATTGAGGTTTCAAAAGATTTTTTTTTTTTTTTTTTTTTTGGTAATAAAGTAAAAATAGTGAAACTTGTATAAGTCTTAGATTTTCCAAGTATCTTTTCAAATTTTTTTTTAAAGATTTTGAGAGAACTTGATTGATTTTTTTTGTTAATTCCTAAAGTTAGGTTGAAAAATCTTGGATTTTCTCGACTCATTTATTTTCTTATTTGTGTGTGTGTATATATATGTATGTGTATATATATAATCCCAGCACTTTGTTCTTAGTTTTGAATTAACAAAAACTTCTGGAATTCTTCAATTGTTTCGTATCAGTAGCAAAGTTTATTTGGTCTTTTTTGAATGAAGTATTCATCTTTATTATTAGTTAGCACATGCCTAAAAAAATCTGAAGCTAAATTTAAGAGCTGATAGCCTAATTAGAGCCATTGTTTAGTCATAAACTATTATTAATTACTCATCTGATTAGTCATAAGTTGCAGCCCTTTTATTTTTTGAAAAACAAAAAAAAAAACAACAAAAAGGAATTTTGTATTTGATTAAAGATTAACCAAGTTTCTTATATATTTTGTTTTTGTTTCAAATTATAGGTCGAGATTTGTGGCATTGGCAGTCAGAAAACCCATATGGTTACCAAAAGCAGGAAAATGGAAATTGAAAATGTACATCTTGATTGCGTATATGTGTGTGTGTGAATGAGTCTGTGAATGAAAGAAATGGTTTATATATGTGGCTGTGGTTGGAAAATTATGTGAAACCCTTCAACTGTTTGAGCATCCAATTCTGCTCAATAAATTATCACAGATCCTACGGGACAGAATATCAATTTTTATGAAAATTGGTAATATTTCCTGACAAGAGAAAACAAGAATCATGAAAATATGATTTTTGTGAGACCTTGGACCATTGAAACCTTTCTGTGAAAGTAATTTGAAAATAGATTCATTTGCAGATACCATTGTTGTTTGCAGTGGCATTCTCTTCCCAGTGATTAATTGTAAATCAAAGTTATCCAATAATGTAGGGGAGGGGTCGCAATCTTAGCACATAACTGAAGCTAAAACCTATCCCAATCATTAAAAATGTTGAGCAAAAGCAAACATCTAGTATTTTCTCAGAAATTCTGAACGTGGAAGCCAATCTGCTGTCATTTTGTTCATGTGAAAAACTGAGCAGTCATTTATATTTCTCCTCTCCATAAGGATAGAAATGCATTATGCTATGTTTATAGATATAATCAATATCACACCCATAGCCCCGCTTTTCCTTTAATTATTCTACCTTTGGTGCCATTCATTATAACCAATAAAGGAAGGGGGGGGGTTGTTTGCCTCATCAAACTGAAATGCTGATTTTAAAAAGAAGCAGACATCAAGTTTCGTACTCAATTCAGCCTTTGGTCATGCTAAGCTTAGTAAAAGTTGACAACTTTTTGGAGCTGCTTTCATGAGTTTTTATTCAATTCACACATATTTTCTATTTATTATTCCATGTCTCAATAGTCATGATGGAACATTTCAAAGTCCATTCTTGTTTTCTCTTACATTCACTTACTGTAGTAATTAAGCAATAATTTCTGGCTCAGATCCCATGTTGCTTATTTTTCTTTCCTCGAGGAAAATTTATTTTCATAAATTAGGTTGTAATTTTTTCCCTGAAACAAATACCCCTCACAAAAAAAATATCTTAAATAAAAAGCCTGTCAATCAGTATTGGAAGAAATAGTATTAAAAAATTGAAAATGATTTTGAACCCATTTTGTTCAGTATTATTGCCTACTCAATTTGCCACAGCCGCATAATATTCAGGTTGTATCTGGAATGAACTTCCTTCCAGCTGTTAAATCCACTCAGGGGTCCACAGACTGGCCACTTGTATTTATCCCTTTCTGTTTTTTAATTGTGCAATCGAAAATTTCTGTTATGTCATTGTCAAAATTCTTGAAATTTTATGTGGGTTGATTTTCTAGACTTGTTCATTCTCTGCAATTTTATACATCGGTCAAATTCCTGGGCTTGTTTATCTTCCCACCCACAAAAAAAAAAAACAAAAAAAAACAAACAAAACTAACAAATAAAATTGTAAAAAAGCATTGTAAAAATCATGGCAGCTTCTAAATTGACTCAGCATAATCTGATCATTCATTCCAAAATTTTGGGAACAAGTATTTTATTTATTTGATTATGTATTGATTAATTAACATGCTATCATCTTTTCCTTTTTTTTTTCAAGTGCCTTTTTTTTTCTTGATGGAAACAAGGTTCAATTTTTTTTTTTTTTTTTTTTGGAAACGTTACACAAAATATGGGGAGGATAAAAATTGCTCTTGAATACTAGGTAATATGGATTTCATCTAATTCAAGAAGGGCATACAATTTGGGAAAAAAAAAGGGACATCATATTCTTTTTAAAGGTAAAAAAAAAAACAAAAAAAAAACAAACAAAACTATCAAGTAGTTTGTTTTGAAGAGGTCCAGGGATATGAAATACTTTCCAAAATTCTTCAAAAAAGTTTTTCATTTTTCTCAATGGTTTAAAAGCTTATAACATCTGTCAAAATCTACTTTGTATAATTTCCTGACATAACTTGTGGATCAATAAAGAAATCAAGCAATATTTCTTTCTTTCTCTTTCTTATTTTCATGTTGTTAGATTCAACAAATTACCTTGACACTTTTCTTTTCTTCCCTTTCTAAATAACATTGATTACCGCTTAGAGGTTTCGTCAGATCATTAAGGGGGGGGGTACAGAATTTTTTTCTCTAAGTGAAGTAATCTTGTAAAATACTAAGAAAATTTCAATATGCTAATTAACCAGTTAAAAGGAGCATTTACATTTGAAACTTCTACGCAAATTTTTTTCTTCTTTTTCTTGCTACTTTATGAGTTGATTGCCAGAGGATGTTATGTCTATTTTTGAAATTCATGGTTGGACTGAATATAGGTTTAGCCCACCATCCAAAACAAGGACATTCCAAATGGCGTTAAGCAAACAGCAATTTCCATCGACTTACAAACATTTTGGGTGTTTCTAGACCCCCAAAATAGTCTGCCAGTTGGGCAAAGCATAACTCTTACACCCTAACAGGGACACAGTTGAAAGCTGTGACGTAAATCAAACTTCTGAAAAGAAGAGGATACCTGTGCTCTCCTGTAAGGTCCTTTGGTCTCTGGGTAGTCCCAATTGCTCAATACTTTGCCCACAGATGTAAGTATGGCACAGGTGTTAGGACTGGAATTTTGATAAATAAATTCAATTACACATGAAAGGAATACATAAAATTGAATTGATTGAAATACAATCAGTTGGATTTTTTTTTCTGTAGATTTCAAAAAAATTTGAGCTAATCAAAGATTGAAATTTTCCTATTGATTTTCATTCTATATAACATTTTTTTCCTTTGTAAATCAGGTATTGGCTATTTTCTTTGAGTATACATATTAGTTAAGTTATTAGGAAAACTTAAGAAGGAAGTAACAAGTCAAATTCCAATAAAGCTTCAACATGATATTGTCGAGTTCAACTGGGATCTTGCTTTTGTTGATCAAGTCTACTCGAGTTACTTCCCTTCGTACTAGATAATGACTGTTCAGTAATCAGAATTGGTGATATTTCTAGCCAGTCTAAACGCTCAATTTGAGAGGGAATAAGATAGTGTGACAAGGTAGAACTCGTATTTTTCAAGCTCCAAACGAACTCGTATCTGTAGCTTCCATTATTTCATGCCACCTCAATGGACCATAGGAGGGAAACCTTTGGCGCTGCACAAGTTACACCTCACCTCAAATTTTCATTGCATGGGCTGGAGGAGTTATTCAGCACACAGGCCATGTTGCCTATGGTCTTATTGCTGTGAAAAACCCTTCCAAATATTCTTGGTTTGTAAAGCCAAGCCATTCATTTTAACATTTGATCGAAAATAATGGTCAAGAATCAGATATCTTGCGAGAAGTGAAAATATTTAGCTGTCAGATATGATCTCAGCAGTCTCTACTCATTTACAGGAAACAAGTTATGCAAAATTTATGCTCCAGCCTATAATGCCACAAAAATGACCCAGGGTTTACCATAATTGAGTAAGAACAAGTAGTGCACATCTTTTCTCCGCAGAGTTGACAAGTGGGTGACATGCACCATGTTTTATTGTCTATTGTGGATTCTTTATGACCATAAATGTATTTATTTATGATCATAAAGAATCCACAATTATTCTAAGTGGTTTTGTCTGCAGATAGGAAAAGGGATATTTTTCATGAAAAAAAAAAAAAAAAAAAATCGATTAGAAAAAAGAATTTGTTAGTCAAGTTGTTATTTGGACCCAGAGTTTTTCAGGAGTGGAGAATATCCGTTGTGAACAGCTGGTTGATGACCACAAGTGTCAATATAGGCCAGCTAGATCAGATTACCATCATGGGTTTCCATAACTGTGGTAAAACTGATCCTTTAAAATAATGCGATTTGAACTTCTGCGCAAATAGAAGCAACACCCATTCGAAGTTGACCAATTTAATAGAGGATCTCCATGTCCTGCCAATGTGAAACTCAATTCTTTCAGGGACACAGAACAGATCTTATAAGAGCTAGCTGTAGAAACAAAACCACATACCACTGCCTGGTTATAGAGACAATGACAGAAGAATGGGGGGGGGGAGTTTGTGGTGCACCAGCCAGGTAAAGAGAATTTATAGCAAAATGATTGTAACAACTGTGGCTTAAAAAATTTCATTTTGGAGGAGAGGACTCTAAATGAAGAAATGTTCCATAGAAAGAGCAAGGAAGACTCAAGACTCATATGAAAAAGTTGTTTCTTTTTAGTCAAGCTTTGAGTTCAACAGTATTTTCGAAGTACTTACCCCTTGGCAGACTTGTCAAAGCAGCACAACCAAACAATATGAATGTTTGGCCATCTGACTGTGATAGAAGTAGGAGGTCAAATTGCAGGTTAGAAAAAAAAATCTTTTTCTTCGTTTGGATCTGCTATCTATTAATGGAAAGTTGCAAAGAGAGAAAGCGAGAAAAAGCAAGAGAAAATTCTACAAGTATTTCAATTAATCATTTTTAACATCAATTTTTTCAAGTAGGATTGTAATGAGAATCTGTCGTGATGAAAGAATTGGTAAAAAAAAAAAACCAACTATATAAGTAAGGAACTAACAGAAAATTACTTATAATGATGCAATTAATATTTAAAAAAAAAAAACATTCAAATCATTAATAAGCCTTGTTCAAGTTCAGAGACCAAATGTATAGATGGGGAGAGATACGATATACATCACAAAATCTACTTTTTTTTCACTGTTTTAGTCCTTGTCACGGATTGTTGCAATACAGCTTAGATATCAAAGCATGGATCGAAGAATATTTACACAAAACAGGCTTTAGCCATAAGGCAAGGCAACACTTAGTGGTGGAAAGATGCCTCTTTTGCTCTAGATCTGCTTTCATATACAACTACAAAAAAAGACAGCTGTCTTTGCTTGTCATTTGTTACATAAAACAAAGTACTTTTTCATTCACTTGAAGGAAAACATTAGGCATACATTTGTATTGTCCAAAATATTTTTGCATTTTTGCTGAGAATGAAGAAGATATATCCATGTCCTTCATCAAACAGAAATTTTTAATATTCTATTGATGCCATACTTTATGATTGTCATGACTTAGAGGTTTAAGAAAATAATTTGTGAAGGATCAACTTTCATTTGACTATCAATTGCTTTTTCAAGCCTAGATATTTAAGGAAAAATAGCTCTGAAGCACAATGAAGTGAGATAGAAAATTGATTTGATTAAATCAGATCTATAGCCAAGAGATTATCTGCCCATGCATGACACTTTTCTCCTCTTTGCAAAAGAGTAATTCCTTCATTTTCCCCCCATGTATAATCCACCCTTTTCTCTGAAAAGTCTCATCTATAGAAACTATTTTGAGACATTTTCCTGCCACTATTGTTGTGATGATGATCAAATATACTAAAAACATAAGTGCCAGATGAGTGGCAGTAATTTACAATGAAAATACTCCTGATTTCATCTTTTTCATATAATTGAAAAATAAAATTATAAAAACGTAGGTGTGGCTGAAATTACTTTTTTTTTAAATTAAAAAAAAACAAAACAAAAAAAACGCAAATTCAACTACTATGGTTCTGGAACTGGCATCAATCAAATTATCCATAGGGGGCCACGACAGTGTTCCCTCTAAATCTGACATTGCAAATCTTGAGACAGAAATATCATCCATTGCACAGTTATCACAAAAAAGACCCCCCAAAACTATTGTACACAGACCTGTACCATGTATCAGAATTCAAATAAGTATAATCGATTGAGAATAAATATGATTTTCAAAGGTCAAAATCATTTATTAGAGCAGTTCATTGATAAGTCTAAAGACTAAATGCTAAAAATAGGAGTATCAGAGTTTGAGGTTTCATCGACTTCTCCCTACTTTTTGCTAGTCAGTTGCACTGCTGACAATGCAGATGTTCCCATAGTAACAGTACTTTCCTCGACTAATAGCAAGTATAATCGTGCTTACTACTTAGTGAGGCTTAGGTTAAAAACTCACATTTTCTGACCCACAGCAAACATTTTGGAGATACTGATCAGGTCAAGGAAAGGGGGGCTTGATATACACTGATCATGCATTTTTCATTCAAAATAAAGTGTAATATTGAGGGCGGGGATTATCTATGGTAGCAGAATATACATTGAGGATTTAAAGTATTTATCCATAACATTAGCAGGATAAAAAGGAAAAATCACAAAATGTAGGTTTGAAGTGAGCACTTTTTTTCTTAAGAATCTACCAGAATTTACAGAATGAAAATGTCTTGGCAAACATGTGCTCAATCACAGGAAGTTGGTCAATGACTGCAAAGTAATGTGCATATACAAAAATAGCTGTGTTTACAGTTATTCTCATAGATCCTAGGATCATTTGCAAAATTTTGTGCAAGGAAAAATGTTCATTTTG
The DNA here is from genome assembly GCA_963457665.1 of Thysanoteuthis rhombus. Lineage (NCBI taxonomy): Eukaryota > Metazoa > Mollusca > Cephalopoda > Oegopsida > Thysanoteuthidae > Thysanoteuthis > Thysanoteuthis major. Next base: position 16,975,173 of record OY735217.1, read on the forward strand.
AAGTGTCTTGCAAAACTTGATAAGAGATTATGCTTTTTTAGATTCTATAAAAGAGAACTGAACATTTTTTTTGGAGAAAAAAAAAATCATTGACCTGGTTTCACAAAATCTAGAAAATACTGGTAGACCTAAATAACTGGATGGCTTCTTGTTTAAAACAAACAAAAATAGATAAATAAAAAGCATGTGTTATCTTCTTTCTCTTGGTTTTTCTCATCAATTTGAACCGATCATTTTTAAAACAACTAGTCATTATTTAACAAGCAGAAAGGTTGCTGCATGTGAACATTTTTTTGCTTGTTAAAATAAGAAACAAAGAACACAAAGAGAATTGTAGAAACTATTGTATTGCTTTTATTGAAGGGTTGACACCATTCATTCATTCATCCATCCATCCATCAATGTTTGTCCACTCATCCATCCATCTAACTAGCTATCCAGTTGCTCACCCACTGCAGACTGAGCAGCAACTAGATAGGGCAAACACCACCACAGGCACCAGCAGGAACAGTACAAGGAAGAAGACAAATCAGAATCATTATAGTAATAATTGTAGAAGAAATAATATTAATAATTATAATTGTTGGAGTAAATGTAGGTGTAGTAGAAATAATCAGTAGCCACTGTACTGCTGGTGCTGCTATGAAAATACATCAAATGTTGAAGTATCCAGGAAGGAAGAGGCAGAGTGATATACAGCAGTCATAAGACAGCAGCAGCAAAAAAACTTGAGGATAAGATGTGTCATTGTATCACAAGTGTTTTTCTAAGAAACCTTTTCCCCACAAAGAAAAGTATCAGTTGAGAGAAATATTAATGGAAAAGAGATTGAAAAGAAAAAATTAAAAATAATTATAGTAACTTCACAATTTGAACAAAAATATGTTGAATCTCTAATCTGAGTTTATTGTAAATTTCGGCAGCAGATAAAAATTGTCAAGTGGTGATGTTACTGTCCTTGATCCAAATTAGAATGTTCTATCCTCCTTTCTTCTGCATAATATTTATCAAAAGACAAGACAGAGAGAAGAGGAATAGCAGATAGAAATTGATATAAGAAAAAAATCTGCCCTGCTTTAGAAAAATGAAGTAAGGAGATAAAGACAAAAGTATTTGAAAGAGTTTCTGCAATTGCATCCAAGAATAAAAAAGAAATAGAAAGGGGATAAGACAGAGAAGGAGAGTAAACTTAACTTATAAAATGATTTTGATAGTCGTAAATTTCTTGATATTCTATACGTAATTCAAGTCATCAATATAACTAACACTTGAGTAAATAGTCTCAAGTCCCAAATGTCTCAGAGTATCTCTCAACTGTCATCATACAACTGTTGATTCCATGCATTAAAACACACAAACCAAAAAATTAACAATTTGAAATGGAAACTATGATAAGAGAATCATAGTGTCCATTCTTGCTTGGTATTTCATAGGAGGTGAAGTGCGCACTGACCAGAGAAAGGAATTTAAGGGAAAAGCTCGTGACCAATCAGCAACAGCCATTCTATTTGTTTTTATTTCAAATACCCCAAATGTGGGTGATGCGTGATAAGGAACACTTTCCATCTTGAATATCACAAAATAATAACTTTGCACCATGCACACCTGAGCAATAAGAAAGAAGAAAACAACTAAACAAATGCATTCACTGCGATAAACATTTGGGTAGTTATAAAAACAAACCATTTGAAAGAGAGAAAAGAAATGCACACCTGACAATTTTTTCCAGAGGAACAGGTAGGCATTCAGAAAATCAATAAAGAAACATCATCACTTGCATGCAGTGAGAAACAATGCTGATTAACCCATCAAAACATGGAAAAATATTGATAAGATTGCTTCATCCGTTGATCGTATGTTGACACTAACTTAAACCTCAAGAATAGCAGAAATTAAAAAGCAAGCTACCTTGTCAGGAAACAAAGTCTTTAATTGGGTGTTGCGATATTAGAAGTAACCTATACTCTTTAATTGATTTAAAGGATCTTGACCTTAAAAAGTGGGAAAGAGTACACAGAATAATCGTCTTAATTCTCCCGAGACCACAGTGATGTTCTGTAAAAGTGGAAACGAAAAAAAGCTCTCAGCCTGATGTGCTAGCAAAGAGAATAGATGATTAACAAGAGAGAAAAAATTATTTGGAGGTATCGAAGTGAGACAAATATTGTCTAGGGCAGAGGAAACTTTTTAGCAATGAAATTAAATCAAATAGTTATTTTTGGTTGAGTGACATTCATATAATAAAGAGATGAACCAAATATGAACAAGGCAGATAAAGTTATCTGAATTTTTAGCCTAATTTAGGCAAGGTGGATTCGTCTCATTCGGATAAATGTTTGTCTTTTACAAAAGAAAGAAGTAATAGGGATCAGATTTCAGCCTTGCTTTTTGTAACTTTTTTTTTTTTTTTTTCATGATGATGATGACCAGCAAATAATTCCAGATTTACTTCCCTTTGAACAGTGAGACTCCAAACTAAACTGATGAAACAATTTTGCTAGCAAGGGTCAGTAAGCCAGTTTTCAACTTGTCATTTTTTGGCTTTCATGTAAAAGCATCATTGTGGCACTTTTAGCTTTCAAGGCTTCCCTGATATTGAATGTCACATGACAATATGACAAAGAGATAAAAGGTCATTTATAGAAGATGGAATCAGAACAGAATTTGAATGATGAAAAAAAGTTTGCAGTCAAAGAGAGTAAAACCTTTTTTTTAAGCAACATGTTCTTGCTTTGCAACAACTGGAGCAATAGATACCATGTTCAATAGGAAAAAGTAATTCTCTCAACATGCGCATGATTGTAAATGATCAGCAAAGTTAGCTATCAATGCCAAGATTTCAGTCTTTGGCTTGTTTGAACCAATTAAAACAAAAGAGAACAGCAATGGAAAAACAATCTTTACATAGTAGGGGAGGGGGATTGGAAAAACATGGCATGGCTCAGTTGGTAAAGATTAAACGCTTCAACCATTATCATGTGCATGCAGGCTCATACCTACAGCAGTCAATAGTCATTTACTTGTAAAATCTGCATAGCTATGAGAGCTATGAATATATAGAGGAATCATATTGGAAACCACACCATTATTCAAGTGCATTTTGGTTACCTAAGAAAACCAACCAAATATAAAAGACAAGTTGAATTCTGAGTGTAAAAATGATGAAAGAAGCAATGAGAAGTGTGAAGGCACTTTGTGGAAATGAGACAGCCTGGAATATATTCAATTTGCCACTTGTTCAACAGAAACAGACAGCCACTTGATAATAAATGGTGAAGACAATTGGAGCAAGAAAGGATAGGGTGAAAAATATAATAAACATTTTCCAGTAAGTTAGCCAGTCACAATATGGACTAGACAAACACCACAGCTGCTGTGGTTATTATTAAAAGAGGATAGCTTCAATTTGAAAGTTGATTTTTTTCTTAGTTTACCTTTTTTCTCTTGATCAAAAGGCAGAGAGAATCAAACAGGGTTTTCAAAGAATCATCACCCAACATACCCCCAGAGGTTGAATTCCCTGTCTGCCAGAAATATCTTTCAAGTTTTAAAGTGTGCACTCAGATAATTGTCAACAAAAAACACTTGACAAGACTTAATCTAAATAAAATATTGAACATGTAACAAAAACACGAAGAAAATTTTATGACAAAACACTTCCACCAAACTATATACTTTTTTTTCAGATGAACCGAAGAAATCAGAAATTTAAATTGCATCAGGAATGTCAGATTTCATTTTTCCAGTTGTTGCCTTGACCAGTCAACTCATGAATAAAAATTGTGGCATATAAAATTTTGTTTCATAGATTAACAATTATAAAGGGAATAATAATAGTAACTGATGTGCGTGATTCTTAGTCATCCCCACTATAGTACACAAGATTACAAAAAGACTGAGAACTTGAAAAGTGCCACAGATTTGGGAAACAGTGAACAATAGTTCTGGCAACTCTTGGGAAATATTGGGGGAGGCAATACATAATGAAATTCAATGAAGGACTAAGAAAAAAAAAAAGGACAATTTTACGAGTTAGCACAGACAGGAATCAACAGCATTTATGAACACAGTGTAGTAATAATAGTGAAGTTTCACTTTCTCAACAGATTTAAACAAGAAATGATTTTTTTTGCAATTAATATTAGAAGTAAAAGAAAGACTAATGAAAGAAATTTCTTTTTCAGGGTAAGTAGAGACTATATCAATCTGCTAACGAGTGAACAGAAAAAAAAATCGAATATGAGTTTTGTGTGGTGAATGGAAAGAACGCATGGTGAATATCCCACCAACCAACAGTCAAAACCCTGTGCTGCTGCTGCTGTTTCCCTCCTCCTTGTGTTAATGAAATAATGACTGATATCAAAACTAACCTGCCTGGTTGATGAAGATGGAAAGATATGATGATCATAGCAGACATCTGGTTCACAAGGAGTTGTTTGTTGCTGTTGTTGTTGATATATTAACACACTCATAGTAATAGTAGTACTCAGTGATTGCCCACACCCGTATTAAATGATTTCCATTCACCACAAATGTACATTCACCATGTTGCACACACACAGACACATACATTTCCTTGGAATAGCTGCTGAAGTTGTGTCTTCCACACAGAAGATAGGTGCCTCTTGGACAACCTCTTCAGCCTGGAAATAATATCACTACCATCTGATGAATGACATGAGTCTTTCTCCACACTAAGAAGTCCTGCTCTCAGCCAGTTTTGTTTTTTTTTCCTTCATTTTTTAAAAATTTCTTGATAAAAAGATAAGAGAAAAATTTCATACAACTTTTCTCCAAATTGGGAGAGGGGGGGAAAGATTCCCCATATTTTTCAACATAAAAATTCCTATTTATCAGATATAATGAGATGGAAGAAAAGACGAAGTGACACTGAAGGAACACAAAAAAGTAGGTGGGTAAATGCCAGTTTTTACAAATAAGCATTTTGTTTAGTTTTCACCTGACTTTCTTCCATCACCAACAAAAAAAAAAAAAAAAAAGAAAAAAAGAAAAAAAAATATGCTGAACCCAAACAACAACAACAACAGCAACAACAGATGGGTAAGTGGTATACAAATGAAGTTAGTTTCTTTGTCTAAGTCTTCATCTAACAGAACACATGATATACAATTAAGACTGGCCTCAGCTGAATTGCTGGATGAGAGTTGAGAAAGAAAAGTTGACAGAAATGACATTGTTTTTTGACAATGGCAATCATCTGGAGAAAGTTTTTTTAAAAAAAAGTGAAAAAAATGAGTAAATAAAGCAGAAATAAAAACAGCAGTTCATAGAATCTTTAGTATGTGAGAAAAATAATCACTACTTTTTTTTTCTTTTTTTTTTTTAATCACAGAATGTTTCAGGCTACCAATAATAGTGTTTTAGTCATAGAGAAACATCTGTGTGTGAGTGTGTGTATATGAGGAGAATTATATATATATATATATATATATATATATATATATATATATATATATATATATATATAATTACAGTTAACATGAGTTTACAATCAGAGGTAAAAAATATTTTTCATGTTTTAAAAAGAATTTCAAATGGTAGAGAAGAACTGCATAAAGTGTATACAACAGAAGAAAATTGACAAAAGGATTTTATCTGCCTTTCTTCTTGCGAATTCATGATTATTCTCTTACACTCAAATTCATGAAGCTTATGACATAGAGCCATTGCATTCCTGAGAAATTTAACCACAGTTGATTAATACGGTTAGCATGTCGGTTGTGTACAACAGCTACACAAACACATCTATTTAATATTATATATCAACAACAGTAGCAATGGTTTAAATGCTGAGTAAATTATACAAGGCAATACACAACGGTACAGTGCATAGGATAATAATAATAATAATTATAATAATAATTATAATAAGTGAAGCAGCTTCCCTTGTTACAAAAATGTTAACTGACTGAAGTGAATTATTACTGTATGTGTGTGTATGGGAAGCAAGCAGCTGATTTTAGCCCATGAAATGCACAAATGCACCACATTTAATATTGAATACACAAACAAAAATGGAGAGGGAAGGGGCTAAAAATACAAAAAATGAAAACCAGTTTACATGTATGTGCATGTGCAATTTGGTGCAGAAAATGAAAGTTGTACAAGTAGCAAAGGAAAAGTGGTGGTGGAATTCAGAAACATCTCTTAACACTTGCCAGTCATCCAACCTACATGAGACTCACTAGAATTCTACTTCCCTAATCACTAAACTGGAAAGGATGGAAAGACAAATGAGAGGGAAAGACAAATGAGAGGGAAAGACAAATGAGAAGAAAAGAAGGGCAGAATAGAGAAGGAAAACAAGAAAGGTTAAAAAAAAAAAAAAAAAATAAAATAAAAAAAAATCATTCAACTAAAAAGTAGTATTTTTTTTCAAATGCTAGAAAAAGAAAAATGCATCTCCTCATAAATCTCTTTTTGGAAATACTAAACGATAATTTCCTCTTAAAAGTTGATAAGAATTTGGCAATTCAAAAATTCTGATAATCTTCAAAATAGAAAAATTTCAAATTGTCTGAAGCAATAGAACACACATCTTTGAACAACGTAATTTCCTAATATCCCCCCCAACCAATCTAAACAACTGCTTGTTTAAATCATTTGCCAAGAATATTTGCAGCAACAATATTGCCTGCCCTGAACAATTCAATTACTATGCCCTATTTATTCACAAGTCCAGGGATTTATGCTGTTGCCCTAAGCATTGAACAATTAGCAAATATTACATGCTAAAATGTTTAAAGCAAACACCTAACTTGATAGAAGTAACTGCAGTGGGAAAGTATCAAGGGGAGGTAACTCTTGAAAGACGGTAACTTCCAACTTGACTATTTTATACACGGCTTCAGCTTCATCTTTCAATCAATAACAATGTTTAAAAAATGAAGTCTGACATGTTGATAAGCAAACTAGTTTTACAAGTTAGTAACGAATTTGATCATTATTGAGTACCATACAGCAGAGGCATTGTGCCAGACTCCTAATAATTACTTTTCAGAAAAAATCCTCAAATCAGAATCAATTCGATATTTTGATAGAGAGGACTGACAGGTTATCTTTGAAAATCATTCTTTTTTTATCAATTCCTAAATAGAAAAAAAGTGTACTTATTGAATTATAATGATGTTGATATTTTCAATTTCATATTTTTTATACTTTTAAATATATCAACTGTTAACAAGAATTATTTCAATTATTTTTCTTTTTGTCACCTAATAAATTAAGAAAACATGGAGAACATAAAAAAGCCCATTATTTCAACACTCATAAGTAAATGAGGGAATAAGTATCTCATTTCTATCAGTAGTTTGATAATTAAAAAAACAAAAAACAAAAAAGATACTATTTTGTAAGGAAGAAAAATGATGTACTGTATTTCATGTTGTATAACATGCATTTAAAAAAAAAAAATCAAATACGGCACAAAAAAAAAAAAAAAGTACCCATGTGGTATACATGGCAATGGGATCACTTGAAATAATGTAGGGGTGTTAGATGTCAACTGAACATTTCCATACTAAATTGGCTCTGTTGGACATGTTATTTATCTATGTTTTATTTAACTAATTTTTGAAAAAATTGAATATCATTGATTAATAATTCCAATAGAATTCAAGAGGTGATTATCATACAACCTGTGACGAGTTGAAAGTTGTTGGAGAATTGTCAATACAAGAATTAGAGAAAGTTGAAGGAAAATTCAACATCTCAGGAAGATAAATAAATTCAATTCTTGCCATAGAATTGTCAAAATGGCCACAATTAGATCAACTGAAACCATTAATACTTGATATTGGAAAATCAGTCGTTGCTCTTTCAACAGAGACAATTAAAGATGAAAAAAAATTGTCCAACAAAACAATGTTTTCAATAGTTATCACGAATTTACTCGATGTATGTATGCAGAATTATCTAGAGAACGTCACCTTAATATGAAGGAAAAAAATCATCATTCTTCACGAATTTGTTGTCAAGTCTGGGAAAAGCGATAATTTTAAAATGGGAGAAATAGGAACCACCGAAGGACAAGCCTGGTTGCCACAAGGTCAACCTCCACTCATACCGACTGAAGATGATTACTGCAAAATTTGTATTGTATTTATAAATCCGTGAATATACAAGAATTGTCAGCTTATCACAGTTGCTAAGAGAACCACCTACCAATAACTTGGTTGCGATTTCAAATCACGGTTGGGAAATATCAATTTTATTTGTAGGTTTAGTTCAATATAACGTGATAGACGAACAGTGAAGAGTTTACTCCCCTGAATTATGTGATTTTTTAAATTTCGGGCGGGGAGAGGGGGGGGGTCAACTTCAACTTGAACTGGAGTTACACAAAACAGAGGTATTTATGTTCATATCTATCCAAAAGGCTAGATGGATCGAGATGGGATGAAATTTTGATCCAAGTGTTGTGGTCTAGACATCCCTGGGGGATGAAAAGATATCATTTCTGTGATTGTTTGATCAATTTAGATCCTATGTTACAGAACCAACAAAGATACTACTGGAAAATCATGTAACAAGACTCATTCATACCTGGAGGATTTTCATAGCAACCAATGCTTTTAGATGTAACCATGAATAAACCATATAGAGCCTTTATGCACAATGAGTAAGCTAACTACATGAATGTCCAAAGTCAGCACAAATTTGGAACAAATGAAGCAACCCAGCTTTTTTTTTTCTTTCTTCTAGAGTGTCAGTAGGTTGAGACATCGAGAGATGCAGTCAAAGATGTAATTATCAAGTCTTTAAAGGTGTAGGATAAGTAACGATTTGGATGATGCTGAAGATGAAACACTTTTTCACTTTCCTGAGAGTGAAGATTAAAGTCAGAAATTTTCAAATGAAAGATTTCGATAATAATGGATAAACTTTACTTAGGCAGCTGAATTATCCTACCTGTTATTTTTTCTTTTATCATTCAAATTATATATCTTTTTAAAAATCTGCAAAGTATTTTGCTTTCTTTTCTTCCATGGATTTCAGTTCAATAATTTGGGTGCATGTTATACAGCAAGAAATACAGTAATAGCAATTTTTGTTCATTTCAATAATTCAAGTGAAACCACATTTTATTTTTTTCAAATCAAAAGAATAAAATTCAGTTTGTAAAAATACAAATTTTAAAACCTTTTTTTCCATAATTGAAGTAGTAAAATGATCTAAAACTGTCTAAATTTGTGAAATGGATATTTTTGTCTTTGAAATAAAATCCTTTTAAATGAAAGGTATGAATTATATTGAGGAGATGAGAAGTGATACAGGAAAAATGAAATGCAGCAAAAGGAAATAGAGAAAGAGGACACAGGTAATGTTTGAAAAAAGCAACTATTTTTTTCTAAAACAGAGGACAGTTGGTTGCAATCCACTGACAACAAAAAAGCTAACAGAAATAGATAAATGTGGTGTAACTGTGTTGAGAGAGAGAACATGACAGTTGAGGGGTGACTGTTGGAAGTTGTGCATAAGGTACTTGAATTATTGTTATAATAGCTGCAAACGCATGTAATCATTGATTCTTGATACCTTCCAAGATTTAAAAAAAATTATATTAATGTAGATAAGTTGATCTATGGTAACAACAATGAAAAGTTATAAAATCTTCTTTCGATTATGTCACATATTTACAAATGAAATGCATGTTACAGGCCCAGTTGTGAGTCAAGCAAAGGAATTTCATGATTTTTCAACACAAGGAAAAAGAAGAGAGGTTAAAAAAAAAAAAAAAAAGTAACAGGGATGGCAAAAAAAAATCATCCCTCCATGGATTTACAAACACAGAAATGCCCACTCATCACCTTGAAATCAATAGTAACAGTACATTAGAAAATAGTCTGAAAAAGAATGTTCCATCAAAGACCTCATCCTCTGATTTTTTTTTATACAGCTTTCATGGGCCAACTGAAATTGTCATTCAGTTTAAGACCAGCAACAACAATATAAGGAGTTTTGGGATGGGACTTATGAGAAAATCTGGTTTATAGCTATCAAATAGATAAAATGGTCATAGCAAGTCACAATTTCTCAATAGGTCAATGCCACTAATTTGTATAATTGGTGACCATTAAAAGCATGTAAATCAAACTGGTCAAAAGATTGTCATCAGCAATCTTTGCCAACTTTCTCAAGCAACAAATAAGAGTTGTCCCAAGACGCTAAAGGTCAGATATTCTTATGCTATATTACCAAAATATTTTTACAAGATAACAATTTGAAGACAAGCAATAGTTAATTGACCAAAGTTTGATAAATTGAGCAAAAGAGAACCACAATCATCAAAACCAACAGTGGTTACCATAAGAAAGATGGTGTGGTGCATTTATCTATCTTGGATCTATTAGGATTTGATGCATTGAAGATTGGTGGTGAATAACGGGAAGAGATTTGTGTCCCTCAGATAGACCCCAAGATACTTCATTAGAATCAGAAGAGACTGAAATGAGAAAAACTAATGATGATGGAACTGAACTAAAGTGGGCGACTGTGTCTGTAATGAAATTGTTTCTATTTTTCTTAGTTTAAAAAAAGGTAGAAAGGATGAAAACAAGATGGGAAGGGAGGTAACCAAATGCTATGTCAGATTTAGTTTTATTGAATTTAACAAAGAAACAAACAGATCGAGATGATGTAGGGTAGGGGGGAGTCTGTAGAAGACACTGGAGTGATAGAGGGTTAATAAAAAGCTACACTTCCCTTCACAATTCTGGGCCACTCAGAATGAATGAGTGAACATGCTACATTTATATTTTTTTAGAGGGGAGGAGGGGGGGGATGAATCACTGAGCCTGCCCAATTTGTATACCAAAACCAATAGGGTATATATATTTATAGATATATATATACACATATATACACACACACACACACGCACACACACATATATATATATATTTATATATGCCAATATATCCACACACACTCATTTTGTGTGCTTATGTACATATGTAATGATACATGGATGCATGTATACATGTAAATACTGAAAATGACATGTTAGTATCCACAGAAAGGAAATATACATATTATGGGTCTTGCGACTTATTTCATATGTTGATACTTGAACTAGATGGACTTTGGGCTAGTCTTTCATACCCAATGACCACTGCAGTACTTTTTAATAACTGCACAAATAAAGTTTTATAAATAACATACATACATACACACATGTATATATACATACACAAATGCCAATATTTGAGTGTGTGTGCGTATATAATATACAAAAGACTTATAGGATGGGGGGGACAGAACAAATGGGGTGGGGTGGGGTAACAAGATAGCAATGGGAGGATAAGGGGGCAATGGTTGGAGGTGAGAGAGAAGTAGAATTAGGGTATTGGAATAAGAATAAAAAATAGTCATTAGAAAAACAACAATGTGAATGATCCAGCAAAAGTGGCCACAACACTGTGGCAGAAGCTCATTTCTCTTCTTTTCAACCAATTTATCCAGAGTTTTTTTTTTTTTTTTTTTTTGCTTGTTTGTTTCTCTTTTTCTGTATGCTGGACTTTCCAGGAAGAAGTCTCGGAGTAAAATAAACAGATCTCAAAATTCATTGAGGGGGCTGAGTTTGTTTTCTTGCTTTATGTTTTAAAATGATTTTCATTTTTACTTTTTCTCTCTTTAACAAAACATTTTATATACTTTTTAAAATCTTTTCTGCAACACTCAATATAAAAATAAAACATTAATTATTCATTTCTTTTTTTTTTGTTCTAAATTTTTTCAAGTTTTATATTTTTTGTTTTATTTTTTCATATTTTTTGGTTGTTTTTAATACATTTTTAAAATTTTTTCTTTTTTTCCCCTTTTTTTTCTTTTTTTAAAGACTTTCTTTTTCTGATATAATGTTTCAACAGTATGAAATAGGGTCATATGTGTGTGGGTGATAGCAAATCATCAAGTGTGGAATGGACCAAGAGATTAATCCAGCCACTAGATCCTTATGTCATAGTGCCCTCATCAATGAGTAGTCGCTGTCACTCACACGATTGGTGGCCTATAATTCCCAAGTGTAGAGTAGAATGTCAACTGACTCTTATATTAAAAAAAATCCTCTCTCAACCTTCAAACACCTTGATTTGCTGTCAAGGCAGCAAAAAACTCAGATGGAAATCAACAATACAATAGTTATTTTGATAGACTTCAAACATGTAAACACTATGTGCACACACATGCACGTGCACAGTTTCTCCTGAAAGGGATACCACTATGCACACATGCATCAGCACATCAACAGCCAAAAATGCACCAGAGATTGATTGAGAGGCCTTTGCTTTCTAGATACTGAGTTTTACCCTCTAATAACAGTGCTTTTAATTAGGAGCCAAATTCTTGATTTGCATAATAATGATTGAAGTAATAGATGGCACCTATTTACCAGAAGAAATCTGTTCAGCTCACCTTTCATTTAGGTGACTCAATTGATTTTTACAAGTCTCCATTTACTGACTAAATATGGATGTGTCTTTGTTCTGTGGCTGTTGATCAATCACTTAGAAAAGGCAACAGGGGCAAAAACACAAGACCAAAAGCCTTCCTGAAAGAAGTGGAGACAAGAGTTGGTATGAAAAAAAAAAAAAAAATCCTAAAAGGATACATGGAAAATTTTAGACAAGCTTTACCAGTTTATCACTGTTATTGACTCAGCATTTTTGTTCGGAAGACCTTGTACCTGTGTTCAGATACCAATTATTTCTAGAGTTACTCCAGCCAAGAAATTCAAATTGTTTGATAGACAAACAAATTACCAATATATTATTTTTATTTTTGAAGAGAAAAAAAGGAAAGTTTTAAGAGGAGAGAAAATATTCTTTTACAGAGATAATTTATAAAAGACTTATTTCTGTGTATGATTTTGATGATTATTTTTTTTGAGTAAGAGAAGCAGGAAGTTTCTCAAATTCATAACTGGTTTAAAAAGTATGAACACGTTTTTCAGTAGATGAGGATAAAGATTTAAAATAATCTTCAATCAACAACAGCATTATAACCTGGGACATTTCAGAAGATGACTATTTTTAAAAGAGAAGGAAAATGTCATATGAGATTTTTTGCAACCCTCATAGGATTTAGCAAGTGAGATGGATGAGTATGCTTCAAAAGTAAATGATTATTTTCCAACTAAAATAGAATACTTTTGTTCCACTGTTCAATCTGTAACTTGAATTCAAAGTTAGAGGAATTGAGAAGGAAAAATAAACACCTGGGTTGTTTTATGGAACAAACGTAGTTAGTTAACAGTATGAAGGGATACAAGTATAAAAGGCCAGGTATGATTCCTCATTTTTTTTCAGCTATTAACTAAAATCAAAGGTTTGGTACAAGTGAAGATAGGGGGAAAAAGCTCTCATAAAATTGACAATCAATTTTGAATTAAGACACTTGAAATAAGGAAATGATTAGGAATGTAGTTTTGTATATAAATCTACACAAACTTCATATCTATCAATGAATATAGAAACAGTGGAAATATTAAACTTGTGCAAGGAGTGGTACTCGACAAAACCATGCAGAAATGTGACTTATTTAAAGAAGAACTCAGATGATTGGCCATTACAAGTCAGATTTTCGTTCATTTTAGCTTGTACATTTTGCAGATTATTTTTGGATTTATTTCTTTTGTTTTTTCTTCAAATTTCTGGAAGAAGTCTATTCTATTTTCAACCTTCTCCTATCTCATTCTTAAACAGAGGGTAAAGCAATTTTTTTTTTTAGAAAAATCCAGTATTTTATATGAATGAAAAAATTAAAGAGTAAAAATTTCCTAGATTATAATATAAAACATTGGGGTGTTTTTTTTTCCTGTTAAAAGTGGCAACTGACTGTAGATAGTGAGTCCAGAATCATCATGAGAAGAAAAAAAAAAAAAAAAAATGAATAACTTGAAATGTGAGTATGGGGATGTGAATATAAATTTCCCTACTTATGCATATGCAATGTGCTTAGTTTATGGTTTCTGACAGTAGAGGAGATGTAAAGAAGTCTACTTTTGGCAAAGGATCAATCTCAAGCCATTTTTCACCTGCCAGTGCATGATTTATATCCTCATCAAACTCTCATCCTTCTCCTCTTTCACTTGGTTTCCAAATTCTTTTTCAGTGTCAAGAGAACTTTGATTATGCTCTACACTTTTTAAACAATTGACTCCAACATCATAGAACTCAAACAAGTTCTATTGTTATCCATAGGATGAGTTCTGATCTAAATGTAACTGTACAGCAAGGAAAAAAGGGTGTGCCGCTTGCCACAGAATGAGTGGTGGAGCAGGTTTTCACTTCATGATCCTTCAATTCCTTCCACTGAGAAGAGTTCTTTATGAAGAGCAGGAAAGTCAACTTCAGGTGCCGATTGCTTAAACCTGTTGAGTACATCAATATGCCGTACGCCAAGACTGCGTAGTTCCTCCACACGCTGCAGGAGTTTATTCAAAAGAGTCTCCTCCTCTTTGTGGTTCTTTCCAACTTCTAATTTGAGGGCAGTGAGTACTTTCTCATGAAGTTTCTGAATATCAGTCAAGTCTTTGAGCCCAGGTCGATCTAGTAGAAGAAAACAAATATATATATATATATAAGCAAAATACATGAATGCAAATAAGACAAGGATGATTTAGTTCAAATGTTACAGAAGTAGACCCTGTAGCATTGAAAAATGCTACAGATCTGACCAATTGAAAGAAAATTTGGGTTTTAATACTATGTTACTCAGACTAATTTATGATATCTACATTTTGTTGAAGAAATTGGAGAAAAAGGATCAATAACCTACTTTCATCTAGGATTTGATCACAAAATGCATGTTTATCTAAAAATTTGTAGACAAAATTGTAGTGGGAAGAAAAATACTTTAACAGAATAAAAAGAGACAGTGATAGATAACTGGTTTATTTTCCTTTAATAGACAAGAACATCAAGTGGAAATCTCTGCCAGCCTCTTTCAAACTATGAAGGAAAAGATCAATTCAGTACTAGAGGCTGCATCAAAAGCTAACTGAAATATCTTTAATGTTCTACTAAAATTGGAGTGAAAAGAAAAAAAAAAAAAAATTATCTAATTATGATTCAAGGGCACAAGCATATTTGGATAAGACAACCTTTATAAAGTTTCTTCATGTATTCAACAATACATGATTCATAAATATTTCATTACAGCAGTGATGATGATGCAAGAACTTGAGAGTGTGTCATCTTAAATTTCAAAGCTGCAAGTACAGTGGTGAAAAGCAATAGTACTATTCTCATTTAACAAGGATAAACAATGTGTTGCCCCAATTGAAGAAATTTATGACAGTTTGAAAAGTACTATAGAAAGAAGTCAATCTTAATTCAATAGAGAAAAAAAGAGGAAAAACAATGTAACACACCTGTTCGAATGAGAATAAGAGCACTCATCAAAGCTAGTTCACTTTCTGATAGTTTCAGAGATATCATTAAATCTACAAACTCAAAGATACTCTCCTGCAAGGATTTCTCAACTTCACCTACAAAGAACATAGAAGGAATATTTATAGCAATAGGAGAAAAAGATTTTCATAAGTGAATCAAAATGTCTTGTTTGTATAAAGATATCAAACCAGAAGAGAAAAATGAAAAAAAAAATTTAAATAGATAAATAATATGCTGAAACAGGAAAATACTAAATACAGAGACGAACCTCATAGCTTATGGCATCCATCAATTATTTTTTGGAAATGTGGTTAGCCCAAAATTATATTTATGCATACAGAGATGCTTATAATGGTAATGAATAAATCCAACAGAAATTCATGACGGAATTTCATTAACATCATCTTATATTTAAATATCATGCTATATTTACAACAGCTGAATAAGTTAAAAATTATGCTATGAAGCCAAAGTGACCATTGTATTTTCAAATGGCAGAGTAATAAAAGATTTGATTGTGGCATGCAATTACTACACTTATAGCTGGATTATTGAAGGCAAATATGAACACAAATCTTACAAATTTAAAAATACTTACTAAAAGCAGCAAAAGCTTTAAGAGGTAAAAACACTGAGCCAAATATCACACGTTTGGTGGACGATTCATATACTCTACACAACCTTATCAATGCCAATTCAAAACTCCCTACAAGGGAAAATTGAACATCAGAATATTTTTTTCAAGTGAATAAAATCATGTTCAAAAATAAATGGATGAGAATCTGAGGAAAAGACTATAAAAAAGTAAAAATTCCTTAAACAGTTATCAAATAATCCCTAGTTTATTTTTTTAACGGAGTTTAATTATAAAACTCATTTCAAGGCAGTCATTTTTCATCTGATACATTTATTACAGCAATTCATGTGAAACTCTGTAGTAGACACACCTGAATTATCTTTATAACAATACAGAATCACAAAACTACAATAATATTTACTGTACTTTGGTTCATTTGGACTAAGTCTTTTTCAAATCACACTGTTCTGGTAACTATATTCTACTTTCCCGGAGTTCCTGTTGCATTATGGAATGCTGAAATTCGGTTTGAAAGGGCATGCAACCTTCAATACAATGCTTTCCTCCAACATCTAACACTGGTTCCATTCTACGAAGATACATCATTGAAGTGAAACTTTCAGAAAGAAAATGGGATGGAAAACATGTTATGCAGTTATAGTAGGGAATACAAAGGTAAACCCAGTGGCAATTTGTCAAGAAATACTCAGGGAACAGCATTGGAGAATAAGGAAGTTGAAGGAATTTGCACACACAGTGCTCAGATCATTTCATCAGCAGATATTAATAGCTTATGGGAGCTATTAAAAAAGAGCAAGCAGTGAATTTGAGGTTCCACAAGCATAACTCCAGAAGAGAGTATGCTTGCAAAGTTCAATACATAGGTCAGGTGAAGACAATCCTAAGAACATATCGTCATAAGAAAGGGGAAACACATGCCCTTTCAGAGCAAGATTCAACATACTAGAACACAAGACACCTGAGCGAGGCTGGAGGGAGCATGGCCAAAACATTGTGATAGCACACAACAACAAAGGAGATTAGTCCAAATGAACCAATACATCATTACAATACTTTGCCAAAAATAAATTCAGACATAAACAATATTTACAAAAAAAAAGAAAAGAAAAAAAAAAAGCTGCATTTTTCACTCTGATCAGTCATACAATAGATAATATGAAAATTTAGATATTTTATATAACAAATTGACAGAATTAAAATTCATAAAAGAAAACATTTACCCCATATACAATAAAAAGACATGAAAGAAAATGTTTACCTGCTTTCAATAACATGATTTGATCATCTTGTGATAAATCCATAAATCCTGGCACCATTTTAGCAAACTCTATGATCTGTTGAACAGCCATAGTGATTTTATCTGCCACTTCCACCCATAGTTGTCGATTAGACTGGAAAAAGAGGTAAAATTAACTGTTCAATGATTTGGGTTGATAAACCTCATAATTAAGTGGCATATAAGAATTAATAATGGCAATGAAAGATATTTTAGTCATGTTTTTGTCTTAATGCATACTCTGAATATTCAACAGCAAAATTCCTATATCAATAAACTTTACTTAGCTAATTTAATGAGGGATGCAGCTGTAATAAAGAGACCCAAAAATATAATTAAATACTTTTCTTGAACATTTTTCCAATTCATGTGAGAACTATCTTTCAATGTCTTTTTCGGGCTTCCGAAGAGATTAGTTAAGACAATTTATCCCAGATTTTTTAGTCATTTTAACATTCTCTTCAAATACTTGTCTTGAAAGAGTTCTAGCAAAAAATTTCTCAACTCTTTATGTTCACAGAATCTCCAATTTATTTAACAGCAAATATAGAAGTCTGCTGTTACCAGATAAGAAAAAAAAAATTGCAGTTGTTTAGCACTGTTTTTTCTACATTTGTATTTTCAAGACTTTCCAGAAAACGTTTGAGAGACAGGCAGAAAACCACGAGTATGTGCTACAACTCATTTTTCAGTTTTAAAAAACTTTCCAATAAAAATACATACTTGTGTAATGAAACAGTTTCTATTTGCTCCAAATTCTTCAGAGAAACTTGATCTGATAATATTGTAGCAAAGAAAATGCTAAGATTTACAAAATCAAAAAGGAAGATGATTTTTTTTGTTTGAAGAAAGAAAAGTACACTACAGTTGAAATGGGTAATTTGCATTTTTTCAGTTTTTCTAAATAGGAATTTTCATTGACCCAGTTTTTTTTCTTGGGGAGGGGGGTCCCCCCCCATATCATTCTTTATACAATTCACTTGATGAAATGATGGCTTAACTCACCAAACTTTGATAATGTTTAATATGATCCTGAGATGTGGGCTGGCTTTGCATACGATCAATGGCCTCACGTGTATAAAGGCAGGTTCGGAGGTGAGCTTCTGTCACAGCTTTACCAAAAGCAACTGGAAAGCAAAAAGATTACAATCATGTAAATATTCAAAGCTATAAGTATTTGTATAATGACAAAGAAAGCAAGAAAGGGGCAGCAACAGAAAATATTTGAGTACGAGTCACAAACGTCACACCTTTACCTCTAGCCCAATTCATGCCAATAAAAACAAGTTTCCTATTGTGGTGGGGGCAAAAATTTCCAGTATTCTTTTTTGAAAACTAGAGACTGAATACAGTTTTTTTAACTGGAAACTCTAGCACATACCAAATACATTAAAGTCTATGATGCAAAGTGAAATGGGTTGCTTGCAGAGATCATTAAATACATCAGGAGGTGCAGATTCTAAAAGGAACAAGACTAAAGCATAGGATGTCAAAGGCAAATTTCCAATATATTTGTTGATAGGAGTGTGAGAAAAAACCTGTGTGCTAAACATGTAAAATCAAATTGCATGAAGAAAATTTTTGTGAATTTACAAAACATAATAGATAGAATAAAGTAATTTTCAGGCAGAAGTAATCATAATTTCAAGTATTTATAAGTGAATTACATAACAAAAATATGGAATTACTTTTGTGGAAATAAAAAGTCAAGTTACACAGAGAAGGAAAGAAAAAATCTTTTGAATTATTGAAATGTTGCTTTGGTACAGCTATTTAATTTCTCAATAAACACATACACTACCAATAGGGGAGAGGAGTTACATTAAAATTGAGCAGAAATCAATATTCAAATGGCCATTGATTTCTGTTCTTATGACTCAATCATTTAATACAGATATTGCTTCTCAAGTCTGTTGACTTATGAGGAGTCAAAAGGAATCTTTCAAAAAGAAACTCTTTTCAAATCTATTCATATAAGCAGCAAGCAAATAGAGTGTACAGCAGTTAAATAGGACAATCCAAGCTCTCAGCATGATTGATATTCAAATGAGTAGAGCAGGTAGTGAAGAAGCAAAAACGCTGACATAACAAAACGGAGATATTTATTTTCCATTAAAATAAAGAAAATATTTACTTCCGACAGACTGACTGATTTTTAAACATACTATTTTATGAGCTATCTTACCAACTTTAGCATCTTCAACTCAGCCTATGCCTAAAACTTTTCCAGATTATATAAACTCAAAGATATCAGGTAATTTCAGCTATCTGTAAGATATTAAACAGAAGATTTTCAATCCAGTAATAATTTGTGCTATCTTTTTGATCAGGAGTCACGGATGTGTTATAGTGTTACTAATTTTTATACCAAGGACCAAATGAAAGCAGAAAAGGTGAGAGGGTATAATTCAGGAAATATAAAAGAAAATAAGGCAAAGTGAGGAAGCAAAAGTTTAGGCGAAGGCAAATTAACGAAAGTCAGCACGTAAGCAACCATGAATGAATGAAGAGAAGGGTTCTGAAAGCAAATGACTGAACAGATAAGTAGATGTATGTCATCACCGAAACATAGAAGAACAAATCTTTCTATACATTACTATATAATCTATACATACACATAAGTAGAATTTTGCAATGGCCATCAAAGTACCCAATTTACATGCAACTGAAGCTTTTTTTTTAGATCTACATATATTTGTTCAGAGTGGTATGTGTACTGAACCAAATGCCATAAAAGAATCTAATGCGTAAATCTTCTGACACAAAATATTGCATCCTGACAGTTGAATAATGTGAATTGTCCATATGAATGACAGAAATATATCAAATGCATTCACAAATGATGAGCAGACTGGATGTTCTTACCAACATTGCCAGCAGGCATAGCAAGTAAACAAAAATTTAGATGATAGAAAGAAAGTAAAGAGCATGTCTAATTAAAAGTATCTATTTTTTTTTTTCACTTATTTTAGGTTCATAAAAAGAGTGAATGGCTATCCAAAACTTGTCATAGTGGCAACATATTAATTGTTAACAAGGTTGACTCCATTTTTATTTTTATTTTATTCTATTTTTTTTTAACTTATTCTCTTCCAAATGATTCCATCAAGGTTCTCAGTTTACAATCAATTTTGCACAAAGGTCATTTCGGTCTTTGTGATAACTTATTTACTCTTCATCTTATTTTTGCTTTATTTTAATTACAGGTTTGCAATTGTGATCTTTGTTTGTCATTTGGAGAGGAATACGTATTTGGTTGTGTCTTTCTATCTAGCCACACCTATCTCCAGAAGTACAGAATGGATTCCAATTAAATTTTGTGGAAGGGTAGGCAATAAGGTAAAGAAGAGGTAATTAAATTTAAGGTGGATCAAGGAATTCTTTTTTGATTTAGAGATATTTTCTGCTCTTCCCCCACATTTAAACATACACTCATGTCTATCCATTCCAAGATTTCCAAATGAATTTCTATGAAAAAGTCAGTGATATGTCTACACCACAAAATACAACCAAGAATTTGTGTGTCTCCACACATTTCTCATTGAATTCCGAGGACATTTTTTTGAAAAGTGGACAATAGGCAACAAACGAACTCATTGAATTTTGAAGTGGATCCATGCACAATTAACTCCCCTACGTCTTAGTTATATGTCCAGACCACATAACATTGCCAAAATTTCATGTCAGTCCACACAATATCTGAAGTTCTCAATGAATTTCAATGATATTGTGGGGGAAAGGTGGACAATAAGCTATAAAAGGACTAATCCAACTTAGGGGTAGATCCATCTACAATTACTCCCTGAAAATGGTATCAGCAGAGTTATACACTCTCCGAGTGCTTTCTAATTATTAGTGTTTCTTTCTCAAAATGAGTAGCAATAGATCTTGGAGCATTGGTCACAGTACCATTTTTCCAGTTATGTTAGACTAGGTGTCTGTTGTTAAAAAGTTTATATTTAGAGTGGTAATCATAGAGCATTGAAGCTGCTGCTTGCTTTACAATGCAGCAGCAGCAGAAGAAGAAGAAGAAGCAGCATCAATCATTAACAATGCTGCTGCAGCTGCTTATGCAAAAGTAACTGATGACTCACATCACTCCACTCCACCCTCTCATCCTCTATCACATGACATCTTAAGCAGATAGCTCCAAGGAAAGCATCAGGATTCATACAAAACTCAGTCAATTCAATCCTGTGAATCCTTTAATATTAACATTGCAAAATTACAATTCAGGCCTATCACACTTCCTTACTGGTCTTGCTTACAGCTAATTCTTTTCAATGTGTACACAAATGGAGCAATGATGCTTGTTTTTCTACACAAGATCAACCATGCTCTATAAGACATTACATGTGCTTGTACACTAATCAAAAACTTGGCCTAATGTATGTGCATAATGCACACACCAATGGCTGAATTAAATAAGGAGGAACATTTTCTCATTTTCTCAGAATTAATATACATGCACACAAAGATAATTATCTGCTATAATTCAATCATTATTAAATGCTACAAAGCATCAATATGTGAAACTATTCAATACAGAACATGAAAATAATTTCATTTGATAACTATAAGCAGTAATATTGACTGAAATATTTGTTTTTCCCCTCTCGGGTATAACAAAGTAAAAAAAATAAAAACAAGACTAATACATATTTAAATCACAAAGATTTTCCCCGAGTAGTAACCAGCAACTTAATGTTTTGGTGCATATATTCTCATCAAAGATGCTTCAGATATTTTTGATTCCTATTACGAATGCTCTCCACATCACGGAAGCTTATATGTAAATCATTTAGAACAGTACTTCTTGAACTAGGGTAAATTTCTTGGTAGTAAGGGGTAAATTCGGGTAAGAACAATCTAACAACTATACATTCTACTAATTAAAATTCTATTACTACTAATTGGAATAATTAGATATTGAATTTAGTTAAAATATTTATCTAGCGATAACATATGCCCAAGTTTGATCACTATTTTTCTATTATTTTTTATATTTTAGCTAAAGACTTTCAATTTGATAAATAAACATTTATCAATGAAGTTGTTCATTGGTTCATAGCTTGTTAATTCACAAATAATTTTTTTGAAGGGACAAATCTGAATGAGTGAACCTCTAAAGGGTAAATTATACAAAGGTTCAGAGCCTCTGATCTAGAACTAACCCAAGTAAAAGGGCTGATGATTCGAAACAAATCAACATTCCTTTTTTGATAATCTATCAAAGCATCATAAAAAAGACCAAACAATTTCTTTTAAAAAAACATGAATCATAGAATTATTGCTTTAGTTTGAGCTTGGACAATCTTCATCAGTATAAAATTATATAGAAAGTTATGTCTGCATTGGAACATTAAAAAATCAATTATTAGATCTGGTATAGTTAGCAGAAAGAGTACATTTCAGATATCAGCTCTTTATTCACGTTGGGATAGAATGAAAGGGTTCAATATCTGATAGGGATTTACCAATTCCACACTTATATTATTGGATTCCTTCAAAAATTATTGTATCGAAAACAAATTTCATCATTTAACACAACTTTTAATGATAATTCTACACCCTGATCTAAAAATGGACTACACAAGAAGACTAACAAATAACTTGAAGATTGTTGCAGGAAAGAAATCGGGTAAGATTTTATCTTATTTATCGAAAAAAAACAAAAACTAAAACATCTGCTTGACAAAAGCACTGAAGTATTAGGAAAAAAATCCTATGATGTACTACGAGATTCAACATTTGATAGTTTTACAAGCCCAATAATCACTTCTGAGAGATGAAGAGATTCTTGCCTGAGAGCATTAGTCAACATACTAAGTTCACAACCACTGCTAACAGTGGAACTAGTGATGGTGAGTGAATAAGTGAGTGGCAGGGTTGATTAGAAATTTGCCAATGTAGAGCATGATTACTAGCAATTAGGCCAGAAGTATTTGGATGATTACGTTCAATTACACTGGAGAGGCTCAGAGTCAGCAAATATAATTATTCATCAAATTAATGCAAGCTAACTTAGGCACTAATTAGTAGTTGGAATGTTGATTCTGTACATTGATCATTAATTTCAATGCAAGCAGAAATAGAAATGAAAAAAGGGGATGAATTTCAGTTAAAGATATGAAGGGGGTAGAAAGAGAAACAGAAAGACGGGGGGGGTAAGATAAAGAGAGAAACAAAGACGGGGGGGGGGTAAGATAGAGAGAGAAACAGAAAGACAGGGGGGGTAAGATAGAGAGAAAACAGAAAGACGGGGGGGGGGGTAAGTTAGAAAGAGAAACAGAAAGACAGGGGGGGTAAGATAGAGAGAAAACAGAAAGACGGGGGGGGGGGTAAGTTAGAAAGAGAAACAGAAAGACGGGGGAGGGGGGATACCGAGAGAAAAGGACAGGAGGTGAGATACTGACAGAAAACGACGAGGGGGGGTAAGATACTGACAGAAAACGACGGGGGGGGGTAAGATACTGACAGAAAACGACGGGGGGGGTAAGATACTGACAGAAAACGACGGGGGGGGGTAAGATACTGACAGAAAACGACGGGGGGGGGTAAGATACTGACAGAAAACGACGGGGGGGGTAAGATACTGACAGAAAACGACGGGGGGGGTAAGATACTGACAGAAAACGACGGGGGGGGGTAAGATACTGACAGAAAACGACGGGGGGGGGTAAGATACTGACAGAAAACGACGGGGGGGGTGGTAAGATACTGACAGAAAACGACGGGGGGGGTGGTAAGATACTGACAGAAAACGACGGGGGGGTAAGACACTGACAGAAAACGACGGGGGGGGGGTAAGACACTGACAGAAAACGACCGGGGGGGGGGGGTAAAATACTGATAGAAAACGAGGGGGGGTGGTAAGATACTGACAGAAAAGGACGGGGGGTGGTAAGATACTGACAGAAAAGGACGGGGGGTGGTAAGATACTGACAGAAAAGGACGGGGGGGGTAAGATACTGACAGAAAAGGACGGGGGGTGGTAAGATACTGACAGAAAAGGACGGGGGGGTAGGATACTCAGAGAAAAGGACGGGTGGGGTAGGATACTCAGAGAAAAGGACGGGTGGGGGGTAGAATACTCAGAGAAAAGGACGGGTTGGGGGTAGAATACTCAGAGAAAAAGACGGGTGGGGGGTAGAATACTCAGAGAAAAAGACGGGTGGGGGGTAGAATACTCAGAGAAAAAGACGGGTAGGGGGTAGAATACTCAGAGAAAAGGACGGGTGGGGGGTAGGATAGCAAGAAAAAAGGACGGGGGGGGTAGGATAGGGAGAGAAATGTAGAAGTGTAGGAGAGAGGGAAGGGGTAGAAGAGAATGAAATAAAGAGAAAAAGAGAAAGAAAGAGGAGTCACAGTTATCAAGGGGACAGTCCCCTCAGTGGAGTCACAGTTATCATGGGGACAGTCCCCTCAGTGGAGTCACAGTTATCATGGGGACAGTCCCCTCAGTGGAGTCACAGTTATCATGGGGACAGTCCCCTCAGTGGAGTCACAGTTATCATGGGGACAGTCCCCTCAGTGGAGTCACAGTTATCATGGGGACAGTCCCCTCAGTGGAGTCACAGTTATCATGGGGACAGTCCCCTCAGTGGAGTCACAGTTATCATGGGGACAGTCCCCTCAGTGGAGTCACAGTTATCATGGGGACAGTCCCCTCAGTGGAGTCACAGTTATCATGGGGACAGTCCCCTCAGTGGAGTCACAGTTATCATGGGGACAGTCCCCTCAGGGGAGTCACGGTTATCATGGGGACAGTCTGCAAAGGGGAATCACGGTTATCATGGGGACAGTCTGCAAAGGGGAATCACGGTTATCATGGGGACAGTCTGCAAAAGGGAATCACGGTTATCATGGGGACAGTCTGCAAAGGGGAATCACGGTTATCATGGGGACAGTCTGCAAAGGGGAGTCATGTAATCATGGGGACATTCAGCAAAGGGGAGTCATGGTAATCATGGGGACATTCAGCAAAGGGGAGTCATGGTAATCATGGGGACATTCAGCAAAGGGGAGTCATGGTAATCATGGGGACATTCAGCAAAGGGGAGTCATGGTAATCATGGGGACATTCAGCAAAGGGGAGTCATGGTAATCATGGGGACATTCAGCAAAGGGGAGTCATGGTAATCATGGGGACATTCAGCAAAGGGGAGTCATGGTAATCATGGGGACATTCAGCAAAGGGGAGTCATGGTAATCATGGGGACATTCAGCAAAGGGGAGTCATGTAATCATGGGGACATTCAGCAAAGGGGAGTCATGGTAATCATGGGGACATTCAGCAAAGGGGAGTCATGTAATCATGGGGACATTCAGCAAAGGGGAGTCATGGTAATCATGGGGACATTCAGCAAAGGGGAGTCATGGTAATCATGGGGACATTCAGCAAAGGGGAGTCATGTAATCATGGGGACATTCAGCAAAGGGGAGTCATGGTAATCATAGGGACAGTCCGTGTTTGTGAGAAGATGGACAAGGGAAGGTGGGGCTGCACAATGTGATGGGAGGATGGATTGTATGAAAGCTTGGGAATCAAGAGTGACAGAGAGCAAGGAGGAGGATCAAGGATAAGAGAGAACGGAAGATTTATCCAAACCAAACCTATTTTGGAAACAGGAGATGTGGATTTTAGCTTGAACTGTAAACTCTGAGACTGAGTTTTCAATGTAGTATTGGATAAAATGGTAATAATGAACTATGAATGCAAGAGTAGTGGCAAGAATGACATTTGAAAGGAAGAATAAATATGACTGACAAGAGGATGGGAAAATAGTAATGAGTGAGGAAGGAAAGGAAGCAAAGTTAATCTGATCATCCATTATGTGTTTTACTGATTGTCAATAACTGTTCCAATGGCCATTCTCCAAGCAAGCTAGTCAGCATATAATTTAATATCATGTAATGAGTGCTCAAAATAATGTTATTCTTTGCTGCTGAATTTAATTGACTTCACTTGTAGGGCAAGATTCCAAATCAAGATGAAGAGATCTTGAGAAACAACCCAAGCGGGAAAAGTCATCATTGCCATTGAAGAGAAGGAGTGGAAGGCTGCAGAAAAGGAATCAACTGACAAATATGTGATGTAAAGATAGAGATGATATCAAATCGCTAGTCTCAAGTACAACTGACTGATTTGATCCTAGACTTCATTTTAATTTGGTACATTCTGAGTGTATAGATGGACTGGCCTAAGCAGTTACTGAGCCATGTAGAAAACATAGCTCAAGCAATGTCATTCATACTACATCCTCTTCAACTGTGGAGTACTTCATGAAGAAAACATCAATGGTTCCAAGTAAAAATCATTTCCTTTCAATCTTAAAAGTATATACCATGTGATTCTGAATTTGAATAGAACAAAGGCTATTTGTAAACACAGCATGAAAATAACTCTTCAAATTTTGTTCCTGTTAAATCGGTAATTGTATATATAATGAAATAAAGTCATCAATATAATAAATTGATTAAATGAATTAAGTTCATTCAGTAGAGACAAACTATGAAAACTACACTTTCTTGGGCCTATCTTCAGTCAATAAACAGTGTACTTGTGGAGAGAAATCAAACAATTTTAATAAGTCAGTGGCAATCATAAGAAAGACATAGCATCATTGCGGATCAGAAGTTTCGTGTAGATTTTTATTGATTAATTATTCAGAAGGATGTATCAGATTCATGATGTTTTTCTGCATACACTAATACTTAATTCATTAGAAGTAAAAAAAAAAAAAAAAAAAAAAAAAAAGATAACAGTTCACAGAATTAAAAAAAAAAAAAGAAAAATTGATGCTTAGTCAAATATAGAATTATAAGTAAATGATCCTGAGAAAACTGGCACATATTTGGTTTCCCAGCGTATTTTGTTAGAAAGCAATTTTTTTGGCCTGTTTTAGACTTTCCATTGACAGTTTGCAAAGGAGAGACGGTGATATTGCTATAGCTTACCTGGATCCATAAAGTCAACAGACTTAAGTAAGGCGACAGGATGGGGAAGCCCTGCAGGTGATGGTGTGGAGTAATTGGTAGTCTCTGTTGGAGTGGCATTCACATACTCTTGCCCTGAAGTCTCATTGGGGTAGCCCATAGTCACTCCATTAGCCGCTGCATATGCATATGATTGTTCTTGAAACCTGAAAAATAGAAAGCAACATTAAAAGACCTTTCATTACATATTTTCACAAGTTTGGAGAGCAGCAAGATGTATCTATGAATGAGAATCTATCAAAAAAGTTAGCTTGATTCATTGAGTCAAGATATTAACCTGAGCTAAAATAGACAAAATGGATAGAATAAGGGTGCAGCTGATGTCTGAAAAAGTGAGACTATAAAAGATTGATTAATAGTAAATAAATTGTCCTTGCAGCTGTTGGAAAGTCAAATGTAGACATCTGACTTGTGTAGAGTTTTGTTAGTAATAACCTTAAAAAAAAAAAAAAAAAAAAAAAAAAGTCATTGGATGTCATGGAACAAAGTGGAAAAGCAAGTCAATGAATGATTATAGATGACTTGAAAGCTCATCAAGTGATAAGGGTGAAAAAATGTTCAACCAAAACAGCAAAGCCAATAACAGTAGTAGAAAACAAATAAATAAATGACCCACAGTTAAAAGAGAAAACAGATAAAATCCTAGTCGAGAGGGAAAGGAAACTAATTTGATAAACAAAAAACAAAATACACACTAACAGCCATGAGTTATTGATGATTAAAATGAAAATTATATGGAAAGAACTTCTTCGAAAAGGAAGAGAAAAAAAATGACCAACTCAAGGTAGAAAAAGTGACATAAAATCACACAAATACACCAATGAGAGTTCAATAGAATCTAACAAGGAAGATTCATTAGGAATTCATATGTATGCCAACTGAGAGCCATAGACACACATAACAATGAACAGATGTAGATTTATATCATATGGAAAATAAAGGAAGTAAGGTAATTGAAAGCAAAGAGACCAAATATCTAAGCATTAAACTTACGGTACAAACCAATATTATACCAACTATGTTAAAGGTTTGCCATAGGAAGTAGGCAATGTAGAAATATAGAAGCTAACTTTATTCATTGTTGGTGTCGGATGCTAACAAACACAGAACTATTAATGCTTTTACAGGTAAGTAGATATTTGTTATTAAAATAGAATTTTTTAATTAATAAACACTGCAGCTCTTGAAAAAACTAACTAGGGGGATCCATTTTTACATTAGAAGAACACATGGTGTTATGTATATGATAAATATTCTGCACCAAATGGCACATGTAGAAGAAATAACCATGAAATTTAGATTCCTTTCATCCAGTACAAATAGTAATATTTGTCATGCTAAAAAGTAAGTCTATTATTATTTACTATTGACCTTTGAATAACAAATAGAAAATTCACATAGCAAAATATCATAGGAGAATTTTATGTATTTGTTCAACATTCGAAAATAAAAATTTAAAAAAACTTTTATGTTTGGATTTCCCCAGGACACTAAAATTAAGGTTTGCATTGCAATTTATCACATTTATAAAAATTCCTTTATTAGTTACTTTGTTATGCTGTCATTTATATTATTTTATATATGATTTCAATTAGCTATTTGGATATTTTTAAATTGTAAAATAATTACTGCAGAGTTAGCTAAGCTCAATATGGAGAGAATGAAAGATTATTAAACAGGAGAAAAGGAAACACTGTGCATAGATGTACCTTGACCTTCAAAAGATGGAGAGAAAAAAAAAGGGAAGTACAGAAACATAAGTGAGGAGACATCAGATTTATGTCAAAAGGTCATATTTATATATGCATGCAGACATCTCACATGGAGAGATCACAAGACAGCACAATAAATCAGGGAAAAAATTTGAATCAGATACAAAATAGAATCTATTAGAAAACTCAAATGGCAACGGGCTGGTCATGTTACAATTATATGATGGACATCATGACTCACAGCAGGGATCCTCTAAGATCATACGTGTAACTAGAGCCAACAGAATACAAAATGGAGAGAGACTAGACAAGTTCAGACAGTATTGGTTCTGTGATGCCCATGATAGAGAGGTCTGGCGAATCCTGGAGACGGTCTATGTCCAACAACAGATGATAAAAGACTGATGATGATTTTCTTCAAGTGATTTTCATTAGATCCCAATAGTTTCCCACTCTTCATTATATTTCTCAAGTTAATCAAATATTAAGAAATCTCAAAGCTTACTAATAGTTGAGCTAATTTCAACCTGTGAGGAATGGAAGAAACTAAGATGGAGCCAGTTGCAGCCTACAACACACTCTTTTTCCATATATAGATCATAAAGGGATTCAGGAACTAAAAATTTCAAAATAAGAGCATTTTAATGAAGAAATAAAAGCATATGTTCGAATTTTCACCTTAGGACCAAAAAAAGAAAAAAAAAAAGGCAGTCTTCCAACATATTTTGAAGAGAAATTTGTCAAAGCTGTGTTTTTCTTTTAGAAAATCACCAGAATACGTAAAATGATAAAGAATAGAACAGAAAAATATCCCCCCCCCCCGAAATCATACGGTTGTATGTATATATATCTATCAGGGTACGTATGTTTTCAAGTGAGAGATCAAATGAGCTTACCATTGAAGGAAAAAAAGAGACAAACGATTCAGATAGAATTTTCCTTGTGGATAATCTCAGGAGAAAATAAGTAGTAATGGATGACATTTTTCAACGGAAAATTCATCAGATTTTATGATTACATATTAAGATTTTAAGTAACTAAAATCAATTGGAATAATTTTTGAAAGTCAACTAATAAGATAAAAACAAATCTTATATCTTCAAGAGATCAGAAATTTAAAAAATATTTTAGTCAATGCTTATACATGATTAAATTATCAGAAACATTTTTTTCTATTACCTAATATTACTTAATACATAGAACAAAAAATAACATGTAAAATGACCAAGGAAAGAAATGATTACTCTCAGTACAAATCAAGATGAAAACTCAAACACTATAGAATCAAGGCTAATTTTCAACAGCCTACCTGTAATTACACTTGGCAAGCAATAATAATCCTAATATTGTTATTCAAGGTTAATTTCAAATCTGGTCACAGAATGTATTTGAAATGCATTCATACAACATCGATAAACCAAAAAATATCATCAAAATGATTTGTTAGCTGTTACTGCTTTCAAACATCCTTACGTAAAAGAGAAATTTTGACTCTAACCTACACAGTTCATTCACATAATATGTTAGAGTTATAGAATAACCCAACTAAATTATGGATACTTGGGGCCATGGACTGCCAATTCAACAATACAAAATGGTAAATCATTTTGCATAGTTGAACATGAAAATCATTAAAAAAAATCTAGCCTGATAAAAGAAAACATGGCAATGAATTAAATATACTGACCTCAATAAACTTGGGCTTTTTTAGAAGATGGATTGAGAAAACAATCAAAAACACTTGAGTAATAAGCAATGTTAATTGTACTGGGAGTATAATTACTTCAAAGTAAACTATCATTAAATTTAAAACATTGAATAAACTTTTCATGTATAAATATTCCAGGAAAAGTCAATTGTGCTGAGAATAAAGAATTGTGTGAACTTTTCACCAATTTTATAAATAAAATATACATGGAAGTTTTGTGATATATGTTGAGAATAGCACACAAAAAAAGTGCCAATAATATAGGATAAACAGTATTAGGAAATTTTTTTTCCAGAAAATGGGTAAAAAAATCACTTATTTAGAAAAAAATACTATATATTTCTTCCAATAATTTAGGCATTTGATGGGTGTAATTTTCTATACTCGAATATTCAAAAACTTTTCGGACTTGAATAATTCTCAGATAAATCTTGCATTTCAATTATTTTCAAAAAAGAAGAAAACTAAATTATTGGACAACTCAGTATCAACAGCTGCTTTGAACTTTTTTTTTTTTCATTAGAAGCTTTCCAAATCAGATCTTATGGGTACAGTGAGCCAAGCCACCAATTTTCCTTTAAATTGTAACTGTTGATAATAAATAAACAGACCAGCACTAATTATTGCCAGGTTTTTTTTTTTTTTTTTTTTTTTTTTAATCAATATAGCCAGCCATACAACTAAAAAGATCATTTTCATACTGTCAGAATATCTGTTTCAAGTTCTAGATTCAGTCTAAAGGCTTGATTTTATTCAGCTCCTGACTGAAATGGATTTTTTTAGAAGAAAGCTTTTTGAAGAAAAAAATTTGACAACTCATCTAAAAAAGCATATTGCAACAAAGCAAATAAAATAAACAGTAAGAATAAAAATTATCTTATTTATAGGTAACCATTCAAAACTATTTTCTCCAAGTTACAGCCTACATAGCCAGGAGGAAGTGGCAAATAGTTTGATGAAACACCATTTCAAGAGAAAAAAGGAATAGACTGAGCCAAGTAATTTATGTTTGAAGTTATAATAACTACATAGAAATATTCTCTACATTTAAAAAAATTTTTTTTTGGCAAAAGTCCAAGTAATCAAATCAGACATCTGATTTTAAAGAAAGATTTCTTGCATGTATATAGATCTGGAAGCTTCAAAAGCTACAATACTGCAAACAATAGCAATATTGTGAAAATTGACTATTTTTGTTGGAAACTAATTGTAAAATATGATGAATCCAGGCAAGATTTTTTTACTTTTACATAATCCCGTTTCCTTAAAAATGATGTAACTCGAGAGAAAACTCATTACTTTTTACATTGTTTCATAACACAAACTTCAACAATCAACGGCTTAAAGAAGAAAAACTAACACAAAAATAACTTTTATGAGCGATATAGCAGTTGACTTAGCAATACCATGAAAGCAGAATTCTATCAAGGTCTCAGTTTCAAAACAACTAACAAGTGCCTCATCTGGACAAAAAAGCTTTGATTGCGGAATCTACGATAAAAACGTCTAAACCATAACTATGTACATTGAAATAGAAGGTAGACAAGTACAGGGGAAAACCAACTTACCCGAACCGAATACTGTGAGAGAACAATTCACCAGCAAGACGTTACAAAAGGACAAAATTGTGGCAAACAGGTATTTCAACCATCAAGATAAATTTGAATGTATATTGAAAAAAAAAAAAAAAAAAAAAAAAAATCCCAGCAGTTTAAATGAAACCTTACAGCAACAATCAACTGAGGAGACAGAAAACTACTTCAGATTTCGAAGAATTAAGATCTTTCTCAAAAAGAGAATATCAGTTTATCTATCATAGTAAGTCACCGCATATATACAGCCTCTTATATCAAGGCGTTCAGTCATGACCCATAGAAGCTGCAGACATTTTGAATTGAACTGCTTCCTACTCAATATAATTAACCCATTTTTGAGTAGTTCTCCAGCATTAGATTTCATTATACATCAGAAAAATGCGACCAAAAACTACCAGCCAGTTAACCCTTAAAAATTAATCCGAAAGAGCATTGAAAAATAATGAATCTAGTTGATCTTCCTGTAATTGAGCCTGGCTGAATATATATGCAATGGAAAGGGAGCACATCATCCTCCGTGACATGAGATGAAAGTAATGGACAGGAAATTTCACTGAAGGGTATGTTGAGTGAAGGAAGCTGCATACATGAGACTGGCAAAATGCTGCATAAGCAAAACTACTCAAGTTCAATGCAATGAAGTTGACTGCACTAAGCAAAAACTGCCACAAAGATTGCTCAAAACTGAAAAATTTCCATCATTTTCTTACAAATGAATTGAAATGATTAGCACAGGTGTTTATCTACACAGTAAATATACTTGGATTTTTTTCAGTCAATTCAAAAATTACTGTTGCCAGAAGGAATCACTAGAACTCACCATAATATGATGATTCTTCTAAACAAATGAGATATACATCCCAAGAAGGCCAGACATTTTTGGCTAAAACATCATGATAAATAACAATCCAAACAACTCGGTTACAATATTAAAGCTAAATTCAAACAAAAGACTAACCTTGGTTTTCAAGTAAATGAAAAAATTGCCAACACATATTTCTATCCATCATATTCTTCTCTGGGGATATCAACATGTCCAAGTGTCCAAACATGAAAGACTTCACATCTTGCTCCTTTAGCAGCACTTATTTTCAAGACAATAAAGAACACATGCAATTAATTCAGCTCTT
The DNA here is from genome assembly GCA_963457665.1 of Thysanoteuthis rhombus. Classification (NCBI taxonomy): domain Eukaryota; kingdom Metazoa; phylum Mollusca; class Cephalopoda; order Oegopsida; family Thysanoteuthidae; genus Thysanoteuthis; species Thysanoteuthis major. The sequence continues at coordinate 17,008,608 of OY735217.1, forward strand.
GGCATCATGCCACAACTGGATCATCTCAACAAGGTGCTCTGCTTTTATAATCAACAGGTAAATTGGCAAGTTACAGAAGATTAACAAGGCCTAGTCTAGTGGAGGAAAATTATGCCAGAAAATGGCTCTCTTGTTCAAAAAATCAAACTCAAAGTAAAAGATCATTTATTCTAAGATATACATCTGAGAATGAAATATTCAAATTTTTTTCTCTAGCCCTACAAGAGAGTAAAATCAAAGGTTATAAGCAGCCAAGACATTACTGGAAAACTGAAGCAATCCTTCTGAGGCCAAAATGATTTAAATGTGTAAAGATTGGTAATTTATATCCATACACAACTGCAAAATCTAATATAATTTTCTAATTGGTAAACATTCTCTTCATTAAATTAAAAGGAAAATAATTCAAACAGTACTTCACATCGATGACAGTTCTCTCACCAAACTAATAAAACCCAAAATACGACAAGTCCACTCAAACTCTATAACTAATTTAGTTGGATTGGTGTAGATTAATCGTGAAGATATTTGTTTTACTAATCAGCCATACTGATAACAGATGGTGCAGAGGATAAAAACTATCATCTATACTTTGGACAAGTAGGAGACATATTTCAGATTCAAGGTCGATTACAGAATCCTAAATCATAGGTAGATATAAAAACTCACTGTCCTCATTTCACTCAGACTTGTAAAATCCAGAATTACAAACAATAACTATCTACTCAAGGAAAAATTATATACAGAAAATATGCAAAGGAACTTCAAGATACAATTGCAAGTATTGTAATAACAGCATAGTCAGAAAATCTCTCCTTTCTACCCAACAATATAAATTGATAAGTAATGGTGTTGGGATATATGCTGCAATATAGATTTACAAAAAGACCAAAGAAAACTTGATAATTTTTTTTTCCAAGATAGAGAAGGGACCACATTTTATTTTAGAATTTCAGAGGTATAAGCAAAGCAAAATGAACATTGTAATTCTAGGGACACTGAACTTCAATAAGCTAATAGAATAAAATCATAACTACGGATAGATTTGCTTTAAAGTGAATATCCATTGCTTCTCTCTCAATGGTACTTCCAACAGATGCTGCAAAGCTTCAGAATGTGCTCTCCAGACATAAAACCCACATGCAAACCAACATATTAAATACTGCATAAAATTTTGACGATGAAACCAAGAAAATAGTTTATAGTTATAGTAGAATCAGTACTTAATATTGTTAAAAAAAGTGAATTAAAAATCAAATAACTGACTAATGCTATGAAGGCAATATTAATAAAATCTATCAAATTATCAGATTAATAAATTGATAACAGACTTTTCAAAATTCAGTTGTATAAATATGAAATAAAGTTTACAAAGGGGAGTGAATACATTAAATTCAAGTTAATGAAAAACTTTCTATGATAAAAACCTTCACAACCTAACCACCAACAATATTGAGCAGGAGTAAAGCAGACAAATAAGCAAAGGCATAAATAAACACAAGCAAAATTCATCAAGACAAGCCAAGCAAACAAATGTGCAAGGAAACTACAAAAATACAATTGCAAATCAATACAGTTGAACTTCAGTAAAATCAACCAATCGATCAATCGGTGCAGAGAATAAAGATACAATATTTCCGGAATTGAATAATCAACAGAATTCCAAAACATTTTCCCCTAAAAGATATGCGTAATTTTTTTGGCTTTTTTTGAAATTCCTCCTAATACAATGATAAAACTTAAAGTCATCCACGGAAAAAAAAAACTTGATAAGCTTTCAATATTGCAAGGCTATTTACAAATTTAAAAAAAAGAAAAAAATAGCCAATATAACAGTTGCATTATAATTTCACAATTTTTCATTTTTTTGAAATGGTAGAATTACTTGAAGTTCTCCAGTGTCATAAAAGATGAGAAAAAAAAACAACAACATTAATTATTGGAAACTAAAGAAGGAAATATTTAGTTTCCAAAAATTAATTATAGTCTGCTCGGATAGTGTTATGGTTAGCATGTCTGCCTCATACGCAGAAGGTTCTGGGTTTAATTGCCAGCATGAGTGAAGAGTGTAAAACTCTCTATCAGGACAATTTTCCCTGTGCACACAGCAGCTAATTGAGTACACTGTAAGTTGTGATTAGGGTGGAAGAATCCCTTCAATAAACTTGCAACGGTAGTCATACAAACTAGGAGGTATTAATTCTTTGCAAGGATCACCAAGCTGATACATGCAACAGAAACTGGGATTTTTCCACTGGCTTCAATACTCCATTGAGGGCTGTCTCTTGAGAGATGTGATACTTTACATTAATGAAGGACATACCATGGGATAGAAGTCTCTTTTCCACAATAGGCTATTTCCAGGCCACATATCTTTTATTGCATATGTAAAACTTTCTAGAGTTAATGAATCACAGAAATGAGCAAAAAACAGAATGTCAAGTAAAATTATGCAGATCTACTCCAGATGTTTATTCAATAAAGCTTACTCAACAAACTTTGAAATGTTGGAGAAAATCAACTTTTTCTTTTTTCACTCCAAGTTGTAGAAATAAAAAAATATTTGAAGATTACTTATTGATGCCAGTAAGGGGTAGGATCACTTACCAAATCTCATAATAGGAACTTCTATTAGTTGAAGAAATAACAGAAAGGAAAGAGCAACAAAACAAGAATGAACTATTACCATTTTTGTGGAATAAATCACAACTTTGCTTTTGGCAAGCATGCACAGTATATCAGCTATACTGTAAAAGAAGCATCAGTGCTCTAATATCAACTTTTGGCAGCCTTTGTTGGTTTTTTTTTTTTTTTTTCCAAGACTCAATTGTTTTAGAAAACAATTTTAATTTTCTTAAAAAAAAATAAAAAAATAAAAAAATAAATAAATAAATAAATAAAAGTCTGAAACAAGCAGTCTTATTAGATCAAATTAAAATCCTGCATTGAACAAGCATTCAAATGAAAGAAGAAAGAGAGCAAGATGGTAAGATGATTTTATGTTCAAAAGACAACAATAAAGGATGTTCTTTCTGACTAATATCCCCCCCCCCAGTCCACTGAGTATACATGCCAAATTTGGTGTGGCAAATCACACTTAAAAATAGATGGAAATCAGATCATTATCAGGGCAAGAGAAAACATGGACCCCCACAATATATATCTTTATTTTGGACAAAGGGGAAACATACGTGAATTTTGCATACATATACAGCTTATTTGGCGCATACTGGCACTGGGTAAAGTCAAAAGTTGGAAAAGGAAAGAAAAAAAAAAAAGGGGCCGACCAGAATTAGCAATTGTAAAATGAAACATCCTAGAAAAAATAAAATGATCAACCAACTATGTACACATCCATTCACACCAAGTTAAAGAATAGCTATCTTTGAGAGAATTCCAATAATAAAACCAAAGACTGAAACTGTATGTGTTCAAGTGCATGTGGAAAAGGAGAGAGAGAGAGAGAGAGAGAGAGAGAGAGAGCACGCAACTTTGAAAGTTGGTAAACAAGTAAAAAAGGTCAAATAAACATGGTAATATTTTTTTTCTACTTTAAATAGACTAATTCAAAACCTTTGAACACTGCAAAACAAATTTCTATCAAAATTGTTTCCCTAACCCTTTTGACACCAGACATTCCAGGGCTACATTTTTTTAAAATTAATCTTAATGGTCTTAAATATTGTTAGAAACAATAATTTCTTAAATATATAAAATGAGATGAAGCAATAATGACTAATACATAAAACTTAATTATTCTTTTAAATCACATTTCCTAAACTGACTTCACATATTGTTACTGGCTAAAAAAATCCATTTCCTTTTTTCTATAATATACTTCGGTTACAAAAATGTTCAAGTCGACATTTCAATCAACGAGAATTGAAGCTGCTATGTGGGAGCTCGTCAATACTTTTATTAGAGCAATAATGTATAGTTCCACCTGCTTCAGTCATTAACATAGAAGAGTGTACATCTCTCCTAATGCTATTATCGTAATTTCAAGTACATGCTAAACTAACAGAGAAAGGTTTCCTGGCATTACAATTTTCCCAAAGAAGATTTCAAAATAGACAAGGTAAAGTATTCTACTCTCAGGAACACTTGCCAACCAAATATTAATAGTAGCCAAAAGCTGTTCATTAAATTTTTTCAAAATATTCATAAATCATAATTGTAAATAATCTTTCTTTAATTGGAGTCATTTTTTCACCATACTAGAAAGAGATTGTCTAAGATAAGTTATTGCATGAAATGTCAAGGTTAAATCTGGGAAAACTTATGTCATCAGGATAATTTTTGCAGATTTTGACAGGTAACTATTTTTTGAAAGAAATACATTTCAAGCATTTTGGGAAAGTGCAAACATAATTAGGCAATGTACTATCTCTTCATAAAGCTGCTGTTTCAATTTCAATTTTTCATTTTCTTGCCACTGTCTCTAAAAACATTATCATTCGCCTTCTTATAAGTTATATATTATAGCAATAGATAGCAAGCAAGTTGCTGTACCATGTAACTTGAGTAAACAAGGATGAGTATTCTGTCATTGACTAAAATAGAAAACTCTTCACTACAAAACTGGAAGGTAGACACTAAGAAAGCAGAGTGATAAAAGAAGAGAAAACTGATTCAGCAACATAATAGATAATTTCTCACAATCAATCATGAACTTGTAAATGTTAGCAGATTCTTTGGGGGTGAATTCTGAGGCTTATCTAGCGAACATGTTAATTCCATAACCAACCCAACTGATTAGACAAATGTCTTAAGCTTTGACTCAGGAAGTGGACATTCAACTATAGAGCAAAACTTGGTTGATCAGTTAAAGATGTTAATCATTAATCTAATAACATTGATTACATATTCAGCTTGGGTTTCAACCTCAAGATTATACATGAGATTTCTGGTTATTCTCTCATATACTCCCTCTACTGTAGCCAATCATGTAAAATCTTCAAGTCAGAACAAATGCGGGAATTCCTACAAATTGGTTCACAATAGATAAATACTATTATTATTGGTAATGTAGATACTATTCCTATGTTATCTTGGTTATAATGAAAATGCCAAATCTGATTAGGGCAAGATGATAGCACCAAGTTATGTCCTTTCAAAATCAATAACATCTAATGATAGATTTCTAACACAGCCGAGACATAAGTTTTTTCCATGTTACTAGCAGAAGACAATGAAAGATAATTACTTAAAAAGCAATCATAACACAGCATCAAGCAATGAAGTAGTATATAAGAAGTTGTTGGCAGCTACAGTAACACAATACACTTGCACTCAACCAACCTTGTAACACTAGATAGAAAATGTCAAATGATTGGGCAATCATACAAGTAATGAAATAGGAGGTTCTACCGGAAGGAGTGCTTCAACATAAATGATAATACTAACATGTTAATAATCAAGTTATGTGGTTAACATGTGTCATAAGAAAGAAGATTCTGTCAAATACAAGTTGTAATTATAACAGGTTATGCAATGTGAAATTTTGTTTTAGGCTTGACATTTTTACCATTTTTTCAAAAAACATTTTTCAACGCATTTTCATACAACACATTACTTGTTGATTACTCACAGGGGAAAAAAAATCATTCATTACCATTAATTTCACTATCTTTTTGGGGCAAATACGAAAACTTGAAAAGCTTTTAATTTTTGCATTTTATTCATGTACTACTTTAATCTAGAACATAGAGTTAAAGCTATGAAGAATATAAGTTCTGCCTTAGTGGTTGATGCTGTTTGTAAATGAACACTAAGATTTTGGTTAAAATGTTATGGATAAGAATTCAGTAAGGAAAACTTAATGGTCAGCCTTAATCACTAATCAATAATGAAGATTTGATGGGTTGGAATATCAATAGGAACCATTTTAAATCATAGAATGATTCATTAACTACATAAAATGCTTTCATTTGAATTAAATGAAATACAAATAATATGTACAGAGACCTGCATTAATCATGTTCAATGGTATGAAATTTATCAGTTTTTTGGGGTTTTTTTTCTCAAACTATTACATCACTTGTGATGCATTTATATAAATAAACGGATATCTGCACAATAGTTGGATGCATTTGAGAAGCTGAAACATGAACCAAAATCCTGCTTTCATCACTGGAAGGATTTGATGAAAGAAGAGTGATTTTTTACCTCATGGTTGGCCACCAAGTAGCCGAACAATAATGCACATATAATACTAGCTTGGAATAGAACATTCAAAACTCAAGCAAACAGTGCCAAGTTGGGTAAATAAAAACGGTGTCATTTTGCTTATTGATGGAGACTATATTCAATTGCCAATTCACCTGACTTCTCCATCACTGATTACTATTTTCTATGCATCAAAACCACCTTACAGGTAAGAGCTTTTCTATGCAATATCAAATTGGAGCCTTCAATGAATTCATAAACTCTTTGAATGAAAAATATTTTAGGGAAGGAATAAATAAATTCAAGTCAAGGTTGAATAAATGTATAGAGGCCCATGAAGAGAGAAAATCAAATTGAAAAAAAAAAAAAAAAAAAAAAACCCATTTAAAAAATTATTTATTCAATCAAAATAGTCTATGTAAATAGGCAACTTGATATAGTATCAAATTGATACTACAATAAGTAGAAACGTCAAAATGCCCTCATCAATGCAACCCTTTTGTCCCCATCTCATGCCCAGTCATAAAAATCCACACTTCCAATAGTTATTTTTGAGAATAGTGACATATATTCAGTTTGTAAGTGATGATGTAAATTATATCAATTTTTATCTTTTAAACAAGCAGAATTTTTTTTTCATTCTAATACACACAATATAAATATAAAAAAACAACAAACTTCCAACTTGAGAGGATAGAGTGATACAATGAGTTACTCAAAACCCTTTGGTTTTCTTAAATTTCATAGTTTTTATGGTACTAATAACTTTCCTAATTTTTTTTCATAATAGCCTTGAAGTGTATGAAATGTTTCAATATTTTCAAACACAAGCATTTCTATTTATCATAAAGGACAAGATAAAGAAGAAAATCCTATGACCTCCTATGAATCAATTTTGTAGTTCTCCAACTAAGATATACATACCAAATAAAAAAAAATGTTCACATCATAGAAATATTTGGTTAATGACAATTGCTCACAGACAAGTTGGCAGGATGGGATAAATTTCCATTATCACAATGTAGCTACTAGTGTAAAAATATTGCATTTCAACACACTTCTGTTGCAATGATTTTTGTATTCAGAGGATTCAATTTGACCATCTGATGCATAATACCTTCACAAACCAACAAGAAGTTTTATATCCAATCATAAGTTGAACCCATGAATTAAAAATGTGCTGCCTTTACGATTTCAGATTCTTTGTAAGAATGTAAAGAAATACAAAGAAAATCAAGTTTTATCTAATACCTTCTTACAGTTGAAAAAAATGGCTTTAATCAATTCAATGCAGTAATTATCATCCTAAGATCTATAAATGTCACTGCATTTGCTATCTGTCATAAGAAAAAATTGTGTCAAATACAATAAGAATTAGAAGCTGGTAAATCCTTGGTTTGTAAGAAGAATACCAATATTTATTGACTTGTGAAATAATAAAGATGGAAGGTTCATGAAAAAAGAAATTGCACTTGATACATTCTAATCTTTTCTCCCATGGTAAGTCAGGATAGTTGGTTCTAAATACTGAGAGTAACAACAGATGCAAGCAGGTTCTGTACCATTTATTTGAAAGATTTACTCAATTTTAGTATGTAAAATTGATATGGTTATATACATCATTAACATTTTTTTTTTCATTTTGAATGCCCCTCTTTCATATTTGGAGAGAATATCACATTTTTTAATATTAGGAGTAAATACATTAAAATTCCTGTCTAGTTCTGATAAAAAAACAAGGTTAACTATGAAAATATCAACCCCTTCAAGTTGAATCAATATTATTTATATTGCACTTGAATGATTCTCGCCATTTTAACTTGAGACAAAATTTAACAATTAAAACAAATAAATGACTATATGCATAGTTTGAAGCACATTAACTCTCTAAAGTCAATTGAGCACAATATTGCTGACAAATTTTACTATAATTTTATAACAAAACCAAATTCTGAAAAATTCATAATTTGATGGCAAACAAAACAGGATTTTACTCATCTTTTTCTTGGTTTTAGAGCAAAGGAGGGAGTGTTCCATTATCCTTGAACCAATAGTTAAAATTCTCAAAATTACTAATACCAGTATTCAAAATTATACATCGCAGCAGAATTTACAGAAGCAAAATGTCAGAGTTATTATATAAAGCAGTGTTAGAGAAGTAACTATAACAACAATCATCATGAATTAATATGTTGCACACAAAAATTTAGGCTATTGTTCTGAATTAAATATAATAGAAATGCAACAATTAGTTTCCAAAAGTGGATTTTAATAAGAAAGAAAAGACCATTCTAAAATTAGCTTATGTTTTCAACAAGTTCTTCACATCTCTAATTGATGTTTGACCAGAAAGGCTGTGCAGGTCCTTCCTACATCCTGTTAGTCCATGTGAGAACAGGAAGATGAATTGAAAGTAGCAAGTTAGTTGCACAGCTTTGGCATTCATCCAAAGCCAACTAAGAATACTGGCTATTTGACAACACTTCCAAGACAGTTAAAAATTATAAAAAATTAGATAAATTTCAAGATTCTCTCATTCTACCTCTCCAATCATTATATATTTAATCTATTGCTGTGTATACATGAATTGAATTAGGAACCATATATTCTGAGTTTTTTGGTGAATATAACTTGAGAAAAATACATCAAAGAAAAATCCAGCAATGAAATCAAGATTTTTCACAGATCTTATTAAACAATCAAGCTAATGAATAGACAGCAATAATTTATAACAAGAAATTCATTTCATTTGTTAGGAACAAAAACATAGTAAAAAAATGTTTTAGAGAAATGAGCTCACTTCAGGCTTTTACTTCAAAAGGAATATTTTATATAAGCATCAACTGTCTACCTGTTGAGAAGAAGAAATAAGAGAAGACTGTCAAGTAATTATGTCAGATTTATAGCATTTACCCCACTCAACCATGTCTGTTGCTAGGAGGGAGTTAGCAGCATGTAAACAAAGCTGACTTTCATGAACATTCTTTTGACTCTCCCGGCAAAATACAGCAACTTCTGTTGGTTAACACCATTTCCTTCACCAACGAATACATTTCTTACAACAATACCGACAAGTTATCAAATATACATTCTTTATGTTATCAGTGGTTCATTTCAGACATTCTTCGAATTGGATAGGTGGGGTGGGGGAGAGGTTGTCCACCTGGATGAGTAAGATGAGGCCAGCACCAACCCTGTCCCAAAAATATTATACATAATTATAAGTGTAGATATAAAACAAGTTGACAGCAAAGAGACATTTGCAATTTACAAATGAGATAAACTTATGTACATCAGAAGAAATGATCTTGGTATTTATTTCATACAAAAGCTAAAAGTGAACATCTAAACCACATATTTTATGAGTTTTAAATATAACAAATTAAACAGACCAAACTGAATACAGAATATACATACATCAAAAGCAGGCTTTATCAATAGGAAAACGTTGGTTAAAAAACAATCATTTGGAAAAAAATTAATAATCTAGTCCAAGATACTCCATTAAAAACTGAAGATATTCCTCATTTTCAACTGTATATCCATGATAGAAAAAGAGACGTTCTTCAATAACCGTTGACTTAGAAGTAAACCAAGCCTTTTAGAGGAGGTAATATAGCAAACTAACATATTCAGCGATGTACTTCCATAACTACATGCTAGTGTATGTGTGTATATAAGAATAAAAAAAATGCATACAAATTTGAAAAGAAAACGTCAAGTGGTAAATGAAGATATTATCTCATTAGTAAATTGCTTTATGCATTGTCTAGCAAGTGGTGTTGAGAAGCATTTTCCAATTCCATCAGCAATGGCAGCTCAGTATTGATTGTGTCGTAATGATATTCTGCAAAGGTAGCAATCAATGAACAGGTGTTACTCCAAATGTCAGTGTTCATTTACACAGTATGAATTTCTATTTGATACTGGCTAGTAAAAGGAAAATTCAAATTGTTAATACCCCATACCAAACTCAACTAAGGTAAAGGAACAGAAAAAATTCAAGTCTTGACACAAAACATGAATTTAATGCCCCAAGTGTACACTAGTTATATGAAAAATACAACTTAACAGCATGTCTTGTTATTGATTTTATAGTAACACTTTTGGATTTGAGCTCAGGAAGAGCAGCTGGCATGAGATACAATCTCAATTGTAAGTTTCATCTTTTAAACAATTAATTTAAATTGTGTTAGTAATGGAAAAAAAAGTTCCAGGAGAAGGTAAAAATTCATGAGCAACAATAATCAGTCATGTTCAATAAGAACTTCAGGAGTAAAAGATGTAACACCTAAAATTTTTTGAAACAGAAAAATATTTAAGAAAGGGTGTAGTGTGTCTTGTGAGATAAAAGCTCTCAACTTTCCTAACATGTAACCAATTTATGTGTATTTCCTTCGTGCACTATGACAAAGATTGAAACTTTGCTGGCATAACATCAGTTAGTTCTAAAAATACTTTAACAGAATTATATGATACCAATTAGTTTACGAGTCACTGGCTCAAGAAATATCTACAGATCATGGTTTTTTGTCAAAAACAGAACCATTTTTGAAAAATATACGGGGGAAAATTTGAAAGAAAGTGCAGTTTATATTTTCAATTCATGTACTTGATCAAATTGCATTCAATTTTGGAGATAAGAGGGGAAACATAAAATGATTATCCCTAAAATGTATTTTTAGCAACAATAGTATTTAAGACCTTTATCATAAAATCTACCAAAAATATATACCAGAATTATGACATACTAACCAATTGTATGAATTTTATAATAAAATTTCAAAGCTCTACCCCAAATAAGTCTTCTTGAATTCTAGTCACATATATATATATATATATATATATATATATATATATATATATATATATATATATATATATATATATATATATTTAAATTAAGAGTGCAACAAGTGCAGGGAACTATAGCAACTAAAATCAGAAACAACTATTTTTGATACAAGTAAAATTCAACTAAGAACTTTTACTCAGTATTACTATCATAAGATTAAAAAAAGAAAAAGAAAAGTCCCAAACAGAAAGAGAGATTTACTTTCGTGAACAAGTTTTTACCCCTAAGATTATCACAAAAATTTCATTGGGACAACTGCCATAAACTTGCTAGACCACTAACAAGTGTTATGAGTTTGATTCCCACAGGTTGCTCCACTCTAGTGACTTTGTACCAGACTAAACTAAGCTCAACACACACACATTATATATATATATATATATATATATATATATATATATATATATATATATATATATATATAGAGAGAGAGAGAGAGAGAGAGAGAGAGAGAGAGAGAGAGAAATATATATATATAACACTTTCATCCAATTTACAGTGAAAAAAAATCATTTTTTTTCAATGAGCATGTCATATTTCCAAACAGACAGAACACATGTCTAAAAGCATTAGGCATAAGAGATGAATATATACATATGTGAAAGTTGCATATAAAAAGACATGACCAATCATAATATACTAATATTTTGCAAAGTACCAAGATAATCAAAATGATGCACCAATTGAGGTGATCACAATATGGATTGCTGTTCAAATTCTGACATTGATTTTTGAATGTAATTTTCAAAGTGACTTTGACTACTTCATTTTCAAGAAATTCTGAAATTACTCTTCAAAAAAAAGTTTAAAATGTAATTAAATAATAACCTATGTTCATTTTGGTAAGTATCTTCAGGGCATAAGAGTTGGACATTTTGGCCAGAGTTGTAGGGTGTTTTTTTTTTCCCTTTTATAATTTGCACTCGTGTCAATTAGCTTCATTTTAAAGCATAATAAATATGAACTTTGTAATTCTTCACATAGAAATATATGTGCACAATATTATTCATAACAACACTGCCAAAGTGCAGTACTAAGAATTTTTGCATTAAACAAAGCCTCGCCAGCAGAAAAACTGTCAGGGGAAAAAGAAAGTAAAAACAAACGCCCCAAATCTTCAGGGCTAAGGTTGGTAGAACAAGACTAACAGAAACAAAAATGCAACAAATGTTTAGCCCCAAAATTAATATTTTTTTTTCATTAACTAATAAAACCATCCTTTCGATAATGATAGCAAATGAATTTCAAGTATAGTACTTACAATTTATTTCTGAGCACAAGCATGCAACTTTTATTATATTGGCCACACCCAAATGAAAATTTCAAGTTTTTTCTAAAACACTATCATAATTCTTCACATAATCATTACTCCAGTTTACTTCTAAGCTTAAGTAGCATGTGTCCGGAGATAATACTCAAGTAAAATGTGAGAAACTTCAACTTGATTCCAAATTGTATTGGCTACTTTCATCACTAGATCCAACACTAAAAGGTTCTCCTTAATTTGAACATCATCCAGAAATGAAGATTATCATGAATTTTATTTCTAATGAACCTGATACCTTTGCCAGAACATTAATGGTATTCATTTTTACTCCACAAAATCTGGCAGAACAAAATTTTAAGCACTTTACACTTTAAAGCAAGCAATTACCCATAAATAGATGAATAAATATCCAAGGTGATATAAGTAAGAAAATGCTTGCAGTTAATATTTGACATCCTTCTGCACAAATGTATCAATCAAATACTTGCTCTGAACACAATAAGCCAGATATCCAATATGGCTCTGAATCCGGCACTCAAAACATCCATTGTGATGTTCCTTGATGAAAATGCTACATCAAAAATAATCAATCTGTACAGCATTATAGAAGTCGATTGCAAACACAAAACTAATGAGCAAAGTCTAAAGAGATTAGAATGAGCAAACTGTTGGCAAGCAGCTGTAACATGTTCTTCTCAACTAACAGATCTAGAGGTAAGGAGAGGGAGCATTCAGTGGCATTTATACACATTCATAACCTTGCAATTTTACAAAGTTCAGTGCCAGCTTTGAAATAGCAAAATGTCACAAAAAGAGGAAATGGAATTAGTCAATATTTCTTTGAAAGATTGCGTTACAGTCAAATTGAAAGAACAGGTTTAGTGAAATAATCATACCAATATATAAGCTTTAATGCAAGTTAAGAGATGAAGCTTTTTTTTATAACAATTTTCAAATCAAAAAAGAAAATTTATTTTCATTGGTGGTAAGGGATAAACCAGTTGGAGGATAATGTATTTCTCTTGTGATCTACATAGTGCAGATATTGGGTACTAAATAGACGAATCCTCACTGATGATACCGTGAAACAGGATAGGTAGACCCATTTATTGAAAATCTAATTATCTCAATATTCATTTTTCTTGAGGTTTCTGAGCTAAATAAACTGCTTGCCCTAAAATACAGCATTCTTTTTGCAAACTATCAACTTGGTGAGTATTTTTTTTCTTTGGTAATACAATTTCTTCAATCTTGATTTTGTCCGAGGGGGGAAACATAATTACTCGATAAAGATAGAAAAAAAACGTATTGAAATTTTGTGCACATATATGAGGAGGTTTATTAATACAAACCTCAAGATTTTCAAGTAATTTGGTCATCATAATACCATAATCTGGAAAGTCTCCAAAGAGAAGGGAATTCCAAAATGCACCCGTCAACTATTAATCTGGAGCACTAAGTAAAACATAGTCCAATGCTGTCTACAGAGGAACAGAGTATAGCTTAACATGTTGTACATATTGAACATGATGGATACATCTTAAATGAGATGGAACCTAACCTTCAAAAGTCTTAGTGAGGTAGAATCTATTGGGATAAATGAGCCAGAAGATTTTTGGTTTTATACACATTTTTCATGTTTTTTGTTTCTAACTTGATTGCAGAAAAAAAATACGTTAGCATAAAATATTTTTTGTCACTTCAAATTTTTAATCAAACGTAATGTGCTAAATTGATACTCAAACCAGCCATGTGTCAAAGCCCATAAATCAGGAAAATATAAATAATCAAATAAATAAAAAATCAACAGTTTCATTACACCTGTTCAAACAGTTCAAAAACTTTTTGTGGATAAATTGATTGTTGGTATAAAAATTCTGAACATTCTCAAAGTTTCTCAATTCTGTTTTGAGGAGATCAGGTAATGATATATCCAACATCAACAGCAAAATTGATGAAAATTAGTTGGTTCCAAAAATAACAACTAAACAAAAACCATGACTGAAACACTGCTTTTGGCTAACAAATCACTCGAGGAAAATACCGGTTATTCAATTATAAACTAATTATAATTCAGCCATTATCAGAAAGTTCATGACCTGTGTGTTTGCTAAGTTGATATATATATATATATCAAGTGATTTTTCCAGAACTAATAATTTCCTTTGGATTATGTATAAATAATACTCACAAAGATGTGGGTTCTAGGGTAACATACCAATGAAATCAAATCAAATGAAAAAAAGTATCAGCAAATAATTCATAGAGATTTGTGAATGAATATGAAAATTTTGTATAAAAGCAAGGACTGATTAATGAATTTTTAAAAAATCTTTACAAAGATCTAAAGTTAGGCTGAATTTATAAAAATAGAAAAAAAAACAAAAAAAAAAAAACGAAGTCGGTTAGCAGTACTCTTGTAGAAATACATCTATGTAAGGACAGTTATTCAATTTTTAATGCATAGATATACATAAAATGGAAAGAACCCTAATAAATTGTAACATTGAAATTAAAATGCAATCAGATTGATTCAGTACTTAATCATATATTCAAAAACTGACTAGCCCAAAGTATACTCATCGCACTGCTAAAGCAAGAATCAAAATCATCTAAATGTTAATCCAATCAATTAAGATTACAGAGAGAAACTACAGTTTTAATCCCCAAACAGACTTGAGCAGAGGCATGGGTGGTACTGAATACATTAGAGAGAAACCATTTTAAATGGAAAAGTATATGCACTAAAATAAAGAAACATGAAGATGTTAATAACAGCAAGCAAAATGAATTATTAGAAAATCATAAGACTAAGATCAAGCCTAATAAGCTAAAAAGCATTCTAAACACTAGCTGAAAGCATGCCTGATAAGGTAAGATTTCAGCAAGTTCTGGCGGAAGGCCATAATGGAGCCTACTTATACTCAATCCAGAAATGTGAAATTATTTACTTAAACATTTGAATCTATTTCTTATTGTGATTTTCTTTTCTTTTTCACAAACTGCAATTCTATTCTGGGCAGGCTGCTGATACTCAGAGAGAAGGACAGGGGATGTTCATGCAACATAACTAATACTGCTACTACTCCCTAATTGACCAGTCATATGTGAAAAAATTTTTTTTTTTTTAAATCACAAAACATTTATGAAAATTAATTTCATAGTAAGATTTGTAAATAGAATGACTAGATAAAATTCTGATATAAAAATTATTTGTTTCGTAAATTTAGAACCAGATATTGACAAATTTCTAGTTGGTGAGGAAAAATATGATTTTTTTTCTTTCTTTTTATGCTTCCATACTTCAAATTATCAATGTTAATTTTTAGGCAGACCTAAGAAATCCTACATTTGCTCACAGATTTACAGCATTCATTTGAAATATAATCTGAATCCTGCCTCAGTGAAATATCTACAGCATAGAACCATTTTCTTGAGATAAACACAATGTTCAGAAAAAAAGAATTGCTTCAACCACTTGAGGCAATTTCCCATTAATATAAGTGAATATTCAAGTGCAAAGATAACCAATCATGAATAATAGATCATGGTTTAGCTTAAATCTGAGCAGACATTTGCAAGTGTGTGAAGGAAAGAGAAAAAAATAACCATTAGCACAAAAAAAAAAAAAAATGTACACACATAGAATTTGTGAATTTCCATCTCCATAGAACTTAATGATGAAATCAGTCAAGAAAGAAACTCGGTAACTTATCTTACAAGAAATTAAAAAACAAGATATACTAGATTTGAATTGGAAAACAGAAGATGTGCCCTTCTAAGTGACAGCAATGTATAATGTTGCTTTATTCTTCTTCGCATGATGGATGAATGAACAAGGGTTAATGGACACTCTGGAATGTAATATGTATAAAACAGAGGCATACAGAATCAAGTCACAAAAACGTCTATCTGCAATATATTTTTTTTTATTTCTCTGCTTTATCAAAAATGATAGGCAGAAAAGAAGAATTAGCAGAAGTGAATGAAACCAATCAAACGCAAGATGAAATATAGCTGTCTTGCTGTCCCAAGAGATTAACAACATATGGCTGAACAAGTGGTTGGAAAATTAAACCCAATTAGAACTATTGAATGTAAAACAAATTTTAGAAAGATATGTAAGTGTATTCATATAAAATGAGAAAATAATACTCATTCCCTATACCGATGCATGTGAAAAGTTTAAGGAGAGTCTTAATCAAAAAATACAAGACCTACAATTGTTACATTAGGAATGATCTGAAGAGAACATGAGATTTATTATCAGGGACTTTTTGAAAATGTGAGAAGAGACATTTGCTTTTTTTTCTTCACATCAAAAAGCTACCTAGATGATGCAATAACAGAATGTATCCCAAAAATTTAGTACACACATAAAAAGACTCAACCACCACAAAAAACCCCAAAAAACTACATAGTACAATATACAAAATAATCATCGATTCAGTTACAATACTTCGAAACAAAATGTCAGAGGTGTTCATATCAGTTAAAATAAATAAAGTTTAGCACTTGGACGCAGATTCTATTTTTACAGAAGTTCAATTTACTCATGCAATTGATTCAGCATTAACAACTTGTCCATAAATCATCAAAAACACCAAGCATATGAAAGAGTTACAGCTAAGGGAGTATAATTACAAATATTAACTAAGAAGTTGAAGATTTGGTAGTTCTAAGGTCACACACAAACAATAAAAAATACTATTGTGTTAATTTCACCTAATACTTGGGACTATAAGGCTGTTCCATGAAAATTTAAAAAATCAGTGATAGAAATGGCCATTAAAAAATATTCCAATACTAAATCTTAACTTTAAAAAAAAAAAAATTGCAGTTTAAGGGTTTATATCAACACACATTTCATTCCAATGATAATCTAGAAAATATGATACATTTTTTTTTTTAAATAATGAAGAGCATGAAATAGCTATCTTAATATGGCTAGACAATGAGTGTTTGATCAGTATTCTTTACACATAGTTGTCTGAACAAGGTATTCTTTTGATAGAATATTTTAAAATCTATTTTAATCATGTGCATTGGTGGGAGAAATTTTTGAAGCCAAGATCCAAAGAAATATAAGCCTACAATTCTAAAAATTATGAACAGTTTTATTATTTCACAACATATACTGTATATTTTACTGGTCCTACAATTGGAAATATGGCAAAAATAACATGACATTAGCTTTTTTTCAGATATAACATTGTTTTATAGAAGTTTGATCACAATTTTGTAAAATTATTCATGTATATGTGGAGAGAGAGTCTTGAAAAAATATTTTCGGGGAAGTAAAGCACTACAGATGAAATTCTTTAGAAAAATGTTCAACATCTAAACAAGCATCACTTTAGATCACAACTAGACAGATCATATACGTAAGCACATGTAGATGAAGAAGAGGGAACAATTGTGTAGAATTCTCAATTAGTTTTCTTGTCTCCAGCTTTTCAGATCTATTCTAAAATTTCAGATCAACTAGGTGAGGGATGAACATTCATTTCCTTTCAAGTTTGCAAACAATAACAGCTGAAGACTTAATATACTGAAGACAACATTTATTTGTTCCTGAATAGAAATACTGCAAGCAGGTGTGTGATTTTATCCACATGGCAATATCAGCTGTATTTCAAGTTGAAAAATTACTATTACTGCCCCCCCCCCGTTCAGCACTTCAGGGATCCACACGAAGTACTTCAGATTATTAAAAGCCAATACCTACCTCCTACTTTGAGATTTTACATGAAATTATACAAATTTTTTAGCTTTTCATACATCTTTTTCAGAATAATCAGATATATTTCTACATAATATGAAAAAATCTTTCAAAGTGAGGAGGGTGAGGATTAAAAGCAGTCACGTGATGTGATGCAGTGGATTAAAAACTGAATCAATAGAAGAAGGATTTAGAAATGATTTGCGTGCAAAGTGAAGCAGCAGTCCATTTTCCAAATGGCCAAGTCTTTATATCTCAATAATATTGAATTGCTAGTGCACTTTAATTTCTCATGAAGGAAGAAAGAGAGAGAAAAAAAAAAGCAACCATTCTTTGCACATACGCATACAGAAGTGGAAGAGGTAGAGTTGGGCAAGTGAGCAAAGAGAACATCAAATGCATTTAATATTATTGAAAGGACAGAAGAGAGGAGAGGCAATTATGTAAAAACGACAGGCAGGCAAGCAGGCTGGCCCTTCCAAGCTATCAGTTCCTGCTGCTGCTGCTGCTTTTAGAAAGGATTGCTTTAGCCATTATCCTCATGCAAAATGGTTCTTTGCCGCTGCTAGGAAAACTGACAAATCATCAAAGTTGTGCTGCTACTGCAGATGATGATAATGCCAATGATTGAGACAATAAATATGCAGGTAGTACAGATGGCAGCTTTATTGATGAACACAAGAGACAACAGAGCTGGAAAAAAGCTTACAATGAAAGTTTTCACTCTCACACACAGACAGGTAATGAGTTGTTCTCTACAATAATCAAACAAATTAGATGAAAAGGAGCAACACACCTAATGAAACCCCTTGTTCGGAAAAATGAAAATCAACTTCAAGATAGATTACTGATTATTATAATTTCCACTCAAATGTAGAAAATACATTTTTAAGATATATTTTAAAATATTTTAGAGAGAAAACTGGCAATAATTTGAAGTTATAAATATGAATAAAAGTTTTGGGGAGATTATGTATTTTATTGCAGAGTGAAAGACAATACTGCTCTTTTAAACAGATCTAGTTAAAATTTCCAACAAGGCATAATATACCATGTCTTTAATTTTGTGAATACTAACTAGTTCCAGTGGGAGGCTTAAATGAGGCTTACCAATATTTAATTTGGTTTTGATTGAAATTTGTTTTCTTTTTTAGTTATTGCAACTCCTTTCAACTTCATCAAGAACAAAAATATTCTCATTCAGGGTAGACTGCTGATACTCAGAGAGAAGAAAGGATAGGGGATGTCTGTGGGTTTGTGTTACTCTACTACTACTTCTTCATTGACCAAGCAATATCTGATGAAAAACACCCAAAACTTCTATAAATATTCATCGTGGGAAATATTTGTGCCATACATAATTACAATGATTGGAGCAGATTCTGATATAAAATTAATTTGTTTCTTATATTCAGAACTGAAAATTGCCAACTTTCTGGTTGGTGAAAAAAAGAATGCAACTTTATCTTTCTTTCTTTTTTAGGTTTCTGAACTTAGATATAAATCAAAGCAAACTGAATTGAAAAGGTAAACAACTAATTGATTTAGATGGAACAAGCCTGAAGTCAGATGTTAGTTTTTGGCAGAATTACATTTATTGCTCTTTTGCTTCCAGATTCATGGAACCCCTTGGAAATACAGTTTTAAACCTACCCCAGCAAAATAACATGGAAACATTTTCTTGAGGCAAAACAATTTTCTGGGAGAAATTTGGATTCAACCATACATATTCAATACTATAAATTATGATACTGTAACAAAATTATTTTGTAATTATTGATCAAAATTATTTGATGATTCAGAGTGAATGGCAGATTCTGAAAATTTTACCAGATTGCCCAATTAGTAATGATTGACTGAAGTACAGAGATAAATCAATAGCCCTAATGAAATATTGAGTATCCATGATTGTAAATAGATTTTTAAAGATGATAAAATAAGAAATAGTTAATATACTGCTTCCAAAAATAATGTAAACAGATGGCTTTATGAATAGGCAATAAATATTTTGTGATAAAATCCATCAGTCATGTATGTACACACACACACACATATATATATATAATTGAGAAATGGATATATAATCTGACAGAAACAATTATAAATGTAATATATTACTTTGAAACTATTTGAAATGATAATTTGTTATTACAAGGTGTATGTATCGTTTGGACTACACTGTGTAAAAAGAATAAACTATTGAAGAAAATAGGGCTGCAGCAAGAATTGAACCTGCAACCAATAGGTACCCGCTTCAACATAGCATTGCTCATACCATTGAGCTGAACAGACTCCAGTAATGCAAAGGCCAAAATACCTGCTTCATCCCCCAATTCTCATTTTGTTTATTTACTGTCTATATCTGCTCTATTTGTTTCCTCACACAGATGGAGATGTATAAATATATATGAAATTAGAGCAAACTGACCTGAAAAGGTTAACAACTTTTAAATTTAGATGAAACAAGCCTGGAAGTCAGATGCATGAGTTCTTTCCCTTGCAGTTTCAGATATATAAGGATAAAAGTGAAGAAAAGAGTGGTAGTGGGACTTTTTCTCAATATGCCATTCAGTGATAGTTATCACTATTAGAGATGTTTGCATATCTCACAAATACATTGATTGGAGACTAAGAAGTGTATGCACATCCTACAGACGAACAGGAGAGATGTGAATGAAAGATTTCAAGTAAGGCATAATCATTGATGTCATTACAATTGAGTTCAACCATTACAGTAGATAATTTTACAATTTCAAATTCATTACATCACTTCAGGTCACTAATAGAAAAGATAAAAGATAGGGAGTACATGCGAACACTCAGTGAAAGAGAGGAGAAAAAGTGAAAACAATTTGAATGATTCAATTTTTCTTTCATATTTCATAAGTTTAAAAAAAAAACAAAAAAAACAATAGTTGAAGATTTCTTGTTACTTATACACTGCACATGTTTAAAAAAGAGAAGCATATAATAAAAAGATGATACTAGCAATTGCAGTTTCACCATTTAAATTTAATCATACTTGAAAATTTACAGAGTCAAGTTGGATTCGCAGACATATTCATAAAGTTGATCACAGATTTATCTTAGAAGGTAAAAAAAAAAAAAATTTTTTTAAAAAAATAATAATTTCACAAATAAATGAAAGTTCAACAAAATTTTGACCACTTCAGATTTCAGGTAATTTTTCTTATATTTTCTATAATTTTACAGGTACCACAAAAGCCACAATCTCATTTGAAGAATTGATTTTTTTTTTATTTTAACAAATTGAATTACTAGTTAATTGTTTTATCAAATTTACTTCTGACTCCAAGTACAAAATGTGTTGCTGTACATACTGGTTTTCTTCATTGGGTCGCCCAACTTTTTTCTTTTTTTTTTTTATTCAATGTCTACACTACCTAAGCCAACTGAAAAAAAATCTTAAGGGGGGGTAGATAAGATCCATACCAACAAGATAGGAACTATGTCGGGTGAAATCTTTCAACTTTGTGATAAGTCTATTGTCATAGATTTCTCTATTCCATAATTCATTCAAGAATTGAGATTTTCAGCTTTACAAAAAATGAGATCCCAGTGGAAAGTTAGTCGTTGACTTTTTTCCTATCATATTTGTAAATTTCTGAGAAATTTTGAAAATACGAATATGATAAGGGAGGCAATGGATTCCTCCTTCTACCAATTGATTTTTTTGTGATACAAAAATATACTCAAAATAATTCGATCTTGGAGGAAACTACCACTAAATTTTAATACTCTCATCAGTAAGGGTATCTTGATGCAAAAAACATATGCCAAAATAATTATGATGAATCATGACAAAAACCTGCACAAGGAGAGGAAACTGCCTTGAGAAAAAAATAAATAAAAGAAAAGAAATAAATAGTTAATTTTTCCCCAAGTAAATTGCCTCCACTTTCCTCACCCATCTGCCTGAAATGGCATTTTCTAGATTGATATTTTGAACCGAGTGAAAGGGGTGGGGAAAATAAAGAGTGAAAAAGGGAAGCACTTACTCCCTCTGCCAGTTTCTACAGAGAATATCACAAGTGCATTGTGTTCCTCATTGACAACACTCAGAGTGAGAGAGAAAGCGAGCACAGAGATGATAATATTCCTAACAATGCTCAAGGCTACACTGACACAAGATAAGGCTAAGAACAAAACTATTTCGATAATTCTGAGATTTTTCTCCATTTTTTTCCCTTTCTTTTACATTTAAAAAAAAATGATAAAAACAGGTTTAAAAGGGAGAACAGGGACACGGGTCAGACAGGGAGAACAGGGACACGGGTCTGACAGGGAGAACAGGGACACGGGTCTGACAGGGAGAACAGGGACACGGGTCTGACAGGGAGAACAGGGACACGGGTCTGACAGGGAGAACAGGGACACGGGTCTGACAGGGAGAACAGGGACACGGGTCTGACAGGGAGAACAGGGACACAGCTTCAATTTTTATGCACTGAAGTGTTCAGTAGTAATTAGGAGTGAAAATGGAATTATTGTCTTCTTTGCCAATGAGAGAGTTGAAATCAATTCATGACCATATGCTGGGCAGAGTTGTCAGTAGAAAATGAACCATCAGAAAATGCCCAAAGGGAATGAACAGGCCAATCAATGGTAACATGACATTGGAAAGCCAGCAATGAATTAAAAACAGTAGGGTAAAATACATAGTATCTGATTTGAGTGCAACTGTTATATATATCTCTGCAAGCAATAGGAGTGGAGGGTGTTAGGACTTACAACTTTTTTGGCTGGATAACTCAAGGCTAATAATTGTCTTGTAAAATCAGAATCTCTTATTGGTTCAGCTTCAGAAGGTTCTTCTTTCTTCAGCCATTCCATTGAAATAATTCATATTCAACAGAATGACCTTGGTTATGTTCAGTTAATTTTAACTTGTTCAGGCTCTGTTTTTTTTAAATCTATGTAAATGCTAAGTAAAAATTGAATCCTCCAAATTTAAAAAGAAAAAAAAAAAAAAAAAAAGAGAATTATATTTTCTCGAACGTCATGATTATTGGGGAAGAGAGATGATAGCAAATACGAGGATAAAAGAACTCCATAAATACCACAAGCTTACTCCTTACAGATACGTAATAATTATCAATATAAAAAAACTTCACGAAAATATAATCAGATCAAACCAATTCAAATCATCGATACTTAAATACAATTGATTTAAAAAATAATACTAGCTTTGAAACCTTCCACCAGGTCCAATGGATATGCATGCCAAATTTGGTTGGGTAAATCAGACTTTTAGTATCATATAGAAATAGATAGGAATCAAACGCTTATTATCAGAATGAGAGCGAATAGTCCCCAACAACCATTTTTTTTTTGCTAAAGGAGAATCATTTGTGAATTTTGCGCATATATACAGCCTTATGAAACTTTAGGCAATAGGTCAAATCAAAACTTAAAGTGGTTCAACTAAATATTGACCATTGTGAAGTAATACAATAGATTGAAATAATAGCTCATAATATTTTTAAAAATAGTGAACCTTTGACCAGTAAAGACATTTACAACAGCACCCTTCCCCAACCACAAGTAATTGCTCAGGCAATTTTAATGGACATCAATTTTAAGCATGTCCAACAACTTATATTTGTACAATTTCACTTGCAATTGCAGTTTTGCTATCTCAGCACACCATTTTATTGGCTAATATAAGATACATACATGAGCCCACAATTTGAAAAAAAAAAAAAAAAAAAAAAAAAAATCTGATACCGCTAGGTCACTGTTTTCATAGAAACTCACTAGTGCTCAAGATCATATTTATGGTCTCTGCACAACTCATCAGCAAATATGATGAGCTCATCACTTACACAGCTTCAAGGGATTTAACTTTATACTGTTAGTTGACTTACAGCTTCATTTGATTTCCTATAATGTGTCACTATTTCATTCACAGCATCTTCAAGTGAGTAAAGAAAAGAAAGTTTCTCGAGCATGGCTGAAGACTGGCCCAGTTTAAAGTCAACTTTACCAACTACATATTATAGGAATTTATCAATAAAAGCTGTAAAATTATGCTGGACCTATGGAAATTCCACAGATGTTGACAACTAAGATTATCCATTATTTCATGCCTCTGCTCTTCTCCAGCCTTATAACTGAACCTTCTTATTCTCTCCCTTATCCCTTCAATCTTTATGACCAGTCCATGATTTTATCCAACTATTATACAAACATATGGATCAGTTTCAAAAGTGAAAATTTTCCTACCCTCCTTTCTCTTCAAACCTCTGCCTTCTGATGCTCAGTAAACTCTTTCTTTCATTCCCTTTCTGCCCTAGCCCCTCATTAAACTACTTATATTTCTTCTATCCTCTCTTCCTACCCCTTTTATTGAACTACTCAACATTCCTTTCTATCTCTTCAGTAGACTTAGCTTCCTTTTCTTTCCATTCTTTAAATAAAATAAGGAATGTTTTTATTTATTCAATTTATAGTAAAAGAATACATTTTCATAAAAAAATTACTCCAGTTTGCTGAACGAATCCTAGCCCAGATTTATCAAACTTGTAATTCTGAAACAAAGATGGGGGGGGGGGGATTTCTGTTGTCTGCTTCATTCCAATTTCTGTCCTCCAAAAATTGGTCTCATGATAGGACAATTATTTTTCATCAATTGACCAATAAGAGTGAAACAGATATAGATCATGACATGTATATTAATAGTATGATGATCTATCAAAGCATTATCATAGCCACTGTAAGAACAGCAGAAACAAAATTTATGATGGGAGGAGGCTAAATTGATGTAAAAGGTTGGGATGGACAAAAACAGAAAATACCTACAGGCTAAAATTAGAGCTATCTTCTGCCAGATAGCTTCGCATTTTCTCGGATAATAATTTTCTTACTAAACCAAATATTTTACATACTTAATCATCTATACTCTTCATCATAGCTATTTTCTTAAAGACCAGTTCAATATAACTTTCGATTAATTGGTGAGATAAGACATATTCAATATAGATTTTTTCATTTCTATCAGACCGAGATGTTATGTTAATCCTTCAAAGCAAGACAGTAAACATTTACCAAAACCTGTAAAGTGACCAAAACTGAGTAAAATATAAGTAACACAAATATGAAAGAGTATAACATTTTCATTCTGTGCATACCAACCAACAATTAGGAGTAGAATTAATGAATAAAATGATTGTTTGGTACTTCAACCAAGTTCATATCAAAATAGACTAACATTTTCAAAGTAAAGATGGAAAATAAAACATTTAACTAAGGGAGCTTAAAAAAGGCCTAAAAGTTTAAAAACGAAAAAATGCTTTGTGATTATAGTAGTAGTAGTAGTAGCAGCCTCAATTGTAGAGGCAGCATGGAAACTAAATCGAGGCAAGATTCTTGCAAGAATCCTATTCCATAATCATCAGCAAGTATTCTTCCCCTGCCTTCAGGAAAAACCTGAGGAGATGAGCAGGAGGAAAAAATTCAAAGAGATCAATTTATTGTTATTATAATCATGATGATTTTATTTTTTGTTTTTAATAAAAATATTTAAAGGCAAAATGAAATTTATAGAGCATGAACAGCTGCAAAGGTTGCTCAAACTACAGCAACATTTTCTTGAAATCAACTAGAAGCAAAGACACTAATGGAATGAGCAGATTGGTGAAATACTTGTAAGATGGACTAAAATTGTTGTTTGATATAGTTCTATGATTTTTTCCAGTGAAAGAAGGGTTTTACACATTCATATCCACACAAAGCAATTCATTTATCTAAAATAAAGCAAAAAAACAAACAAACAAACAAACAAATACCACAAATAAACTCATATACATCTAAGTACTTAAAATCGTAGAAAGATACCTTTTCTTGGTTTACCTTTTGCTTACGAAAATGTATATGTATTCTCTACTATTCACACAATACTGCCAAAAGTTTTTAATGAATTTCAATGGAATTTCCTGGAAAAGTGATCAGTGAGATAGAGAATTGATTAAATTTTGGAGTGGATCTTAGAATTTATTTCCGATTGAGATATTTCTTCATACATCAAGACAGAATATTGTAAAAATAAAAAAAATTAAAAATTACTGTTACCTCCCCTGCTTGGTAGCTCTAAATGGATTCATTTTCATTCAGTTTTTAGTTAGTGTATGTGTTCTCTGTGTGCTATAGTAAGCCATATTTACAGTTCATAATTTCTTGAAATAATTTTTTTCAAATTGAGGGAAAAAATTTTTTCAAGAGGTTATAGCCATTAAGCTAACTAAACATGCTATTAGCACTAAAAACAGTAATGTTAGTAACAAAATGTTGCATAATTTATATACTAGTTGCCTTATCTATCCACAATTGGATTTTTTTTTAGAATGATGTTTCAATTCATGATCATGGATTTACAAGACTGGGGTCAAATTACTGAGTTATGATGCTAAGATTGAAAATAGGTAACTATCTTAATGCAATTAGTTTTATGATAAATCTAGAAAAAATCCACTGCTTCAAGATGTTTTTGTATTTTTAAAATAGAGAAGCTTGAAAGTATACCTTCTCACAGCCAAATGCTATAAAGGAGAGTATTATTTCTGTGAGTACTACAATAAAATTTTATGATGTAAGTGCGAAAAAGAGTCAAACTACAGATATTAGGATCTACAATCCAAATACTAGTCTTATTTCAAAGCATATCTTTACTGGGTACATTTTCTAATTGTTGTGGATATCTAAGACGGTAGGACTTTCCAAATAAAAATGGAAAAATGATGGAGTTAATTAGAATGATAACCATGAAATAAAAGTTCCCTAATGTTGAATCAGATTTTTTCAGGAATTTCTGAAGGTCAAATACTTCCTGTTATAATGAAACTAAGAGAAACAATTGGCAAAAGAAAATTTCATGATTGACAACGAATGAATAAGATAATACTATACTTTATAGGGCACCAAAACTCAGCATGCTGAGACATCAAAAACCCTAGGGCTGACCCTGCATATCATTTGCTCCTCAAAAAGCATAATAAATAAAGAAAAAAGGAAGTCTTGAAAGAAATACTTCATAAGATTTCCAGCATGATTTAATAACAATGAATTAACAAAAATATCTATTCTGCAACAGTTTTGCCTTAAAATGCTTCATCATAAAAAGGACAAAAAAAGTTTTTAAAAAAAAATCAAAGTACAACTTACTTCCGTTTTAATGAGATTGAATATCACTATATACAACATTAAAAAACAATGTCGGTTGCATGCAGAATTTAAATTAAAAAAATCAAAAAAAAAATCAAATACTCCATGCAGACAGAAATGGCATTAAGAAATAATAATAGTACCAAAATGACTCCAGATGTATAGAATTGGAATAAACTCATATCACTAAGAAATATATATCAGGATGAGAATTCTGCATAACCACTTATATTCAGATGGATTCATTATGAGAATGGAAAGATATTGCTGAACTCATTGTGGCATGAAATCTAGAATATTTAAATATAGTTTTATTTCAGTCTAAACAGCCAAAAACTGAAAAGTACAACTTGATTATCCTTCATTCTTATAACAAAAAATTTTGCAAATCCATTATATTTTAGATCAAGATTTTTGCAGAAAAATCAGAATTTTGTTAAGGCTTTTTTCCCCCAAAGAGGATTCTAAGTCTTTTGAAGAGGCAATATTAACTATCTCACCTAACAAATTGTCAGATGAGTTGAGATTTTGGCTGTCATACAGTACAGTATACATATGATGAAATTGATAAAACCATTTCTTTTGATTGCTAGTTTATTTATGAAATCATTTCTGCCTAATTTACAGAATGAGTAGCTTTCCAATTGCTTGTCATGAAATGATCATGGCAAAGATATCACTAAAACTCTTTAAAATCTTATACAAAAGAAAAAAAAGTTATAAAATGATCAAATAATTTTACTCATTCTCATGTGTAGAAACCAAATATTCCTAATTATTTTCTAATTCAGTATCAGAGCCTACCTTTAATACTTTTTCTATTATGGAGAGTGCTACTCTTGAAATAAGCTCACTCAAAAGTCAACCTGAAAGCCTGATCATGGAAAACCTTTTTCTACCAGGCAAAGGCAAATTACTGTTTGTCATTGTTTGAAAACTTTTTTATTTTAGTCTTGAACAATTTGAGGTTTCATAAAAATCAAATAGTAAAGTTACTACTATAAGTTAAGACCATAGTATTTTTCAAGTGCCAACCTTTAAAGACATCACTATTATTCCCAGTATTATTTTGAGTAAATACTGCAAAAGATCATTTAAAAACTAAAAAAAAAAGATTTAAAAAAACCAAAAAAAAAAAAAGCGTAACCTTTCAGCAGAGTTTTGTGTTTATCAAGATGTAGAGTGGGGAGCACCACATCCCAAGTCACGTGTGAATAACAAGACTACAGAACTTTCCCACACCTTCTGTTTCAGTTGCACAGACAAATATAATGACCCACTGCAGATATATTCACAACACAAGAGAAGAATTTTTAAATCCCACCCCAGGATAAATAAATACAACTTGAAAAATAAAAAATAAATTCAAATAATTATAGGAAAATAGTACGTCTCTAGATTTAGCCTAGAAGAGGCTTGAAGAAACAGATGGAAGAAAAATATGCTTTCTTTTCAGTTTCTCTCACTAACAAATACATTGAAATTTTTCTTTAGCTAACTATTATGTTATCCAACTTCTACAGTTAAAAGCTCAACAAATTATATCAACCCACATAAAATTGTAGAAGATAAAATTTGTTATGTTACACAACACAATAATTCCATTTATTTGATGAGTAAATTCTGACAAAAATTTCAAATGATATGAAATGGTGATAAAGCCTAGAGGAATAAATGAAAGTAGAAAATAAAATATGCTGGTACTATTCATGCATTTACAGTAATTGTCTTTTAGTAAGCAGTGAACTAAATATTATAAAGGTCTCACTATTACAATAGTACAATGAGATTTATTATCATTTGCTTAGCAATGAGAACATCTTTTCAGAATAGGAAGAAAATCTTTTTGTGATCATTCCTGTTCCTATAAAATCAGAAGTACTTCTGAAGTATAATTGATGGAACTATTAATTAAAAAAAATGATGACACATAGTTTTTGTCAACCATGCTGTAATACATCTTTTAGCAAAAAGTATTAGGATATAGTACATAGTCTAAAATACAAATATCTAACAGTAAATAGGCATGAACATTAGGGAATGCCAAACTTCTGTTTCTTTTCCTTATCATGACAGTCATAGCATAAAAATACCCAATTAACCATACATACAAAAAATGCATGCCTAGTAAGGGACGATATTTTGATAGGTACATATTAATACTTAACCTCACGTCTGAGTGTTATGAAATTATGCAAGCCACTAAAGAACAAAATTCATATTCTACCATAAAACCAGCTATTTTGATATCTTCAATTTTATCATTAGATCAAGCATTGTTAATTTTTTGACTAGTATTTATTTTATCTTATGGTTAAATTATAGCTCCTGTAGCAGGTTGTTTTGTGGCTTAATCAGCAATGCAGCTGCCATACTAACACTAGCCTCTCGCAGAAAAAGGGATGGGAGTTAGAATCTACCCAGAAGCTTATTTATTTCTGAGCCTGCTGTTTTCTGATAGTCACAGAATGATAGTCTGAGAAATTGCAATAAAAAGCGCAATACTAGTTGAAAAATTAGTAATCACCTATTTTCATCTTATGACAATAGCAAAATAGTATAGCAGATTGAAAAATGAAGTTATTTTCAAAAAATTATTGCATTTATTAGAACATACTCAAGCAAAATTTTGATGTCACAAGAATTTAGAAAACTACTTTTAAATTCCATTTCAAATCTCCATGTATTTTTCCTAGCAAAATTTACCTTTGGTAAACACTACAGTAGAAAATTACAATTTTTTTACTGATATGCAGACACTGGCACATCCACACTGAGAGTGAAGTAATTTAATAAGAGAACTAAAAGAATAACCCTAACTGGCATACCTGTAGATATAAAAATTTACTTACAACTACCCAACTTATTCAAGTGTACACATTCCATACTTTCATATAAAAAGTTTCAAGATTGAGCAGCAAATCAAGAGTGTAGGTCAAATTAGTTATGCATTTCACACATACAATTTAGGCAAATGAAATGATTTGCAAAATCTATATCCTGAAGTCTTTTCCTACAGGATGAAAGGCATGAACGTTAATGAAAGTAAATTTTGAAGCATTATTATACCATATACATACTGATAATATCAAATTGTATATAAAATGAAAATCCTTGTTTGAAAATATTTAAAAAAAAAAAAAATTACATCTAAAATTGGAGTTTTTTGGTACAATTTGGCAACAACAGATTTGTAACACAAGAAAATGCTGAAGTGAAAAAATGAAAATAAGAGACAAAAGGGAAATTTCCCACCCCCAAAGCAAAGCCAAATTGCAAATAAAAGTGCAGAACTGAAGACAGTGGTATGACTGTAGTCATGAGCTGCTGCGACCCCCAAACATCTTTTATTCTTTTGGTGGCTCTCTCAGGCAAGCAATGAGAGAGACAAAATGTAAAAGACTTGGCTTGTTTGGATCCACCAGGGCCGAGCAGATGACTGCAGGCAAATAGTAAAGGATGAGGATAAGCGAAGCAGCTTACGTGACATACTGGTTACTGTTGTTGGTGGTTGGCTGAGAGTAAGTGGGGGACATGGGATCATACCCATTTAATCCCCGCTGCTTTACCAGGTTGACTTCATCCTCAACTTTCTCACGCTGCTTCTTTGACATTCGACCAAACTTCACGGCTGAAATCACAACATGAAAAACTGCCAAGTAAGCTTATTGTTCACACTCAATGACAAGAGAGAGAGAAAACAAAGAGAAGACATTTTTAATGATGAAAATATTTCAACAAGACATTGATATCTATCTGCAAAAAAACGCGGGTTAAATTGATATTAAAACATCACAGCACCAAAAACGTTCAAATTCTATATTAGATATCTACATGCTGTAAACTCAATTTGTGTATTTATTATCTAATCATGAACATTCTCATTGCTCTTTCCTTCACAAAACCGAAGAGAAAAAAAAAAAAAAAAAAACAACAAAGAACTAACATACCAAAAACATTCATTCACTTTTCTTAATTAAAATATTCTAACAGGACATTACCATTCATGAGGAAATGTTGACATAAGCATACAGTCAATGGAGCATCAGACTATTTAAATATTATATCAAACTGAATTCATCAGTTGGCAAGTTATTTTATTCCAGGTATTCGTGAAGGGGCAGGAGAATTAGCCTCTGAATCATGAAGTTATCGCTGCATGCATGTGTGTGGGTGGGTGCAAATTTAGAAAGTGCTGGAAGCAAAGGAGAAATTGAGCTGCTTTCAATGCTTCATTTTAAAATACAGGAATATTCTTTAGTCACAACAATGCTTCCCATTTGCTAGCATGAAAAAAAAAAAAAAAAAAGCCATGAATCCTTTACTATTTGTAAAGGGACTATCCGTGAAAATCCAACGAAAAAAAAAACAATCTGCTGAAGATGGGAAATTTTTACAGAATACAAAATTCAGACTTGAAATCAAAGAAATTCAAATCAAAGATCTACTGATTATCAAGATACAATTAGCAAATCTTTGAAGCTGCATGACATTAAAAATTAGCTGATATTTTGAATAATATTAGAAGATATATCGCAAAATGGCATAAAAGATCTATCACCAGCAGTTTTTAGTATGGATCTTCTTTGGCAGAACAATGTTCAATTCTTGCTGTGCACATAAAATTTTTAGAAGAAAACCTTCAGTTTTTTACCGCATTGCAAAAAATAAATACTAAATAGTGTTTCTGAGGTAAAAGTAAAAAGGAATTAGAAATAAAAGAACACTTAAACAATAGTTTTTTTTCCAAACCAAGCCACTTACAAAGTATTAGTGTCATCATATAAACAAAAACAATATTCTAACAATTGTTTTGAAAATGATTATCATAATGATTTTCCTTTGCTGTCATGCTAAACTTGAGCATAATTTTCCATTCAATATATATATATATATATATATATATATATATATATATATATAGCACATACTAACTAAAAACTGCCAAATAGGGCAGATTTCAGCAAGTGTAATACAAATAATCGATTGAAAAAGAAAATCTTTTAAAATAAATTGACAAATTTTAGTGAAAAAAAAAAAAAAAAAAAAGGTACACATTCAACAAAGTGGGAATCAACAGAAGGTTCAGAATGTTCAAGATTAACTGGTTTATAGTTCTTTCTCTATTTGTCACTTAATGATAGCCCAAAGTAATCTTATGCATTTGTAAGCATAGGACCCAAAGTCACGAATAAATTGTTAGAATATAATATATCTGAGAAAAAAAAAAAAAAAAAAAAAACCCAGGAATTATTACTTCAAACTTTTCTGTAAAATGCAAGAGTCTTTAATCGGTCTGCCAGCCAAAGCAATTTGCTTCATTCTTTCAAGTCATTTCAACATATTTAGTAATCTTGCCATAAAATTCTTATGGCAAAACTACAGCTGGAATTGACTTGACTATTTCCCAGTTGTGGAATACTTTGATGGTTATCCATTTCCATTAAAAGCAGTCCATAAAAAAATAAGATCAACATAATTGATTTTAGACATTTCTTTTACAAGAAGAATTCATCTGAAAAGCTAAGATTATATACTAATTTGATCTGTTGATGTAAATTTCTCAAATGATAACATCAAGGTTGAAACAAATCTATTTATCTGTTAGAAACTGAACTGGAACTATCACCACTGTCAACGCATCACTTTTCAAGTTTGGCTGGATACAAATGTATCATGTGTGTAGACCACACTGAAGGAGCTACAGGGACTGAAAATTCAAGCATTCACTCCTCATGTCTAGAGGAAATGGTGGCAGGGTTCACACTTGTTTTTTTGAAAATATGGACTCATTTTAGCAATCACTAGAAGGCTAAAGAAGTAACTTATTCATAAATCACCCTTTTTTTTCAATTTATTTGATTACCCCCAACAAAGCATGCAACCAAAAGACATTGGTCACATGAAGGTTTCTGTTGAGTGATTAACCAGATCTGTTTTATTAGTTATCAAATCAATAATGATCTATTTCAATTATGAATTTTTGTATCAAGCGATCATTATGAAGTCTAAAAACAAACTTCTCTACAACTTAATTGCATCTTTTATATATGGATGTGTAGGTATATATGATGTTCGATAAAAACAATAGATCATCATACATAGGACCAAAGTCAACATGTAGAGCAATGAAATTAACTACTAAATTGTTGTATGAATATATGCCACACAGGTTAATGATAAATCAATAAAGACAACATGAAAATTCTATTTCAGCATGTACTAATATGTTGGTAATTTTGAATTATCTCCCAGGTGAATATTCATTTTATTACAAAAGCACACTAAAAAAACAGTTCAAAAGTGTACTTATCAGAAACCCAAAATAGATTTTAATGATGACCATTTTCACAATGTTGTTTTTCCAGTTGAATATTCATTTCTTAGAATCAACCATATAAAGAAACAAGTACAAAAAGAATAAAAAGAATTAAATCCCTCTTACAACTGCAAAGATTATCTCATGAAATACTAAGGAACACAAAACAGAGAATAATAAGCAAAAATGCAATACAAACATGATCAAATAAAACAAGAGGGTTACAATTATATCTAAAAAGACAAAACGATTAGGTAGAAATTTTTTTCCCCCCTGATATTGTTCACAAAAAGCTATTTGAACTGGCCATAATGCCAACTTCATTGTCTGCTGCGCTAATTAAAATGGACAGTTACATCAACATGTAACATTCAAACACCAGAATTTTAGGGCATTGTTATTGTTTTAAATAATCAGTGCAGATATATTTAAAAAATGTTCCTATAATTAACATGTATGACTTTTGACATGCTAAAATGAAATACAGGTAAATATAATCACATTAGCTTTGTAAATATTCATTATTATAATTTCAAATGATATAAAATAGATTTTCTGCATAGCTCTCAATCAAAAATTTAATACAAGTAAATCTCTATCATCTTATTACATTGTAAACATAATGAAAGCCTATTGTTAAATGCTTAAATATTAGTGGTCTTGTTATTTCTTTAACTTTCTCATACTAGAAGAAAACAAACAGCCAGAGATACCAAATTTCAAATTAAAATATAAATAAATGAAGGATTAGGACTTTCACAAATTTACGATCACATTTTTCCTATTCCTCACAATCTTTTCATCTTGTAATAAAATCCTTTTTCGTTGCAATTTGTAGTTGACTATTGATTGTCAATCATCAACCACTATATATATATATATATATATATATATATATATATAGAAGAAGAAGGGGGAGACGGTCTGGTTAATCACTCCATAGAAACTGTCTCGTGGCAGCATGTCATGTTGGGGGTGATCAATGAATAAGATACTTCTCTCTCCTTCTGTTGGGCAGTAACACTGAGAATGGTCTGAATTTTTGAACAAGCAGGAATAATCTGGTGATCAATTCAATATAAACTTCCATGGCAGATTGTTTCCCACCACTAATATCCAGTGGCAGGAGTGAATGGGAGTGTAATTTGAAAAACAAAAAAATGTTTTCAGGTGTATGGTAGACTAGTAATGCAAATTTCAAGGTTTTAGCATGAAAATGTTCTGGGGACAGCTCCAACACTTTCAAAACCTTGAAGAGAAATAAAAAGTAGTGTTTTTTTTGTTTTTTTTTGTATGCACTTCCATTTGTTAAAAGTTTTAAATAACATTTTCAGAAGGGGTTTAGTGGAGTACCGATGCAAAATTTCAGCTTTCTAGGTTTATTGATGCTGTTTGTAGACATTCCAGACAAACACATGGGCTGAATAAGGGGAAAACTGTAAGGAGCCTATGGTTTCTAATATTAGCTAAGACTTGTGCTGCAATTAACATTGCAAAACTCACATAAATTTCAGTTAGAATCAAACTTTCAAGCAGAAATAAAATTAACTTTCAGTGTTTACATCAAGATTTTTACTCAAAGTTTCTCTCAATGGCGTTTATGATGCAAAGTGACAGATCTGTTATAATCAGAGAAGCTATTTGTAAAATAACATGATGTAAAGAGATGAATGTAAAGAACAGCACTTCATAATCATGAAAGCTGACTGGCATAAACCATGAACAATTTCAATACTTCAACTTGAATAGTCTTCAAATAAGGACTCTTTATAATGACAACTCTCCTGATAGTCTCTAAAGCTAAATAAAATATTTGGTAAGAACTCATTTTCTGAAAACTCAAAATCTTACAGAGTACATACAGTAGTTTGGCGTGAAGTCTGGGATCTGAGTGTATGATCTGATTCAGGCAGCTTTATTAACAGTTACACCTTATTTAAGCCCACTCTGCCATTGATTAGAAAATTCATGACTTTAATTTTCAGCCCTATAGCTCCATTGGTGTAGCCTGTATGCAAGATAGATATCCAGCCAGATCCTCTCAAAATCTGGAGAAACCTATGTTGACAGTTTTGGTTGATGGTTTATGAAGTTTGCCTATATCTAACAATCAAATTGAAAATCTTCGAACACGATTATAAACCATTTTTGACGATGAAATGATAGAAAATTGAATTATGTCAAAAAGCTGTGAGTACAATGATGAGCAATTTGCAAGATTTTTTTACCCCTTTACACATAATTAGAAATTACTACTTCTGATCAAAAAAAGAAATTAGTTATAATATAGCAAATATGAGTTTCATATTTTTTTCTTTTATAAACAAAATTGATAAACTGAAGAGAAAAAACATGGGGAAAGCAAATAATGTAGACATGAAAGCAAAATATCATATTTAATAAGCACTCGTTAGATGATATGATTGATAAACACTATAGATAAGAGATTAAACCATTCAGCTTCAGAAAGAAGTGAGTGGGGTGTGGTCTCATAGGAAGGGTGTAGAGGCAATTGGAATGACTGCACTCACTGGCAAGGAATGTAGAAAGGCTGTAAGCACTCTCCCTCTGCAGCCAGCCATAATTCCATTAAAAAGATGGAACTTACGGCAGAGTTCATTGGCTAGTTTGTGACAGAGTTCACTCTTCTGAGCATCACAGATAACCTTTCTGATTTTAGGGGTAGCTATAGAAAGAATCTGCCAAACAATTTAGCTCACATACTTTGTCAAGCAATGAAAGCTTATTTCTGGAGAATTTTATGATAATGCCAGCAATGGGAACTGCATAACTTCAAATAGATGCCAACTGACAAGAGGATCTATCTAAAATCAATGCAGAAGAGTTGGGCCTAGTTTTCAGAGGAAGAGTGCTGCCAAAAGCAACATGGCTTCAGAGATGAGTGAGAAAATCCCATTTAGAAATATCATGGCAATCAGTTCCAACTCACCAGCCAGGGCCAAATGACTGCTGCTATTTAATGATAACTCCTGCAAGCTGCTAAGCCAATGCAGTCAGCAAGATTAAAAAGAGAGAAAACAAATCTTTTGCCATTTATTTTGAGATAATATCCTTTCATCACCATTTTTTTCTTCACAAACACTATTTTCCAGCATCCCTTAGAATCTCAAGAAACGAGAGGATGAGTTTTCTCTGCTAGATCATACAGGTCTATGGATATAGATGATAAGAATGATGTAAGTTATTATTATTATGAATGAAGAATATTTTTATACATTTTAAAGAAGCAGCAAATTTTGCTAGGGTAAATAGTAATGAGCATGCAAGCAGATTGCAGGACTGGCAGTTTTTTTAAAATTTTAAAACATCTTTTTTAATGTGAAGCAATTCCTGTCATCTTTGTGCAAATATTTCTTGACCATAGAAAAATCATAAAATAAAAACTAGGTACTTGTTGCAGACTAATGATCAATCAGTAACTGTAGAGAATAAAAATGAAAAATCAAAAACAGATTCATTCATATTAAGAGCCAAACAAGAGAGAAAGTGTTCACATATATATACATATATATATATATATATATATATATATATATATATATATATATCCGAGGTCTATCCATAAAGAGACATCTTTTAAAACAGTGCACCAATGAGACATTTTCGCATGCTCATGATTAGAATGGTATGTAGTAGTGACCATGACTTTTTGAATAGAAGACCTTAATCAAGTTATGTTGGTTAGTTTTTGAGATAAATGTGTCAAAGTGAACAGGTGCATTTTCCCCAATGATCATGTGCTTGTGTGAAATTTAGTTTCAAATTTGAAAACAATCTTTTTTCAGACTATTCTAATGTTGCAATAGACCTATGGAGATGAATTTGAACTGTATGCAGAGCCACAAATCATACCACTGTTACAAATAAAAAATAACATCCACTGGTGACGATGCTAAATATAGTCGCCTGTTAATCTTGAGGGATAAAAATCACATTGAAAAGTGCATGCTGGATTATGTGGGAATAGTTGCCTGAAGAGGTTGAAATCTGTGAAAGTTTGTGCCATATGATTTAAAAAAGAAAAACAAATGATGATGTATTGTATTGCCACAAAATTTGATGCCATGTTTACTGTCTATTGAACAAAATTTTGGGTGAAGCATGAGACAACTCTTGTCTCCCGGCCACCAAACTCTTCAGGTCTTCTTTTGTTCTGAGCTGGAATCCACTCACCATTTCAGATGAAAGAAAATGCACCAACAGACCTGCACACTATTCCCCATGATAACTTCCAGAATAAAGAATCAAAAACTAACAAAAATGGTTGGTGGGAATGGAGCATCAACAGTGAAAGGGATTACGAATCTTATCAGGTTGTAGGTAAAGCAATGAAGTTATTTTTTGAAGAAGTTCGATTCCTTTGCGGACAAACCTCTCTCTCTCACATGCAATAGAAAAAAATTAAGAGTTACAGATTCATGGAAGATTGATTTTATAATGCACAAGTGTAAGAAAATGCAGAGTGCGGCTCAAGACAAATGCAAGCATATGGCAGTACCATAAACTAGAGTTGGTGAAAGAAAGAGTGATTAATGCCACAGAGATAAGGCAGAGAAATGTACTCACCATCTCTTGACATTCCCAAGAGTAGGCACTTCTGCAAGCGGCAAAACTGGCATCTATTTCGATTTACTCTGTCAATGACACAAGCTTTGTTTCTAGGACACTGATAATTCACAGGACCTGATTGACTTCGACGGAAAAAGCCCTGAAAAGAAAAAATTACAACAATAAAATATCATTTCAGGTGAAGCATAAATAATTTGGTTTGGCAGCGAACATTTGAGTAGTATGGTGTTATCATTCTCAATAATATCTACACTAATGCTGTATCTTAATGTACATTTGAACTTCCTCAACAGGCATTTATCATCAAGGTTTGTATATGAGGTTGCCAGCATTTTTTCAACAAAATCTTTTGATAGCATTATACAGCCATCACAGTATTTTCCCTGACTTTCTGACCTAACACCAACTCTCAGCTAGATGTTGTATTCCATGAAGGGGGAAAAAAAAGTTCCTTGATTTGATGAATTTTTGCATATCTTAAAATTGTTGGAAATGTGTACAAGCCAAGAAGTTTTGCATGGATCAAAATGTGATAGTCTTAGGTTGACAGATCTGAAGAATATGCTGTATGCTTTGTAAATTCCAGTCTGAGCGCCATAATCATTTGCTGCATCATATTAGGAATACATAGTCAGGAATTGTCATAATAACATCCTTCCCCAGATAGAATTCCTTTCTCCTTCTAATAATGCATCTTTCAAATAAGCCAATTGCACGCTGTAGTGTAGCGCAGTAACAGTTAGTCCAGGTTTCAGTAATTTGTACAAGAATTCCCTCTGAATCCCACCAAACACGGAAAAACTCCATCCCACAAGTAGATTTCACTGAAATATCGAAAGTTGTCCAGAATCTAATAATTTTCATTGTTTTGGATTCTTTTGATGAAATACTGACTGAAATCTATTTCCATAGCTTCTGAATATTTGTAAGGCTTTTATATTAAGTACTACAGTTGACCGATTGCAGAATCAATAAAGATCTGAGTAAACTTCCAAGATACTTCTAAAATTTCCACAGCAACAGCCTGATATAATAAATCTTTAGTGTATGGGCCAAAATCAATAATATAAGCAATTTTCAAATGTTTTAGTCTATGCCTGTATACTTGTAGAAATTTATCATGCATTACATCCGAAAACAAATCATGGAGTACATGGAATGATATACAATAACACTTTGAAAATAACTGATACACAATCAAAAACATTGAGCAAGCAGAAACTGGATAAGCTTCTAAATCAATCATTTGTTCCAGATTGTGTTAAAGATACCTATTTAGTTATAAAAAAAAACAAAACAATCCAAGACTTAGAAACAAAGAATAAGAGATCTCAGTGTTTATTTTTTTCATTTCAGAGAAAATATACCAAATGTTCTGGTTATTCTCATAGGTGGGTTTTATTGTTGTATCAAGGGTTTTATATGTTCTGTGATGAGGACAGAAAATTCATTCGTAATAAATTTTGTACAACATCTAAAGAGATGTTTGAGTGAGTAAAAAAATGTTTTTTTTCAAATGAGGAAACTGCTTGATATGATAATTTCCTACCTATGTTTTATGACCAAGTCTAAAAAATTGAAATTACAGACATTGAAATATATACGCACAAGACAAATGAGTGATGTTAAAAATAGTATAATAAAAAGAATTTTAAAAAAAACAAAACACAATTACCTTTGCTTAGATGCTTAAGGGAAAGGCATGGTATTGAAAATTGCTGATATACTTTTCAACACTTGTCATCCTAACTTAATCTTATTACAGACACACTCATGAGGAAAAATGAAAGCAATATTTTACATGTTTTTCAACTCAATATAATTTTCACATATCAGGAAACAAGAATTAAAGTCAACATATAATAATTTATACAAGAACGATGAAAGATAACAGAACAATGCACACTCGTATTTTGATTATTATTGAGTCTCACATGGACTTTCACAGAAAAGAAACGTTAACAACTGTAAAATCTCTTTGGATTCACAGTAAGAAAGAGTATAAAAGACCAATAATGAGCTACTAATAGAATTAATTTTTAGAACTCAATTTTCATGTTGAATCTGAGATATTTATATAAACCTTTCGATTTTTTAGAACTCTAATTTCCTTTCCCTGTTTTGGTTACCATGGAATCACTCATTGAATACCTAATCTATAATGTTGCAAATTTAACACAATATATTGTTTTTGATGGAGCTTATGCAGGAGTTGGGTTGCATTTTTAGAGGCCTCATACTTAAATCAGCTCAGTACAAGTAGTATATCATGATTCCTATTGTGAAGTAAATAATTGGATCAAGTGAGAGATATATCAACAGTCTTAAGCACTCATGATATTCAGAAAGATTTCCCAAGAACATAATATTCAATAAAAAAAATAGAAACGGTTGTATGGTCTTAAAAATCACTAATCAATTCTTTTTCATAACCTAGGAAAAAAAAGAAAAACTTATAGGACCTTAGTTGAATTAGTTGTGTTATACTAAACTAAGTTAATGCTGAAGTGTTTTTAAAAGATGTGAAAAGTCAGAAAAGCCTTGATACAGATTAGATTATTTCTTTTAAAAGCTGTTGTCATCAAGTGCAAGTATTGGTAAGAGTAATTGTACATACACAGCTGGAAGTGAAAGAGAAACTTATGATCTGCAGATGTTAAATTCACACTGGCCTGCCACATCAACAAAAAGCCAACCCAAACTATTTATTTAGGATGATTGAAGGCCGCAGACTACAATCACTCAATACACACAAACCATATCTCTAATAAATCATAATAAATAGTAGCCATCTCAGATTGTATAAACATACACATAAATGGATTATAAGTGAGCAAAAATAGCAGGTTTTTTAGATTTGCTCCAAAATACAAAAATCTGAGACAGCTATTTAGACAGTAAATCAGTTGGTTAACCAGACAATACTACCACTGTGGTTGTCAAACCACAAGCTTTTAAAAAATGTTTTTGTTGCTCTATAAGTACAACCACATGGTTCTGTTTCCCAGCTCCTTTCAGATGTCACGGTGGCGCTTCCAATACTCTTCCCAGATATATTCATTAGTAGTGGTGATGGATTATGAATTAACTCTTAAAAAAGGAATCTTTAAATGAGATGAAAATACAGTTCATATAGAGAACAAAGTGAATAAGTCTTTACAATAATACCAGAACTTAGATTTTCTAGTTCTGCAAGGAGATTTAAACAAGCCTGACTGACAGGATGCACTAGTTCCTTTCTTGTGTGAAGATCTAGCCAGGGTAGAGTTGCCAACACAATTTTCGCATTTACATCTAAAATAGGGCCTAAAAACATCTTGTAACACAGACCCACCAAATACATATACCTAAATTCTAGGATATATAAACAATACTAATAACTTAAATATGACCTCAATCTGCAATATTCATCAAAATATTACTTATACTTCAAAAATATTATTTTATTACTATAAATCAAATAAATATCACATTATATCAAAATCATGTAACTAGCCATTTCTGATATCTAAATAACCAAAAACATCTAAATTCAGATGAAAAGCACCTCAATTGGCAATACTGAGCAAGGGACAAAACTCACATTTTGGTATGTCAGCCTGTCAGTGACAGCATTCGATGCTAGCGATGGAACATTGATCTATAACTTACTTAGTGCAATGTGTTGTCAGTAATAAATAAGTTTTCTTACACCTGTTCCCATTGGAATAAATGTGATGAAATATTTTTGTGAAGTTAAGATATGTTTAATTAATCTATACCAATGTTCTTTGATCACAATAAACAGAGCCATATATCTGTATTTTATACTATGTGTGTGAAATTACTATATGTGTGAATTTGCTAAATTGTCGAAATTTCAACTTTTAGTTCATTTTATCAAAATTAGAACAACAATTTTGTTGGTGAATTTGAATTATTTCATGAAAGAAAAAAAAAAAAAAAAAACGTTTTATTTTGAACAAAAAAGTTTATTCAATAAAAGGATATGAAAAGAAAATTTTCTGGTAATCTAAGCGAGATCAACTTCTTCCCTTTTATGGAAAGGGAAAAGAGAGAGGGGGAAAGAGAGGGGGAAAGAGAGGGGAAAAGAGAGAGGGGGAAAAGAGAGAGGGGGCGGGAAAGAGAGAGAGGGGCGGGAAAGAGAGAGGGGCGGGAGAGAGAGGGGAAGAGAGAGAGGCAGGAGAGAGAGGGGGAAGAGAGAGAGGGGGAAGAGAGAGAGGGGGAAGAGAGAGAGGGGGAAGAGAGAGAGGGGGAAGAGAGAGAGGGGGAAGAGAGAGAGGGGGAAGAGAGAGAGGGGGAAGAGAGAGAGGGGGAAGAGAGAGAGGGGGAAGAGAGAGAGAGGGGGGGAAGAGAGAGGAGAGAGAGAAAAAAAAAAGGAACTTTGCCAATCAGGCAATTTTACCAATCCTTTTACCAATTTTTTTTATTAATTTTGAAAAAGTTGAAACTGCAATTCAAACAAAAAAAAATATTTGACCCTTCTGAAGATACTGTGAACAAGTCAAAAGTAGTTTACTAAGTTTCATGCAGGAGATTTCTCACTGAAAAATGCTCTAGAGGTAGGTAGACCAGTTGAAATTGACAGCAATAAAATTCGAGACATTACACAAGAAAAATCAATGCTTTCTATACATGGCATGAGTAGCTAACATACTCAAAATAGCCAAATCGAGCAGCATTGTAAATGATTTGCACCAGGTTGATTATGTTAATCACTATGATGTGTGGCTTCAACAATTCATTAAAAAAAAAAAAAAAAAAAAAAAAAAAAATCCAATTGAAAATAAGGGTTATATTTCCAAGTGAGAAATATTCATGGAAAACTGGAATTTTTTTTCTTTTTAAATACAAAAAGATCATGAACCATTCTCTGAATCTTATGTTTTTAATGACTGCAATATAACAAAAAAGAGAAATATAGCATAAACCAAATTCAAATAAAACAAAGACAAAAGAAAGCATAAATCCTATTTGCATGAAAAACAGCAAGGTTAATAGAGAATACATACAATACTCACATACCTATTGTAAATTTTACAAGTACACAGGTGCAAATTTATTGAGTGGAAATTTAATTTAAGATTCAAATTCTGTTTGATAGGAACAGCTCTATAGAGTTGAAAAACAACCTGATATCTATTTTCTAGAACCATATCTCACTGTGTCAATTATTAATTTATTACATATCTTGACTGAAATTTCACACATTTTTTAAACAAATATTATTCAATTGCAGAGAACATCAGACAACTATATTACTAACATGATGCACCACCTATCCGCAATTTTTTTGAGTGCATAAACCATTAATTTCCCAGTGATTTTTAGTCCTGAGGAAAAAAATAAAATAAAATCAAAGTTGAACAAGACAACTACATATACTCTTTTCAAAGTAGTATCTAGATAAGGTTAGCAGTTATTCTATTAATATCCATCTAAAAGCATCCTTGAAGATAATAGGTTTGCCAATCACCAAAAGGGTACATAATACTCAAAAGCTTTTAGTAGATTATTTCACTCATTATTCTACTAAGGCAAAAATTATAAACAATGAAAAAAAATTGAGAAATACAAGCTTAGCTGCACTAGGGTCAAACTACCTCATTTCATTAAAATCTAGAAGGTGAACAATACAGAATTCATTTCTCCATGAAGTATTATTACAAAACACGTCCATTTCAACTTCTTCATTA
Source organism: Thysanoteuthis rhombus (assembly GCA_963457665.1). Classification (NCBI taxonomy): domain Eukaryota; kingdom Metazoa; phylum Mollusca; class Cephalopoda; order Oegopsida; family Thysanoteuthidae; genus Thysanoteuthis; species Thysanoteuthis major. The sequence goes on from OY735217.1 coordinate 17,052,405, forward strand.
GTAGTGCCTATAAATGGGTTTTATATACTTAGAAAAAGCAGATCATGTCAACAAAGCTTTAGATATGGGAATGAATTCAACATTAGTTTTTGTATACGTCTCTGTCACTCATGCATAGTTTTTGGTCTGGACATAGTCATTACATAAGGAAATGAAGCCAAAACTTAATAGTAAGAGTTTGGCAAAAGACTTTTTGGCAGAATAATACTATTTAAAGCCAGAGCAAAATTTCGTAGTAGATTCAGAGTGAATTTACTATATCATAGCGTTATTTTCATTTCTTCTCCAATCTTTTGTCAAATCTACATAGATTTTGATGCAGTCTCTTGCTTCTTGAAAATTAACATCCTTGTTTATTGCTATAACATCTCGAACTACATCAGAAAATATTTTGCTCTCGTGACATTTTCACATACAATAATATACATAAAGAAAAAACATTTCTTTAAATTATATAATCATCAAAATTTCGAAATCAACATAAAAGAAAATATCAGAAAAAGCTTAATTTTTGAAGACAACTAGGAAATTAATAACAGCTGTTTAAAGGCTTCAAATTCAAATAAAAGCTCTTCAAGAATTAAAGTATTATAAGCAAATCTCTTTATGTATGGCTTATTTGATGATTTTCAGTTCAATTCATACGACTGCTCTTGTTAATCAATACCTTAAAGTATCTTGCTGAAAGTTTGTGTGGAAACCTAGAATGTACAATATTAAAAAATTTGGATTGACTGGATTATTTATAATAGATGAATGATGTAAGAAATTGCTTGTTCAATTCCCCCTGCAATACTGCTTTTTCTGTAATCTTTTTCACCAGAGAAAATTTCGCAAAATATCTCTTTTGAACATTCCCATAATCATTTTCACTCTAATCCATAATGCCAATAGTAATATTGATATACAGGCTCGCAGATTATAGGCTTTTTTTAGATTTGAGCTGTTACTCTTCAGTCAGTCAGGTGTGATGAGAGAGTCAAGTCTGTATTTTTGTTATTCTAATGCCAAATCAACCGGTAATCAATAAATCTAATATTTACTACTATATTTAAAAGACTCAAATGTATATACAGAAAAGATTTACCATAGACATGCCATCTATAAAAAGTGTTTGTTCTCATTATGCAATTGCTAATACATACTTGCATGTATAGGAAAATTATGTTAAAAGCGATGAGAAAGATAGTGGAATAGGAAAATAGGAGTTTCTTTTACTCAAATTTTGCCTCTAAATGTTGTATCAACATATCAATATCATGTGATGAGTAGCCAGCAGCTTTGATGGGTTTGATTTTCATCTTTCAAAATAAACTTGCAATTCTTTATCAAAATATTTACCAATTGGATGAACCAATTTGGTCTAATGGATGTTTCATGTTTTTAGAATATTCATGAAGTTATTCAATTGTTTAATACATGAATAAAACATTTGTGATATAGGATAGATTTCATGAAGTGATTATGCTTATAGATAAGGCTGAGAGATAACACATTTGAAAATGCTATATTTCTCTAGAAGAATCATGCAAATTACTGTTTATTCAAGAAATAATATAATTGTATGCTTACTGTTATTGCTATTAAAGATATCAAATAAAAATGAATAGAAAAAGTAACTCAGCATTACCTTATGATATGAAAATGCTCACAACATATATTGATTTAATTTCAGAAGATTCAAAATTAGAACAAAATCCTAACAGTAGCACAATATTGCTGAAGAAATATTTTTTAAAGTGCAGAGAGATAAAACCAGTAATTCCAACTTTGAAACAAGAAAACAAAAACATTTGTATAAAAAAAAAAATTTTAAAAAAATCAAAAAAAAAAATCAGTTTTTTGTCAAGTTGGAATGAGAAAAAGAATTTCCTAAAAACTAGTCTCATAAAAAACAAAAGAATGGCAGACAAATAGAATTAAAACAAAACTTATAAGGCCATTGATGGGCAGTAGTGTCCAATAACGTTTTGAAGTAAAGAGAATTTCAACATAAGCAGAATATTTATTGGGCAAGTTTTAGAAACATGCTCTAACTGATCAAAATGCTACAAGTTACAAAAATTCAGTTTCGAATCTCCATAAAATGCAGTTATATGTTTACCACATGGTTTAAAATCCATCGCATTATCAAAGAAAACAACAATGCAATGAAAAAATTTTTTTTAATAATGTTCAGATTTTGGAAAAAAAGATGTTTTTCATCATATTAAAACACTTTTTAGACCCGTTAAGTTTTCTATACAAGTTATTTTATTCCGTGGCCAATGGCTCCATCATCACAGAACCACAAACTATACTGGTACATAAGAGATGTCCAAAATCTTACATCTCAATCTCCTTAGTATCTATCCTAATATCAAGTTCCAACAAGAAAAGCAATCACTAGAGCTACATATCTAGTTCTTGGGGTCATTTGAATAAGCAACAATGACAAACTAGAGAGCACATGCCTCTGTCAACACCTATTTTAGAGGAAGTAATTGAGCATAAATCCTCCAAAAAATTTAATCACTCCTACAGTAACCCATTGCCCACCACTCCATAAAATTTCAAAATTCTGAGAACTTTTGGAAATATTGTGACGACAGACATGAACATATACATAAATTAATGAAATGAAAGCAGCTAACCTGTTGATAATAAAAAGAACACAATGTATTATAATACGAGTTATATCATTTTTTCAAAGTCAACAGCATAAACTATGAACATCTATGAAAACTTCATCAAATGCTTTTCTTACTTCATTCTGCCAATTAAGTTGGAGGGGTATATTTATTCAGTCATGTCTGTCTTTCCATCTGTGTCTATCCACATGAATGATATTCCCGAAAGTACACAATGAATTTCAATCAAATTTTGCAGCAGGCTGGAATGTGGGTAAGAAGTGATTAAATTTTGGGGCAGATCCAAGAATTATTTTTCAAATGATAGATATTTCCCCCTTGTTTTTTCATAGATTCATTTATACACTCATGCAATGAGCATTGAAATTAATCCAGTTTTCTCAATCTAAAAGTCATTCACAGAGCATTATTGATGAGTTTATATAGAGATATACTTAGTCTTATAAACTGATTTTATTTGCAAGTTACCAATGAATGCAGGGAGGAAAAGATCTTAAAAAATGAGATCAATGGCAGTAAAGACATTTTTTTGCTAATAGTTTCAAGGCAATCTGCCAACATATTGATTTGATTTGGAGGGGGGGGTTCTTGTTTGTTCCCATCAAAAACTAACATCCATTATTTTCAAGTGGTAGCCTAAAAAGAAAAAAAAAAAGAAAGATCAAGTTGTATTTTATACTGCCCATAACGCAGGGTTTCTTTTCATTAGTCGCTATCTATCATGACTCTACTTCTAACCAAAACGGCGACTAAAGAAGCGAACTTAACATATCAATTCTCACCATTTATGAAAATTTTGGTCTGGTAGGGGATCAACAAAAAGCCCCTAAATCCAATACCCTGTACTGCTAATATTTTTCCTATTTCAAACTTGACAGCATTAGCCTCTGCAAGCTAAGTGGCAAAAATATGACAAGATGACCAATCTGGAACCCAACTAAGGATATACAAAACTGACCATTCAGGAGAACAGTTGAAATGTTCCGATTCTCCAAGATTTAATTGCTGTTTAAATTTAACCTCAAATTAACACCATAAACAGTGTTTCTAGTTGGAAAAAAAAAAAAAAAAAAAAAAGAAAAGAAAATGCAGAAGAGCCCTCGAATTGTTTCACTCCAAACAGGTGTTCATATAAATTTTAAAGACTCCTAGGCCATAGGTATATTTGTCAAAGTAAGTTCAAATCAAGTGAAATTACCAATAAAGGAAATCATGCAACCAACCTCAAGTTAAAAACTTGCACAAAAATCAGGCAAAAAGAAAAAAACTGTAGGAAATATCAGATAGATTTTACCGACTGTAGTAATAAAAATGAAAAGCTGCAGATATTTTCCTTCAATTATGAGCAATAACTTTCAATATTGTTTTCTTTCCAAGCTTCAACTTTTCAACAAATAAGTTTGAATAAGAATCTATACCTCACAAGTGATTGTCCCGAACTTTTCTAATCAAAATTTTTCACAGAGCATTTAATTTTCCGAAAGTCAGTATAAGCTTAGAATTAGTCATTTTACAATTGTAGAGAAATGTTTTACACACGTGCAATCAGTCTGAAACAATAACATTGAGAAAATCAAAAGGAAGGACTCATTTGACAAATGACTGAGGTAAGAGAAACAAAAAAGCATTGTCAAGAGTTGAAGTGTTGGCATACATGGAGTATTTTTCTTGATTTGGTTTTTGGTGATAAATTCACTTAGAAATTAAAAAGACAGAATGCACCAATGAACATATGTTCTGTCAGAAAGGGGGCAACAGAAGAAAAAAAAAAAAAAAAAAAAAATCCAAAAGGCCACAAGGTTACAACTTTTGCAGAAAAAGCAGTACAGAACAAGAACAATACTTGAGGAATATACAGAATAACCTTATTTTACATTTCAGCATAGATAAGACTTCAAAAAATAATCCAATTTGAAACATCAGATTTGTAAGAGTTCTGTAAGAAAACCCAGGGATATTATAGATAAAGATATATTTTGAGAAAATTAATAGAAAGTACCATTCAGTACCTTTCTAGAAATGATCATAATGAGATCATTGAAGCCAGAAGAGAATTTTCCCAGAATGTCTAAATTCATATATAAACTGGCTAAAAACATGAAACCTAGATGAAAAATGGAAGAGTTAAGATGGAATTGAAAATAATCTTTACTAAAAATTTAGGAAAAAAAGAAAAGAAAAAAAAAAATAGAACATGCACATTTGGAACATGCCTTATAATGCATTACGATGAAAAATGGTAGACATAGAATGACGTGAGAAACCAAAACATAGGATAAGGTTTACAATTTTTTTTCAATCTATCAGTCATCTTAGCCAATCTGCTGCTATCATTAAATTGACAATTTAGTAACATCATTTGCCAATTTAGCAGATATTACCAGATGATAGCTTCCATAAATTGTAGCAGATGGCAGAAATAAGAACCCAGTCAGGTGGAAACAGTGACTATACAAATATCAAATTGTTCCTGTTACATTTATAGTATAAAAAAATTCTGATGAATGCTTTCACAATAAAAATCAATCATCCAGTTATTAACATCAGTCAGAAAATATCCATTTCTAAAAGGCTTTCAAAAGATAATAAATGAATGTAATAGTATCATACTGAAACTCCTATAAGCAGAACATGTATTGTTCACAACTATATTAACCAGAATAATATGCTCAATTATAATAAGTATTAGTCAGGGTGCTACTAAACCAGCTAAATTATGTTGAACGATACTTGTTTGCATATCAAATTTGCAAAATCCATTTTCATACTAAGTTTGTTATATCTTATCCAATAAACTATAAAAGGGTTCCTGACAGAAAGCAAGAAACTTGAAAATCTCAATCTATTCTTTAATATTGATGGATTAGTTTTGGGATTTTTTTTTTCGTTCAAAGATGGATATCACAAATTTTGTGATGTTACATCAAGCCTTCACAACCATTACTTTCTTTCATATAGATGAAAGTTATTAAAACTATAAGAGAAAACAAAAAAAAAACAAACATCTCTCCATTGACATTTAAAAACTACACTAAGTTTCCTTCAAAATTTTTATAAGTTGCCTTACTTTGTGAATAACTGCATGAATATGTAATGAACTGAAAGCAGATTTAAATTATTAAATGAAAAATTGTGCTTGATAACAGAACAAAACAAATAAAAATCACGAATCAAAGCAAAGTTTATAGGGTAATCTGTGCCCTATTAAATAATGCTGATATAAGAACTGAGAACATAAACTTCAACTTTTTGTTTTTTTTTCACAACAGCATATAAATTTAAGGGCTGAGCAATTTTTATAGATTTTACTTGAAATTCTTGGAAAAAAAAACTATGATGTCTTTGTTGAAGGATATGATTTCTGATGAAACCTATTCATCTAATATTTCTATGCATTTTTTTCTACCTATGCTTTAAAGAATCTATTGATGGTTATAAAAATATTCATCATTCAACATAAATAAACTAGTTTCCAAATTAGATTTACCAGAATATTTTTAAACCAGATTTTTTCCTTCTTAAAACTCACTTTCTTTTGGAACTAATGATGTACAGAAAGACCTTAACTTACAAGCAACTTGTACTTGCAGACACAATTTTTTTTTTTAAATTGTGTAACGAACAACAGTTCATAATCAAAACAATGTACTTTTCCAGTGGGAAAATTTGTGTGAACTATGGGCTAAAATTTTCTAATGCTAATTTTTACAATACCGAGTTTATATTGTTTGCACTATTTTATATGGGAATATATATATTCAAAACTGATGCTGGTGTTTGCTGAAAAAAGTTTCTTACCTGTTCCCGTTTTCAAATTGAACATTTTTCATTTTGGTATTTTATTTGTTTTCTACAAGAACCTATAAATCCTCCAGGGTTGAATTTTCATTATTTCTGTAATAACGTTGAAAACTCGAATGCTTTTCAATGCTTCATTCAGTCAATTGTTTAGTTACAGTTTAGCTTTGTTTAGTTCAACGAACATTTCTTTGACACAGCCAGCAGACATTTTGTTGCACAGACAATATCTTTAAAATATACTCAATTGCAATTTTAAAATTTCATTGCAGAGTTTTCCTTGTCTTTGCTAGAATATCGACCATCTCACCTATATGAACAAAAAAACAAGGATCAATATTCTTGCTCAGTTCTCCCAGACAAAATTTTATTTTCTTTCAATTTTAGATGCTCCCAATCCACTATTAGACCCTAGAATCAGAAATTTGTGAGTTTTTAGAAAAAATTTTTTTGTCAAGAGTAGAATTATAGATACATAAATAGAACCCCTTTCATTAAACACTAATTTTGATCAAAATGAAGTCCGATTTGTCTTTTTTTCATTTGTAATTTATCAAATAACTGTCAATCATCATTCATAAACTACAGGCCACAGCATATTAATGTTTATCTATTAATTTATTGCAATATGAATTGTTTTTTTTATCATCATGGCAACGTGACCATTTCCAATTGTTCTTTGACTGCCATTCTGTGGCATTGAGTAGAGTGAAAATTGTGATAAAAAGCAACTGAAAATTAGGATGAAGGTAAAACCTAGTCCAAATTAGTAATAGAAATATTATCCCCATTATTGTGTTACTATTGTTTCTTAAATGTTTTTTATGCATAGAAAGGTACTATGTACTAAGACAAACATTTGACTACCTGACGCTAGATATGCACCGTATGTAACTGTTGACTCAAGAACAGAGCTCATTCGTAACACAGTAACTGCCTATATATCGCTTTATGCCATCAACAGATTCTTTTATCAGACATTAACACAATTTCTGATTTCTTTAATAACTATTTCTATACTTCCAACCTATCTAAAAAAGATAGGAAAGTGTTCATACAGTATTGCTCATAAACAAGTACTTCCCTACAATTATCCTTTTATAGAAAGCTAATTTTCTCTAAAACAAAACAGCAAGATTTTATCAGTTCTAGAGGAACATAACACAATCAAAATTGATATCATCAGATATCATTTATGACCAAACTCTACAGCATTGAAACTTCTACTTTTTGTTTCAGTACATTCCATAAGTGCACAATTGGATTTAAATCTAGTGACATGCTAGGCTAATCGAGTACTTTAACTGTCTATTTTTTCAAAACTTGTTTTTTAGCAGAATATTTTGGATATTCGAGTGCAGGTAACATGTTTTCTTCAAATTTATTGAGATAACTTTCCGCATTCATGATTCCAATGAAATACTGCTCAGCAGTGCCTTTAGAGCTCATACAACCCCATACCATGACGTTTCCATCACCATGGTTAACTGTTGATACTGAACACTCTTCTTTGTACACCTCGCCATGATAAACTTGTTGGATGCCATCAAAACCTGATAGCTTGATTTTAGTTTTATCTAACCACAGTACACTGTCCCTGACTTCAATAGCAGTTTCCTACGAAGTCAGTCTTGTTCAAGGTACATGTAATTTTTATAGTAAAAACATTCATGGCACATATTTCTTTGACCACATTAGCAACATCCACAACCGTTCCTCTCAGGTCTTCATTAAACAATCTTCTGATAGAACAAATAGACCTTGGTTTCAGCTTGCATGGTCAACCTAGGTACTTCTGCACACTTTGGATATTTCATATTCTATTCTATGCATCATTGTTCCTTTCAAAAGGTCTATTTTTCACTTTCCTTAGTGTTAAGGATCTTACAATTGTCCTTTGCTTCTTTTTATAACCTTCCTAGGAATGATCCTTCTGTTAACACTTCACCTGCCTTTCAATAGACTCTTTTATGCTGTTTCTTATTTTTCTTGACCAGTGTGCATTTCTTTTGAAGATACCAAGTATGGATGTTTTGGGGGGTTTTCTCAGAGTAGTAGCAGATGTTGATGGGCCACATTTATCATTTTGTGGAAGTGAAACATGAGCTGAAGGAGATTTAATAGGTGACGACTCAATGTGTTACAGCCTGCCCGTTAAGAGGGTACAACCCTGCTCCCCTTGATGCATTAATAGCATGTAAGGGGTGTGATTGTTGCCATAGTTTGGCCAGTGGGATTAGGAAGAGAATTTTATCAACTGCAGGCATGTGATTAAACCATTTGTTTAAAATCTTCTTTCATGCTACAGTCACTGGTCTAAAGACCACCACATTTTGAGGCTGAAGTGTAGGTGAAGTATTCGGTGGCAAATACAGAATTATTGTTATTATCCATGGCAGTCTTTACACTTCGAAAATTAAATGACTGTTATGACCATCAAATGTCAAGAGGATGGTTTTTCATAAGCTTCTGTAAGCTTTACAAAAACCTGCAAAAACCACTTCTCAAAATGAATGTTCATCCAGCCTGACTCACAAAAGTGGTATGGAGCTTCTTTGGGGCCACCAACTGTCCAAATCTCATAAAGGTTTTGAGCTTTTTAGATTGAGAAGGACGGGAGATAAATACAAAAAGCAGAGTACAGAAAATGTCAAGACTCAATAAAGCCTATTGAATTTTGTTTATATAAGAATAAATTGACCAAATAACATTGAATCTTGGAGATTTTGTTGACAATAATTTTGAATAAAATGCGAAAATAGGCCTACTCTCCCCTCCCCTCTAGCACCCTGAATAGGTCCATGGCTAGCCTGTATAAGCTAAATTAATTTTCATTCGTGGTAAAGTACAGTAATCAACTAGTAGGCCTAGTAGTCTTAAAACAATAAGCCTATTAGAAAAATGATCACAAAGCAGAGCTACAACTAAAAAGCTAATACGGTAATAAGAGATAACCCGAATTGCCCCATTTTACACTTTTGGCCATAGCTTAGAAATCAAAGACAGTTCAAGAAAATTTCTATGCCAGACAGTCAACAACCCCATCTACCTAACAATGTAATCACAATTTTTCCAGATTTGTAACTTTTCCCAGTAGATCAAAGGTGAAATTGAATTTTGTAATTTTTTTTGGCATACTTTTAATGCATCAAGTGAATTGATTCTGAAGCATAATAAAGTATAACTTCAGAGATTTCAAAGGGAGACTTTACAAGCTGAGTATAAGAATGTGTGATTTTTCAGAAATTAGAGAAAAATGTTCAGGTTTTTGACTCAAATTATCCTGGTAGACCTTATGCTTTCAGTCATACATGCCAACAATCTACCTAAGGACCAATAGAACAACAAGCTACTTGGAATGCACCATAAACAGAATTCTCAACAAGAAGTACCAAATGCAGGTCAGCCTCATCAATGACGCTTCACCAGCAAAGTGACATCCTAGAGTAAAGAATGGCCAAAAACTACATCAAAGCAAAATATAGACAGAAATCTATGGTGAAAATTTATTGGAAGAATCAACATTTGTGGAATCATTTGGAACATTTTACTTTTTCACAAAATAGAAGAAAAGAATACTCTTACCTTACAGCCTTCGCAAGTAATAACACCGTAGTGTACGCCAGACGACTTGTCCCCACAGACTTTACATGGAATCACCTCAATCTGGGCTGAAATATAACAAGCAATCATCAACTTGGGAAAAAAAGTTCCTTCAAATTATTTGAAACATTCAAGGGAAGAACATAAAATACAATAAAGAGCTTTGAATTATTTACCAATAAAAAAAACAGTTCAACATCTGTTAGATGATTAAATACCATAACAAGTTGATACCTTGTGTTTAAGAAAATAATTACTGATTTTGTAGGAATGAAAGATTTTCTCCTTCCAACTGAAGCAAATCAAAGGATCTAATCATATAAGGAAAGCATTATAATGTGAGTAAAACAATATAGAAACAAAAACAAGAAAAATTGAGGTTTAGCATCACTAGTTATGGAGCAAAATGATAAGGATGGTTCACCCAAAGGATTTGACCAAGTTTCATATCAATCCAACATGCAATGGCTGAGAAAATTAATATTCAATATATCAGGGACTGACTTATTGAAAAGTGCCTAATGGAGATAAGTGGATGCATCTTGAAATGTTCATAAACAATACATGAAACATTCAAACATCTTCGCTGCTGCTCATTTCAAGTCACCCACTTTCAAATAAATGCCTCAACAAGATGTAGCCCATTAAAAACACATGCATTTGCTGTATTTATTTCTCATGGCAACTATTTACAAAATATTGCCAAGACCCAGATCCAGAAGTTTTTTCTTACATCAATTTTTGTTTCTCATTTGAAAGAAATGAGTGCAATGGGAAAGAAATGCAATAGTTTTATGGTATTTAGAGAGTCTATGGGAAAAAGATTCAGTAATCTAATATAGCCAAATTCTCTAAAATGATAGGGATGAAGTGGAGCTCGTCACTAGCTTTCCCTACTTACTACAAATGCCACTATCATCATTTTTTTTCAAGTTATTTCATTAGTAAATGCAGAGAAGAAAATAAATCCTCGTTAACTTACATTTTGTAAAAAATGCAAACAAAATCCAAGAAAAAAAGATCCCAAGGCAGTCTTTTTTTATTCAAATCTCTTTAAAAAAATCTATGAACAGCATCTTTAGCACTTAATGAACATTCATATTAGAGCATCAGATTTGTCCCTGATTTCACGATTGTCCTCCCATTGATAATCTAATAAAGCCACGAGAAAATGATGTTCTGTTATCAAAGTTAACTCTTGGGTAAGGGCATATCATATGATATGATGCACTAAATACTTCTCAATCACAAAACACTTGATAGGTATTCATTAACGTCAGGGCAACAAAGAAAGAGGTAGTGAGTTAATTCCTACAAAGCAGACAGCATTCTCCACGAAGTTCAATTAAGAAAGAAGAGAGATGTTACAAAATGCCAAAGTGACTTGAACCAATGAGACAGTGGTAGCAACAATTTTTTAAGCCATTAAAACAAAAAGAAGAAGAAACATGAAATTAAGATTTCACAAAAATCAAAAAAGGTGAAGGGTGATTGATTTGAAAAGAAAGTTTTCCTTGCTATACACTTTTTATATAAAAATATTCAACCATAAATGGATAGGTACTGATAATTGAAACAAAATCGGTTCATTAATCAATTTTTGGTAAAATTTTAATTTCTGATGCAAATTATTACATTGCACAGGTTAAATCAGTGTAAATAACTTTCCAAACATAGATATCTCAGTTTTATATTGTTCACACTAATAACTTTTATATGGAGATTTTCTAATATTGTAAATACACATTTATCACAATAAGATGCTAAATTCACAAAAGACTAAGTATGAATTTTTTTCTGGATCACCTACAAAAAAAAGGTGTGAATGGATATATACTTTTATGAAAGAGATCAGCAAAATATAGAATTCACACATGAAAATCAATATTCCTTCTATGAATGAAGAACTCTTAAAAACCTGTTCACTTTTTCATAAATTAATGACATTCAGTATAGAGATCAGCAAGCTAAAAACATTCTTTACATATGAAGAGCTAATGTCAAACTGATATTTGTTAAGCTACTAACAAATCAGATCAGATCAGATCATTAGGATATGATCAGAATAAATATATATGTACAGGATACTTGAAATAAATGCTCAATGGCTGTTCACACAGAATAATAATCTGATATGAATTACATTGTTTTTATTCCTTTACATTTAGCAAGGTTATTAGACAGGAAATAAGTTAATCTCATAATCCAACCTAGAGTTTTTATAAAATAAATTTACTTGGCATGTTACACTTAAATTTCTGAAGAGCACTATTAAACACTAAATACTTTTAAGCCATGAAAATTCACACATGAGGATAGGAAGAAAACAAATTGTGCTAAACTGTTGCTGTATTTCAAATAGAATACAGAGAAAATGACTGCAGTTTCTATGATGAGAAAAAGTTCATTGAAATATAGTAAGCAAACGTATCTTATTTTTCACAAGAATAAAAAATATAGAAATGAAAAATTTGAACATAGAAGTAAAAGATTATACTCAGTTATTTCATAACATTATTAGCTCCTTTGAGCAAGTAATGTATCATTGATGCTGCCAATTAAGAAACATTTTATATTCATCATGCAATGAAACATTTTATGATTTTATAAATGTCTGAACATAAGCAGAAAATATATTCGATATTTTTGCGGAGAATGCCAGTGTTAACTTTGGCAGTGTGTAAAAGAGAAAAGAAAAAGAGAAAAGAAAAAAAGAGGGGAAAAGAGAAAAGAAAAAAAGAGGGGAAAAGAGAAAAGAAAAAAAGAGGGGAAAAGAGAAAAGAAAAAAAGAGGGGAAAAGAGAAAAGAAAAAAAGAGGGGAAAAGAGAAAAGAAAAAAAGAGGGGAAAAGAGAAAAGAAAAAAAGAGGGGAAAAGAGAAAAGAAAAAAAGAGGGGAAAAGAGAAAAGAAAAAAAGAGGGGAAAAGAGAAAAGAAAAAAAGAGGGGAAAAGAGAAAAGAAAAAAGAGGGGAAAAGAGAAAAGAAAAAAAGAGGGGAAAAGAGAAAAGAAAAAAAGAGGGGAAAAGAGAAAAGAAAAAAAGAGGGGAAAAGAGAAAAGAAAAAAAGAGGGGAAAAGAGAAAAGAAAAAAAGAGGGGAAAAGAGAAAAGAAAAAAAGAGGGGAAAAGAGAAAAGAAAAAAAGAGGGGAAAAGAGAAAAGAAAAAAAGAGGGGAAAAGAGAAAAGAAAAAAAGAGGGGAAAAGAGAAAAGAAAAAAAGAGGGGAAAAGAGAAAAGAAAAAAAGAGGGGAAAAGAGAAAAGAAAAAAAGAGGGGAAAAGAGAAAAGAAAAAAAGAGGGGAAAAGAGAAAAGAAAAAAAGAGGGGAAAAGAGAAAAGAAAAAAAGAGGGGAAAAGAGAAAAGAAAAAAAGAGGGGAAAAGAGAAAAGAAAAAAAGAGGGGAAAAGAGAAAAGAAAAAAAGAGGGGAAAAGAGAAAAGAAAAAAGAGGGGAAAAGAGAAAAGAAAAAAAGAGGGGAAAAGAGAAAAGAAAAAAAGAGGGGAAAAAGAAAAGAAAAAAAGAGGGGAAAAAAGAAAAGAAAAAAGAGGGGAAAAAAGAAAAGAAAAAAAAGAGGGGAAAAAAGAAAAGAAAAAAAGAGGGGAAAAAAGAAAAGAAAAAAAGAGGGGAAAAAAGAAAAGAAAAAAAGAGGGGGGAAAAAGAAGAAAAAAAGAGGGGGGGGAAGAGGGAAAAAGAAGAAGAAAAAGAAGAAAAAAAATTATTCATCTGAAGACAAAATCCTTCATTTACTTTCTTGTTGTATAGAAACATTTGGGATATTTATTTTTAAGTGAAAAAACAAGTATACAAATTGCGTGCAAACACAATATCATTTAAATCTGGTAATCAACTTAGTAGCTCTCTGGACTTTTTCTCAGAGATGTTCTATCTTCAAGTACAGTGACAAGGCCTGTACACAGAGATGCGGACAGATATAACTTATATAGTACAAGGAACAAGTTCTTGTCTATACATGAGAAAGTCCTTAATCAGTCCAAGTACCCTGTTCACTTGAGCAGCAGCACTGGCAATACACTCGGAAAATGATAGTTTTATCAGTTATTATGATATCAAGATCTTCATTCACAATGTTTGATATATTATCATTCATATAGTAATGATAACATGGATTTCTATTTCCTACGTGTAACATCTTACATTTATCTTCATTAAAAGCTAATAACCATTCTCTTGGTCATAACATCAATTTATCTAGAAACTAGCAACAAGATTGCATGGTAATATTCGGTATCATCTGCAAAAATTTACACTTATAGATAATGTATCTGGTACATCATTAATAAACAATATGGGTCCAAGTACTGGTTCTGTAACACACAACTACTTACAGATCCCCAGTCAGATTTGAAACCATTTACAGAGAATCGTTGTTTCCTAACCTGTAGGATGTCTTCCAACCGAATTGATTTGCAAGCCATGCCACATTTTTGCAGTGAGTAAATCAGTCTACAATGAAGAACTGCGTCAAAGGATTTTTTGGAATATCAATATAATGCATTAAAGAGGACACCATCTTACAATTTTGTCCCCTCTTTGAGCATAGTAAGCAGATTCGGTAGAGATGATATCTACCTTATTAAAGCCATTATGTTATTCACACAATATACTATTATTATCAAAGAATTTAACAATTCTTTTCTTCACAAGTTTCTTTTACACACTTGCGAGTTCAAATTCACTAGATTTATAGTTACGAGTTACGGCTTTGTCACCTTTGGAAATTTTAGGCGTGAGATTTGCCATTTTCCATATTTCTATTCACCCTGCTCAAAAGCTTTCTTCAAAATACAGTATAATGGAAAAGAACACACACAGATTCTTCAAACACTCATGGATGTTTAATTGCCTTAAATGGGTTAATAGTAGTTAACTTTTTTATCAATAGGTGTGGAGAAATTATTTTCAAAGATAGTATCTCCTATCATCCACTAAATTCAAAAAGATCTGCCACACCATCACTATAGATACAATGTATGTAGTCATTAAACTAGATTTCACCTTCAACTACCTCAACAAATACTGATCGGAAAAAATGATTCAGTTCCTTCGTTGTTTCCTGATCAGTATTTACATCATTACCACCATGTGTTTCAAGTTGTTCCACTCAACTCTGTCTTACTGTTTACATACATGATGGAAGCTGTCAGATTTTTCGACTCTTTTGCAAGGATGTTTCTCGTAGTGCTTCTTAGCTATTTCCAAATTTACAAATACATACACACACGTATGTAAACACACACACACACCACACACGTATGTAAACACACACACACACATGTAAACACACACACGTAAATACACACACACACCACACACATATGTAAACACACACACACACACCACACACATATGTAAACACACACACACACACACCACACACATATGTAAATACACACACACATATATGTAAACACACACCCACATATATGTAAACACACACCCACATATGTATATACATATACACACATATATATATATATATATATACACACACACGCACTCACACACATACATACATACCTACACACACATATATGTATATACATACACACATGTGTATACACATACACACATGTATATACACATACACACATGTATATACACATACACACATGTATATACACATACACACATGTATATACACATACACACATGTATATACACATACACACATGTATATACACATACACACATGTATATACACATACACACATGTATATACACATACACACATGTATATACACATACACACATGTATATACACATACACACATGTATATACACATACACACATGTATATACACATACACACATGTATATACACATACATGTGTATATATATATATACACACACATACATATGTACTCACACACACACACACACACACACACATACATACACAAACACATATATACACACACACACACACACACACACACATAATGCACCTGTTAAAATCTATCTATAAATTCAAGTTAAACTCCCAACATCCGCAGTACATCAAGTATCCAGTACGGTTGTGAGAAAAATCCAAATATTCCGAATTCCCTTGCCCCAGGACCACTATGAAATAGGGGATTTACACAATATATAACGCTGTTATATCAAGAATTTCACCAGAGAGGTGATGAAAAATATTCAAAAATTTTTTTTTAATTTCCAAGGTGGAATAATTAAAAAAAAATTATCAAAAGTACATAATTATCAAATAAAAATTTTCAGGGATATTTCTTCAAGAAATAAACCCAAAAAAACATAGAAATTCAATCAAACTTTTTACTCCAGTATGTGCATGTACAAAGAATTCTATATGTTGGACATAGTTTTTTTTTTTTTTTTTTTTTTTTTTTTTTGCATTTCATTTTCAACAAAGATGTGTAAAACAATTTGATTTCAATATCTCTCTCCAAATACTAAAGAGCAAATGAACTCATTTAGTTTTTATATTTTCGAAAGCTCTAATACATCATCTGAAGTAGTATCATTTTATACTCAGTAAAGGTATCTGTAAATCTTACAATTACCAAGTATGTTATAGCTGTAGCAAACAAGATTAGACTGAAGTAATAATTCTATGAAAGGACATACACTGATTCCTTCAGTCAGAATCTTGGAAAACATATTTAGGATCCATATCATTTGAGGTAATAATCAGATCTCAACTGAATTTCAAGATGAAAGAAATATTTTGAAAATAATATTAATACCATAGTCTAGTTACCCAATTTCATAGTCAGTGTAAATAACAGTCCACTTATGACTAGGGATAACACTTTACTAAAATCATTTTGTGTCATATGCAAGTGCCTTGTATAACATAATACATTTATGACCAGTAAAATGTTCACTGCTTCAAACATGAAAAGTGAGATCCTCATAGCTTCGGAACCAAAAAAGCAAATATAAGATAGTATTCAACAATGGCAAGAGAACCAACAAAACCAGTTAAATCAAATGTACATCCTATACACCCCTAACTGTAATATGTGAAGCATAAATATTTGTTACTTCGTCACAAAAAGTGTTCACAAAACAGTGAATTGTCTGTTTTTACAAAAGAGAAATTCTGCAACCAAACATCATTGGATGGCAAACCCAGCAAAAGAAAACCAAAGTTGGAGAAGGAAAAAAAAAATGACCGGGGGTGGGCTGTGGTACTTTGGGGGGAAAGATAAATATAACAATTAATAAGGAAGAAGAAGAGGAAATGGTGGGAAATTATCAAAACTTGCAGAAAACCAAGTAACATTCTATCTCAATGACCCAGTTGTTTAGAGAAATTCTTCGCTGTACAGAGACATCTTAACCAATGTTTTCAGAACAGCTGTTGTCTACAAGAAAATTGTAAACTATTTTTTTTTTTTTTTTTTTTTTTTGCAAGAGAAAAAATGAATACTTGGAATGAAAACATGGATGTGTAAAGTATGTTTGCATCTTGTATGATGAATACACATACTTTATATAGTTCTACCATTTCTTTTTAGGCAGCTGTAAACACTTATATTCAGGTTTTAGAAAAATACACCCACTTAATGTCAATAATTGCAAGAGTCACTCACATCATTTTAAGGGTTATAGTAGATTAGATCAAAATTGTTTCCTCTAATTTCTTGAGCTGTTAGAAAATTTATTATCTGGTCATAATTCATCTACAGTACATGCAAAAAAGGAGTTTATGACAATAGCTTGGAATAAATCTCATGACAATACTTGTGCTAACACATAGTTGTATCATTTCTAATCTATAGCTATAAATTTGATACATTAGTCAGCCCTACACACAACATACATATATCATAATAATGGATTACTCTAAACCCTCAAGATAAAAGGAAAACATTTACAGTAACAGAATATTTATTACAGCTTATCTTGGTGAAATAAATATCTATAAAGCAGCTGATAGCATTTGAATATGGTCCACTTCAATAGAGTCAAAATTTATAAAATTCTAAATGGATTTCCCCAGTAATGAAAAATGAGATGGATTTTCAAGAAAACGTGGTTACAGTCAGAGTGGTAACAGATTTTTCTCAGTGGTCAACCACAGACACCAAAATGACATGTAGGTGATTAACATATCTCTGATGAAAAAAGTATTAAATTTGAAAGCAGACATTTGAAAATGAGATAGTTTCAGAGCGAACTGGTCAGTCAGTAGAGGAATTTAATTAACGGAAAGGAAATTTCTGGAATCCAAATGCTAACTGCTAGTTAGATTAATAAGAAAACTTTGAACTTCATATGCATGATTAGACATAATTATGCTATCAAGTTCATGGTAATTTAATAAGCATACTATTTCAAATTGATTATCAAACTCAATACTGGTTGCATTTAAATTTAGCACACAAATAAAAACCTTTGGGGTATTTATGAATACTAAAAATTTACCCCGAAGAATAAACATTCCATTATGTTACTAGTTGATACAATTTCGTACCTGACGATTTACATGAAATCCATATATACTTTTCAAAAGAAGCATTTTGATTTACAGTATGTTATTGAAACAGTTAATTCAAATTCTTTGAAAAGAGATGCTTTTTAAAATTATGAAAAAAAAATTCATTATTTCCTTGTATTTCATATCATTAAATGACTGAAAATTCTTCGAGTACATAGCAATAATATCAGATAATTAAAAAATTCATTCTACAGTTCTTTTGCTTATTTGTAACTTTTACAGTACTTCTAACACTAGATACTAGAGAACAGGAAAAGAAAAGGGAATCTTCAGTAACAAAACTAATATACAAATTCTCCTAAGAAAAGTGTTTTTGTTGTAAAAACACCTTTGAAGTATTTATGAGAAGAGATAACTACAAATCTTATTTCCTACAAGTCATTGAGAAGATTTAGCATAAAAAATAAAGACAATTGAAAATGGAAAATTGAAAATATCCAACTGCAACAATAAAGAGGAGTTACTTGGAGAATGAATTTCAATTCCTAACATTGAAATGATGAATTCACTTATTTTCTAAGAAAACAAAAAGGAAACCAATTCAGTATCAGAACAATACAGATATCAACCTTGAATTACTGAAAAGTATTCTACTAAAACCAATAAAAATGATATTTCCTTTAATAAGTAGTTCTACAAACATCAACATTTTCTGATGTTCAAGATCTTGATACTAAGTATTTTTAGGGATTTTTCTCCCCCCAAATGAGTTACATTTAGTTCTCAATCTTTATGCATACAAAAAGTCAAGTTAGTTGTATTCAGTGTTTGGTTTAAACCAATATTCTGATCTTTATTCAACCCTTAAAAGGTTTCTAATTTTATCCTCTTCAATCAGTCCTAAGTGCCAACAGGTGTTTTCAAAATCTAGTATGCATTGCAGAAATTGGTAGCAAAGTTTGAGATAAAAATATGCATTTTATCACCCAATCATTATTAGAACATATAGGCCAGTGCTAATCAAGTCAATTAAGCTTAGCCTACATTGCAACTTTTGCTCAAATAACTAGTTAGCTATCCACAATGCAAAATGTTTGGAAATTTAAAATCTTTAAAAAAAGTGAAAGCAAGTAGTTCAATTTTCTAAATCTTCCAAAAGCAAGAAGCACAACTTCATAAAAAGACTGGAAAGAAATTTAATGACCGTTCTATACAAGGTTGGGAAAAGTAAATGTTAGGTCTCAGGTCAGCACTGTACTACCAAAAACCAACAATATTTTACAAAATTAGAAAAACAAATATTTTGTTATAATATTTCATAAGTTCCAAGTTAGTTCTTTACTAAGGAAAAAGATAGAATAACTAAATGCCTTTGACCCTTATTAAACAATTCTATAAGTAAAATCAATTTTTTCAATTTTGCTTCTATAGTATGATTAAACAAGAAACAGCATTCACAGATTATAAAACCTTCAAGAGTATTGCCATGAAAGTAATAAAAAGAAATTTTCTGAAAACAAAGAAATTCAGTTGTTTTTACTTGTAACTATGTACATACACATGCAACTAGTTATCTCAACTGAAGTGCGCAAACACTACCACTTTCATTCTTCCTAAAAATGATATTCGCAACCTCAATAACTCCCATCTATAAATTAAAAAAAAGGGGTTATTGAAGGCCAACCTGTCATATATTGATTCTGAATGCTTATAGATACAAAATTAAAAGTAAGATTTTTCATTTTAATTTCTTGCAGAAAGCAGTTCAATTGGGCTTTTTTTTTTTCAGAAACAGATCGGACTTACTTTCCTAATATTAATGGGTGGCTCTTATTACAAATATTTATAGATTTTTTTCATCATAAGAAGATAAAGGGTCTTGGTGTGTAAGCCCAGATAGGACTCCAAATTACAGAGCAGCATGCTATTTTAAAAGTAAAGAAAATGATTCCAGTTAACTTGGCTTTTTTTTATGACCAGGGTAGTTATATTTTTTAATTTACTTTTTTTCAGTGGTAGAACAGGTGAATTGGCATATTTTCTCATCCACATTTTAAAAAATCTTTTCAGAAAAACACATGAATCTAAATTTACATGTATTTACACTAATGGTAAACAAAAGAGATCACAAAAAATCAAATAAGTTGTTTTTTGAAATTTAGTGTTGCATTGTATTTCACCTTAAAAAATATATAGACCACATGGTTTTCTCCCGGGAAGACCCAAATGACTGTGATAAAGCTGTGTCAAGCTGCTTTCACCTTTCTTATGAGCTTTGACCTTTGCCTCAGTACACCATGGCAGCAGGGCATATTTTGGCATGCCTATTGGGGATCAAGGCAAATTCTGGGCACCGTAAAACAAGAGTCAAGATATTGCTAGATGCCTCCAACTTCAAAATGATGGCTTTCCTGATGGGTCTCAAATACGATGGCACCATTTTCTCATCTCAGCCTTTGAGACAGCAGGAAAACCTTGATGCTGTACCTAAGGTGAAACTGGCCACAGCCATCTGATATCAATGTACAATGCCACATGAGAACCACTGGTTGACCCCAGAAGCAGCTGATGCACCATGGTGTATAAATTAGGCTTTATGACACAATTTGTCACAGCTCTAAAATAGAGTTTGCAGCCTTGAAGTACTTTCCCAGAGCTGTCTGGGGCAAAATAAGTAAATTACAAAATATTAATATTCTAATCACAAAAGCAAATTTGAAAGGAATTATACCCATTTTCTATACTTTTTAGACTTAATCAGAAAATAACACTTATTACCAAGGAACAAAGAAAAAGTGAAAAACAAGAAGGAAATAGCATAGTGTTATAAGCAGTTAGTATGAAGCTTTGCCCATTCAGTATAAAATATAATCCATATATTAATCAAGATTTTTCATCCTTTACTGGGCTATTCTCAAGTAGATTGAATTTCTTATAATTGGTTAATCGAAATGTTTTCCAAGTATAAAGAAAAAGAAAAACTTAAAAGGGTATCAAGACAGTCTTGATATTTTTGCGTTACTCAATCATCTATGTATTTTGCAACTATATTTCATTCTACTCAACTTTATCCGCTTTGTTTCAATACCTTATTTATCTAAAATGTTGATAATTTCAGTAAACTTCCCCCCCCCATTAATCAAGTTTCCGAATTCCTACATTAATACTTTTCAACTTGTTTCAGATTTGAAATATTATTTGAATTGGTTAGCAGTTATAAAACACCAGCAAGCACTAAACTGCTCAGCAATATCAATTCAATGCAAATCAAATAATTATTGATTTTTTCTCCATTTAATCAATACATTAGCAAATGAGCAAAAAAAGAGTAGAGTTTGTTTGGTTCAGAGATTAAAATGTAAACCTATCATAAATGTTAAGTGATGAAAGAAATCACTCATAAGTATAAGTAAAGACAAGAACAAAAGCAGCAAACAATCAAGTTAGTAACATTCATTGATACTTTTTTATTAAACTGATCCAACTGCGACACAGTTGGAAGCAGCAAAGAACAATAGAAAATGTTAAATATATCATGTTCATACTTCATTAGACCAAAATCATTTTAGGCAAATGACTTGTTAATTTGAATGTTTAGTCCAATTCCTTTTCAATTTTACTCAAACAGTTCTGAACATTTTAGCTCATTTTCGACCTAAGATATGATATATATGAATCAGCAAAGGTGCATACATAGTCTTTGTGCGTATATATGCATCAATTTGCAAGGTTGAAAAATAGTGATGGGTGATTTCACTTATGTAAAATTTAATTACCCATGAGTATGTAGTTGGAGAGGTAATATGTATTCATTCCTGTCCATCTTTCAACAATATCTCCATAAGTTCTCAATGAAATACTATGGAAGGGCAGAGAATCGGCGATGGAAGAAGTGATAAAATTGGAAGTGGGGTGGATCAATGCACAATTATTTCCCCAGACAATGGCATTGGCAGGGGTATGCACTTCGAGTGCTTTCTAGTTTCTTGAGATGAGTCACATCTATCAAGATTTGGAGATATTTTCTTACGGCCATAGATATAGCAGGCATATTAAAATGTCATCTTCAAATTAATCACCACTATCAAATCCGACAACAAAGGATACAGTGACTTGCAAAGACAAAAACATGGCAAAAATCACGGCTGGATTCAAAGTACAGACCTTCGAGAATGGAAAAATGAATTTGAAACAAGTTGACATGATAAAAATACAAAAATTAGACAGGGTGAAGACAAAAGTATATTCTCATGCATATGAATGCATGTGTCAAATAAATGAGCCATTTCTTCATGTATAAACAAGTAATCTTCAAAATTAGTAGAGTTCTGATTAAGAAAAAGAAACTGTTTGAAATATCAATCCTGTATGTCTCAAGTGTTAAGATATGAAGCACACGATCACCATTTTTTCACTCAACAAGAAGAATAGGGTTTTACAAAAACATAACCAAATGCCCAGCTGATGGATTAGAAATTCGGAACATAAATGCTAAAATAGGACAGAAAAATAATTCATTGCAATAAAATAAAATAAAATTTTAAAAAAATTTTTTTATTCTTTCTTTCCTAAAAAACGTCAAAAAGGTGAAAATAAAAGCAAAAATTATTAGATTTTAAATAAATCCAGAATTGTTTGTATTTCTCAACTTTATCTTTGAACAAGGATTCCCATTTTGAAACATCTTGGCATTAACAAAACCATGAGTATTACAATTACAGAATAAAATACATGAAAGCATTTCCAAAACAGTATATAAGGTGAATGAATTCTTAAGCATATGTAGTCATATTCAGAGAACTATAAAAATGCACTTGCATAATGCACTTGCATCTATTCCATAAAAATATATTCAAGGTAGATAGAAAAACAATCTGTTAATGTGTGTGTGTATAAACTATATGTCCGACCAGTCCATTTTATGAAGATCATAAGGTATTCATAAATCATGATAGTAGCATATATGTGCTTCATATTGATATGCTTGAATAAGCAGATAAATATAAAAAAAACAAAAAGTTCCTGACAGTCACATCCAATAAAAATGAAAACTATCTGAAGACTTGAATAATAAACTCACTTCAGTGCTAGTAATCAAAATATTTCTAGTAATATTTTCATAAATTATACTCCGGCCAAGTTAAAATTTCGACTGAGATTGGTTGTGTTCATTTAGCAATCAATACTCATGTAAATGGGATTATTAATCCACAAGTTTTCACTATATGCTGTCCAATAGGGTGGCATGCCAGCAATGCATTTTTTGTTAAGACATCTGGCAATTTGGACTGGGTGAGTGGATGAGCACTTGGGCAAACAAGCCTCCATAATTCACCAGCCCATCCAGTCAGTAGTAATGATAAAAAGCTGTTACACACATTTTTAACCTTGACAGAAACCAGTCATCAGAGTGGTACTGAAATCATTTTGTGCATATAAAATCAGCAGAGAAAGCGATAATTAGGAGATTCAAAGCATTGATACTGAACATAATCTGATTCTAGTTTCTTGAAAATAGAAACAAATGATATTGCATGATGGGTCATGTATGCAAGGCTTATTGTACCACCTTATTCACCTCTTTTCTAGTCAATATTTTTCTTTCGTAAAAGTTTCATTTTCTTAGTCTTAGACTAACTTATGCAGAATGATTATATTTCAACTAAGAAGGTCCCATGGAACCGTGAAAAAGGATGAGGTGGGGACAACGGCTCTGTGGTTATAAACTGAGTTGCAACAGTTGGACTAAAGCAGCGTGAGTCATGTGTCCGATACAATCCAAACACAGATGAAACTACTTTGAACTCAACAAACTCCTCTCACTTGCTCTCTTCAAGAAATGTGAAAATCAACTGTCATCTTTTTGAAAAACAGTTGCTATGCGCAGCCTGGTCCCCCATCTACTCTAAAAGCAACAAAAAAAAAAAAAAAATAGCAGCAGCAGAGGTCTGTTCAGAAACTCTGAAGACCTTCCGTCACTCAACATGAAGATGAAAACGGTTCCCAGAAATAGTTGGTATCTTTCCCTTCCTTCCTCCCTTACCAGTCTGTCCCCTCTTTCTTGCATTAACAAGTACCAACCACCAGCAAAGGAAGAGTGTAGAGTTTTGCTCAGAGAATGAAAAAAAAGCCGGTTGAACTGTCTAGGCTACATTGTATCTGTCAGTAGGTCTGTTTCCACCCACCCAGACCATTAATAGTTCAGATTTATTACCAGACTACCTGCTGTCCCACCCCTTCTAGCCTCTTGTGGGAGCAAGGAAAGGAGGGAAGCAAAGTCTGCACCAACAACTAATGTGGGAATCAGGCCACTAGCGCACACACTTTTTCCCTTCACCTACCCAGCTACCTTCATCTTTGGCAAGCTGCTGCTGCTGCTCCCGTCTTAGCAGCAAGACTTCCTCCTCTCACGTTTTAGCCCTGTTCTCCGCCGACTCACAGGCATAAATGTTTTTAAACCTAGTGGAGAGGGGAATTAACAGTTCAACTTCCAGCCAACAACTTCCAGAACACTACATAATATAGCAAGTTTAGAGTTTTCCAGCAAGTACGACACACGATTTGTTTGTGAAGTCCAACGTTAAAAAAAAAAAAAAAAAAAAAAAAAAAAAATGAGGGAACAGAACATAAGGGAGGACTTCCGAAAATGAACAAATTGAACTACTCATTGTTGTTTTTTTCTTTCTTTATATTATGACAAGACAAAACAAGTAATAAAACAGAACATGATTATTTTATAATACACATTTGAATAGCTCTTTCAAACGTTAAAATATATCTTTATAGATGGGGTCGATTCAAACAGGTATGGACATGAAATCGAGGGGGGAAAAAAAAGAAAAAACGACTTAGATTTGATTTTGAACTATAGGGAAGATGAGGTGATATGTAAAAAACATATCTTGCTATATCTATGTTCATAAGATGCAGAGTAATGGTATTTGAAAGAAATGCAAATATTCATTATTCGTGAGAGCCACGCTGAATGCAATATCATCGGCTTCCCAAGTTTTCAAACTCCTCCGATACGTAAAAGCAAGTCGTGTTTTCTGCTGTTCAAATTAAGGTTGGATCATTAAAATGCACGTTTTCTGATAGTAATTCGTAGTTCATTTTCAATTTTTTACAAATTATAGTCCATTTTACCAACGATTCACAAAATAATGTTAGCCTTTTTTTTAAATTTTGAGACGTGGTTTATAATTTAAGCCTCGGTGGAAGGAGTTAATTGACACTTCATTCTTTGCTATGTAGACTAGAACCTGGAAAATGTTTCAACGTGTTTCAAACGAAAGGTTATAAATGAGATACGATTGAATTCTTTCATGTGCTTTCACATGTACTCTCACAATATATCAAAAAACATTTTATTTATACCCCCCCCCCCCCCAAAAAAAAAACAATCGACATTCTAGAAATAAACTGGGGGTGGTTGTTGAGCCAGTCAGATGTTTTGAATGAATCAAATTACTCCGGATCTTCAACTCAAACAAATGCACTGATATTTTCAACATTTTCTTCAATGGAATTTTCAGTCCAATAGTGAAAAAAAAAAAAAAAAATCTCCTTCAACTTGTACGGTAGGCTATAATGATAGAATCAAGATATCGACATTAATTGAAAAAGATTTGTTTGATGTTAATCTTTTTGGGCCACCAGACTCCAAAGGAATATTAGCAGCGGCTGGATGACTTTAGAATCGGTCCCCAAGCAACGAAGCTACTGTGTAAGCTAAAAAGCCAAGTTCAAAAAACCCAGCATAATTAAAGTAGCATCTTTATGGTTTTACGATCTTTTCTTGTGAGAAAATTTCAAGTTTCTAAGGCCAGTATAATCTCAAAAAATTTTCAATATGCTTTCTTTGATGGAGGTTCATTTTACAAGTCCATACCACGGAGACAGAGAGAAATGGACAATATAAAACAAACAGCATAGCTATCATCACACTTTTACAGAGTTTGAAATTAAAATAAATCTTTAAATCATCAAAAAAGAATGAAGGAAATTTGAACTTGCGCCCACTGAAAGGTACCATCAATTCACATTTTGTAATTTATTCACTTTTGCCATCGCAATATCCACAATACAGTTCTGGAACTTGATGGATGAAACTCTTGCTTATTAGTTTCATGTTTTAGGCTCTACTAATCCTATTAAATGGGAGTGAATACAAAAATTTACGTCCACATATGTTCATAGGTAAACAGTAGTCAAAATTAATATGATTGTCAACATTACTTCATCTAGTAATAAAAATGAATGATAAAATAATGCAGAAGACTGTTTACGCTAACATATACAACTTGTTTTATGTAGTAAAATAGTATAAGATATCTAATTTCTCATCAATAATACCAAGTAAAGAATTTGAAAAACAAATACAGGATTCCAAAGGAAGAGCATTCCCATAAAACCTTTTTGCAAGCTGAAATGGCATAAAGTGAGAAGCAATTACCATTAGTTTGTACAAGGAAAAATCTTTGATCATTCCCAGACCAAAGAAAATGGTGATGATGGTATGTTATGCTCAGTCATGGGGGTACAGGAGACTAAGGCGAAAGAGTGCATGGTCTCTATAATGGCTCACTGAAATACACATTTCAACGCTGTTTCAATACAGTATGTTGCAGGAGGCTTGTTAAAGAACAAACGAATAATTATTAGTAATGCCCAACTCATTTGGATTGAATCATAAAATGAAAAACCCAGGGGAAATGAGAGAATGGTGGTTAGAAAAAATACAAGATATTTCCAATAATCTAACAATTTTTAGTAAAATAATGTTGCAATTCATCTATCTATCATCCCTCAATGGAAGAAACTTGTTTTGCTTCTGTAAAAACTACTGGCACAGGAAGGCATTTTTCTTTGTTTTCCATATGCCCCCCCCCTGCTTGATTATTTTTTAATATACAAGGTTCGACGTTAACTTTTGGGGAAAGACTTCAGGAAAAAAATTAGGAAGCATGTAATTTTAACCATTTTACCTTAAATCAAATAAAACTGTCCAATGGATTCCACCCATGTTAGATATTTACAATAGTCTGACTGCCCTTTCATCTTCAGTTAAGTCTTGATTCAACACTGGAATTACTTCAGACCCATTTTTACATAATTTTTTTTAAAAATTGTAATTTTTGATCTGTATTACATCAAATGGAAATTAAATATGGCATCTATAAAAATACGATGGAAAGTCATAAAATTTACTTGAATCAGACTCAACCCGAGTTGCAAAATCATTTTTGCTATCTCTTAGTTGTTTTTTCCCCCCAATGCCTTCAAATGCTACTCAGTCCTCAATCTCACTAGGTCTAAATATTTTTTCAATGTTTTCATCTTTTTCTCCAAAAGAGTTTAAATTATGTTTTTCTCTCAGAGTAATTCACAAATGAAAACTTATCAAGCTCAAGTTTTTATGATTCAATAGAGAATATAGTCATAAGCCCAACGCGACAAATGTGGATGAAACCATCTCATTTTTGTTTCATTATGTTTGTCAGTAGGCCAATGAGATTATGCATCAAAAAGTTATCAACACGCTCAACAGACAGCAAGTCAATGAAATTAAATGAAATAAAATCCAATAATTTGGCATCAATATGGAAGTTTTTTTTTTTAAAAACTGAAAATTTACTGAGAAAATTCAAAGTCTCCATTTTGAATTAAGACAACTCTTCTCGATACTTGATACTCTATTTTTAAAAAGTCTTTTCATTTAAAAACAGCATCAGTTACAGTGAGTTGTAATATGTGGAAGCCCAAAACAGTAGGGGTGAATTATTGAAGTGGCTTAGAATAACCTGGTTTTAAAAAAAATGAATGATACTCCATTGAAAATGATAATTAAAAGTTGAATAGGAGTTTGAAAAACTAAATAGAAAGCGGCAAACATGCCTATCCAAAATGAAATTATCCATTCAAAAAGCTTGTTAATATGATGCAGAGATGTTAGATAACTGATTCCCTGTTCAAGATTTTTTTTTTCAAATTCTGGTACACCACAATAATGGATTTGTAATCATGGGCAGATTTAGACTTTGTGAAAAAGGATAAGAATCAATGAAAATAAATAAAACCCCTAAGTCAAGAGATCAAGGGAGAGTGGATTTCAAATTAGAAACAAATATCAGAAATGAAAATTAAATTAATGAGCAGTAAAAAGGTAAAATCCACAACATGGTCAACTGGCAAATACTACTTCGTAAACGTAGAAAAAAAAAGATATGAAAATTCATTACAAAAGGAAAAAAAAAAAAAAAATTCCATGATCAGATTCCTCACCATAAATTAAAACTGAAAATATGTTTTGAAAAATCACAATGCAATTATCTTATTTATCCCAAATATTTGCCACTATTTATCCAGAACAAAGTCCAGCAAACATAAATGCATACATTCTATAAGAGAATGTAGAACATGGTTCAGAATAGACAAGGTCAAGACAGTTATATTGGATGGATATATATCTTTTATAGATGAACAGGTGTTAGAGGAAAAACTGCTTCTTTGGTTTTATGTTCAACATGGATCAAATTTAAGTATGCATCAAATGAATTTTCCATACCACCAAAATCCTATTATGTATAACCACCGAAATCTTAGTATGTATGTGGCATGACGTACTTGTAGTGACAAGCATGTATTTTAACATGAAGATGGTAAATATAATATAAAAATAGAGTTGGCCACAAAACATCAGAGGCAGGCTTTTGTAGTGCTCAACTGCCGGTGTCACAGCATCCATCCATTCAAGCAAACAGAATGCTAGTGAGATACTGCAATGCTATTTTTAGAACAAATCAATAAAAGCAGTTTGATATGATAAATGTTTTTCCACAATCTTGCAATAGCAGCAGCAGTAGTAGAATGTTTTGAGTAGGTAGGCAGAGAGATGACGTGGAGTGCATGAAGAAGAAATTCAGTAATATAAGAAATAAAAATTAATTATGGACTTAAAAGCAAATTGAACCCATCTCAGAATATCATTTCTAGTCACAAACTACCCTTCATTATGTACTTTCCAATTCAATTTCTTGCTGCTTGATAGATTCCTCTTATTAAGACAAAAATCAATCTTAATTATATTTTTTTTTCTTCTAGTTGTACACACATTCCCATTTTCAAAATTTATGAGTGTAAGGAGATTCATTTCCTCAAGTCTGGGTAAAATTAATGCTTTTCCAAGTTGAGTGATGGAATAGAGTAAATAGGTAGGTAGCAACTTCTAAATCAATAGCAATTGTTGGTCACTATTTCCTTGAAAATTTATATCTCTCTTCTCAAAAAAATCTTTAAGAATCTGAGCTTATACTGAATATTTGATATAAGTTCAAAGAAACCCATGAACCACATCTAAATCAACAGAGTATCTCTTTCAATATCAACAATTAGAAGAATAAAGGCTAATAAAAAGGTGAAAAAGACCAGTTGTCAAACATAGCAACATCAAGTACTCCAACAGTAATGACTACAATATAATATTTTTCAGCAGGTTTTATATTAATTCAGTTATAATCTAAATATCTACACTCACTTCACAACACAAGTTACATTGTGCATGTGGTAAAGTGAATACGAGCACTCAAGAGCAACAACATGAAGTGGTCAGCCAGGTTTCAAAAACTGATGTCAAAATTTTCCAACTTGAACATTGCTAAAACTAATGAAGATTCCTAAAAATGGAAAAACAATAAATCTAAAGAGTACAGTAATATTCTACAAAAATTTATAAAGCTAAATTTGGATAAAACTTCTGTTTAATTGCAGTAGAAAAAGTGAAAAAATTTAAAAGTCAAATATTCCTAAAAAGCTCAGTTAGGAATATTGAATTCAAATTCATCAGTACATTTTACAGAAGAGATTTACTTATCTTAAAAATCATTTTAACAAATAAAATCATCAACCAAAACTAATAGCACAGGTTCCTTCAGTTTGGTCTGGCTGGCGATATATGTATGTATGGTATCA
Organism: Thysanoteuthis rhombus; assembly: GCA_963457665.1. Lineage (NCBI taxonomy): Eukaryota > Metazoa > Mollusca > Cephalopoda > Oegopsida > Thysanoteuthidae > Thysanoteuthis > Thysanoteuthis major. Next base: position 17,082,823 of record OY735217.1, read on the forward strand.
CCAATGGAACTAAAGCGCTGAAAATTTGAACATTTACTATGTCTAAGAAAAAAAATTTTTTTTCAGAAGTTCTAAATAGGCTTCTTGTGTGTGGGTCCAATTTGCAAATTAAGTTTATGCTAAATTGTGTTAAGCAGCATTTTATATGTGTAATTTTGATAATTGAGAAATATTTTAATCGGAGAAAAGTCAAAATATCACCAGCATACCGAGTCATATATTTTGTTCTAAATGCTATCTTTCACAAATTTTCCTTGGTTTCATTTTTTCCTGCAGCTTTTTAAACAAATATTTTAAATAAATTTGTACAGCTTACACATACTAGTTGAAAACCTGTCCATCAGTCAGGATTTTCAGCATGGACTAATGGACTACATTATAATCAACTGTCTTTTTTTTCTTCTTTCTTTACAGCACTTGTGTGCATGTGTTGCCCCCCCCCCAAATATATACATATATACATATCAGGAAGTTCCCAGATCAGGCAAAAAAAAAAAAAACTTTAGGGAATTTAAAAAAAAATTAATACACCAAGACATACTCTGTAGCCCTATTATCAACTCCAGAAACTTCGGTGGCCATAGCTCTAGCCATCCTTGAGTTATATGATGACAAACAGATGGACAAAGAAGATATTTGGTGGATGGTAGTAATCTTGAACCAACACTACAGCGGCCTTGAAACACATGCCACTCACAAACCCGTGTTTGACCTAAAGAACGTTCATTGAAAGCCTGACGAAGCATTTTGAGAGTCTCAGTAGCAGATTTCCCAAGTTTCCTGCAAAATTTGATGAAGATCGCCGAGATGTTCTCACACTATGTTACGCAACCATGCATAAGTCTACCAATAAGCATCATACGAACTCATAGACTGAGTAGCAATGATCATCACCTGTGAATCTGAACATATTACCATTGTACCAAAAAATCATAGTACAGAGTTCAAGAACAATCCAATACCACCTCATATGCATTCTTGTGTATAAGAGGAAAAAATCATTTTTGAATTAAACTTTGTTTTCCACACACACACACACACACATATATATATATATCGTGTTTTTTTTTTGTTTTTTTTTTTTTTTTTAGGGATGAGTAATCTATGAGAGAGGGGTGCTTAATATCAGGGATAGAGAATATGTAAATAGGTATACATAGAAAATTCAATGCTTTCATGCCAGTGCTATCATCAGAATTTCTGATGATTACACCAGTGTGAAACTTGGAATCACTGAATTTTATATCATATATATAATATTTTGATTGTTAATTCTATTTACCTTTATAAGCCAAATGAAACATTCACCCAGTTATAATAGATCATTCAAATATACATATACATACATAGACAAGAACACAAGTGCACTAAAGACGTTACATTTTTACAGAGCCAAGTGATGCAAAAATCTTATTCAAAATGTATACAGTACTCATTCCAGTATATTCTTCATGTACATATGCTTTCTCATTGTCTCCGACTGACAACACACAAATGTAACCTAGCAGCAACCATACTTGAGGCTGTGATTGTACTGATACTACATTAAATGTAAACTAACAGACACAAAGTAAGGGTCTACTTAAGCATTATATTTACATGGTAAATGACATCACTCACTGAAAACCTAAAATCGTTTTTGTAGTAAGAACTTACGATCGATAAAGACCAAGCATTTTGGATCTTTTTCATAGAGAATAAAATGCCATGGTTTGTGTCTGGGTGGTTGAATGATGGGTGTTGGATAGGCTTTTGGTGGAGAATAACAAAAAAGACCCATGAATTTTATTTGAAGACCAACTCAACTATAAAAAAAAAAATTAACATTTGCAATATAAGCAGTCACTATAATTTTGAATTATCCCTGTTCATCAATTCAGTTTTCTTGCCATTGCTTTCAATATGTTTGCAGTATTTTTCAATTTGTAGTAGTCTTTAATTTGCATGCCATAGCTTTTGATTTATGTATTGTATTTTTTTTAATTGCTTGCTGTAATTTTCAATTTGCTCAAGAAAAAGAGTATTGATAAATTTAGAAATTAAAAGAGATAAGTTGAAGAAGCAATGGTTCTACTTTTCTTTCCCAGGATAAAAAACACTGAAGACATGGTGGTACTGAAGTTACACAAGTGGCAGATTACAAGGGTGGTAGTTCATGTTGGTTGCCATTGAAAAACTCCAAATAGATTATAAAAAAGAATTTCCTGAGATTTTTTTCAAGATGCTATCACATATGATACTTAAATTTCAAAACTTTCCTCCTTCCACATAACTAATATAGACAACCAAAACAAGACATAAATGATCATTTGAGCAAAACAGAATAAACTTTTTGAGGAAACAACAAAAAGTCAACTATCAAAAGGCTTTTAAACTACATACTCCTTCCTGATCCCTATCAATTCATTTTCAATCACTCAGTATATTATTCTCACAACTGTAGTTTGCCTAGGCTGCTTCTATTTAAAAGATATAAAAATCATCCTCCAGCAAGATTAAGAAAGGCTTATGTTTCATACTTGGAGTTCTATTCTACCTTGACAAAATATTTCAAAATGAGATTGATTGCCTGAAGCTTCCTGGAAATAGCTCATTGGTCACACTGTGGTAATTTATAAATGGATCATTTCATGTCAAATGGACTGATTTTGGAAAAATGCCCCACTCAACCATCTCCACTTTTACTCTAACTTTAGCCACAGGTTCTTTGGGATCCGAGATGAAGTCCTGGAAAATTTTAGCTCAATATCTTCATTCAATCAGTCACTACGGATGTGAGAACAAGTACTACTTAGTTCTGTGTGATGGTGACCGAATCATTTTTTCCATTTTCAACTAGACACCATTCCATAACAGGAAGATCTGTTGTGCTGAAAAATTATAAACAGGATCAACTTTTTATGCAGCCTAACTCAAGAAAATACTTTTTTCAAAAAAGGATGTCAAAGTAAGCTCCTAAGTCCAATGGAATTTCCAGGAAGCCATTTTCAAGTAATCATAATTCTATCAAGGAAGAAAGTAATCACAATGCACTAAAAAAAATGTCACAATCTAGATATTTCTAGCTTTTCTAGATCCAGAGATATCAGATCTCAAAAAAATGTCCAAAATAAAAATTTAAAAAAACAATAAAAATGCACCATTTTTAAAGACAGATATGAACAAGTGGGAAAAAACCCAGCCTCACCATATACCTAGTACCCAAAACTCATTTCCATCACTGGTACTAATAAAGCATTGAAATTTTGTTCCAAGATATTACAAACTTGGAATTTCATTTATTCACAATCCTGCATGATCCATGGTGGTTTTAAGCCACTGCCAATTTCTTCTATTTATGACTATTAAAGATAATATCTATAACAAAAATGCATATTTAGTTTTGACTGCAAAGAAATTGGTGTTCCACATCACTGTGGGCCAACCCCTGCCTGTGCAACAACAGTTTTGTGCAGATAACCAATAGAATTGTCTCTATGGCCAATGAGGGCACATAAACGTAATAAATACATTTTTTGGTCCTTAACAATTCACTTTAGTCCTTGGTTCCTCAGCACAGGGTTTTCCATTCATCATACAGTGTTGTTGGGATTTCATTTATGAAGTATCTTACTCTTTAGCCAGGGAAGGGATGAGCTGTCAGGCTTTCTCAATCCTTACACTGAGTGCTTAGCAGAGAAGAACTGAGTACCAGTTTCAAAGTCTTTGGTATCAGTTGGCCTTGGACTGAACTCCTGATGTACCAAACTGGTGGTGAGCACACTACTACTGGATCACGGTGAATGGTTCCAATACATCAGAAACTCTCAGAAACACATGCCACACATTAGCTTTGTTGCACTTTCAATTATCTATCCATGTCACTGAGGATCCCGACATTTGCCATAAAAAAATTCTCTTGAAATTCTGTTCTCTATTTTTGGGAACAAAATTATGATTTTCCACGTTCCAGCAGTTTCATGTCCTTGCTGAAATCCCATTTCCCATGCATCTCTATCAGATTGTATCTCCTGATGACACAAAACAGAAGTCAATTCCATACATTTCGTTTAGTCAGAATTCAAAGCAGTCAGCGATATTCATAATTTGACCAGTTATTGGTCTCTGCAAGCTTACAAAAGCTGCCAATCTCTTTACTGTACCCCCTTACACCAGAGATGGTCAAGTGGGGACTATTGGTCCACTTGACATAGAATGACCCAAATATTTCATTCATTGTAGCCATCATTAACAATTTAGTTATTCTCTCAGTAACAAACAATTTACAATGAACTGTAGTTGAAGAGTATTTCATGATCTACATTTGGCAGTAAGTGTTTTCTTTTACAAAATAAGCAGTAGTACAAAAACTGCAGAGGCATTATCAATTAGGAATCATATGTAGACGTAGAGTATTTCATCTATCTTAACTATCATTACAGTAATTAAAAAATTATATAAAAAAAAAAATTTAATATGTATTCTTCTTTGCAAATGTCTCAATTAAAACCCATCATGTAGAGAAGATAAAAATCGATAGGGGAAGGGGGTTGTACACTTTGTTACATGCATCAAATTTGGTATTTGTTTTCCTGATAATTCTGATGGTTCCATAGAAATATGTGTAGACGGTTAATCTGAGTGATCTTGGCATCGATTCCTGTGCTTTCAAGCCTGTTGGACTGAACTTTGCTGATTTTATATAGCATCCAACTGATTAATCAGATGGCCTTGGCCAATTTTGACCCATCAAATATATTGGTATCAGCACATATGAACACCAGAAGAATATTGAGGTAATTTAGAAATGATGTCAACACATAGTTGTCCAGCTGAGTAGGAGACTCATCCTAGCTGAGCAGAGGTGGGGAGCAAGACTGTCAGCTCTGAATTTTTGAACCCACATCTGGATTTTTCAATGCCCATCTGGGTTTCTGGGTATATTTTTTTAAATTAATGAAATGCCAGGTTTTCTACAGTAAGCATTAATTTCATATAAGTTCGCTTGTTTCAAGTAGTGTACACCTAAAAGGTGTCTTTTGCTATTAACTGCATGAATAACAAAATAAATGACCAATTTACAAAAACAAATTTGATCACCCAGTGGTGAAAAAGAGGAAATGCCAAGATTGTGTTTGACAGTGCATAACCACAAGGACCAAAACCATCACATGTCTGTGACACACACACACACACCTATTTGAACATGCACAGCCTGTACCTACTCATGAAGGAAGCAGGTCATGACTATTGTACAGCTAAGTCTGGCCAATCGGATCTTACCTTTGAAGATTTGTGTGAACAAGATTAGCAAGTCCCCACTTCTCGTTCTGGAGTCTGGTGCTAGACATGGAACTCATCCTTTTCACCAGGCACTGCTCATTCAGAGAATGATTTCCACCTGTATTATGAAGTACTCTCAGAACTGACCCCTTACTTCACAAACGACAATGCCAATTATACGTGATGGATCCCAGTTCACCTCATCAGAAACGGTTTCATAAGAGCAACTTCATAGTTCACAATACTAGAAGAGAATTACCTTGCCTGGCGATTCTGGTATACATCAATGGGGCTAAGAGATCTTCCAGTCACTTATGAAGAGGCTACAGAATGAAGACAAATGTTCATTCTATCACCTAATCAATAAGAACAGTTTCTTTCTTAAAACAAGTATTAAAGCAGGCTGGAGGCAGTTTTAAGGTGCTAAGGTATAACAGTCAATTGTTCTCACAACTCTTCTTATACCAGTATAGGCATTGTGACTAGTAATAATTCCTCAGGGATAAGAACAAGTCGTCTTCTGCATCTTTCAGTGAGAGTGGCAAGCTCCACATATGCCAGAAGTCACAGTTGGCTGAAATTCTTCAAGCTCAAGGGATCATTCCAGACAGAGAACCTGGCTCAGCACTGATCAATGTCCTACCTGCACACATCTCAAAAACATTTGATGACTGTTAAACATCATCCAGAATATGGAATCGTACAATGCCAAGTACAAAAGGGTGGAGATAGTGTTTAGTGTTAGCAAGAAGTCAAGCATGAAATCTGGGGCCAGGTCAAAAAGGTGGCACAGAATGGGGAAAAAGTGACAGGAACTAGTGAGATCTGAAAAACTGGGGAAGCTTTCTTCTATAGGACAGTAACAAGGTTGGGCCGTTTCATTTTCTTGCAGAGATGTGTCAAGCAAAGACAAAAAGCTCACTCATTGTCACAAAAGGAGAATGTGCTATTAGCAACAAAAAGAGGTTCCTAGAAGCTGTGTCTCAATGCTGTCAAGAAGAAGTTGACACTCAAATATTTGTACACTCTGGGGATGCAAGAACAGATAATGGAAAGTCTCATCATCAGAGTTAAGGACATTGACATTCTCATCATAGCAATATCTATACTGCCATCCTTACAGTACATGTTGATTGCCTCTGGGCAAGGTACAGTGGATTCCAGTCCATGAAGTAGTTTCCACAATAGGGCCGGAGGAAACAAGTGGAATAACATACTTGCATTCATTCGCTGGATTTGATGGGTCTGTCTACCACAGTGAAAGGAAGAAGACTGCATGGCAGACTTGGAACATCTGTGATGAAGTTTCTAAAACCTTCACTAATCTCAGCTAGCATTCAATATCAGTGATCTCGACCTCCTATGGCTGTAGAGATTTGTTGTCCTCATGTATGACAGATCAAGTGCAGTCACTGGTGTGGATGAAGTAAGACTGACTGTAAGCAGAGGCCATACAACTCAATTTCACAAATATAGACTGCTCTTGGTGAGCATACCAAGAGTGCTTATTAGGCTAGAATTATCTAAGGCCAGGCTACCATCTCCAGGCCAAATACTAGCCAATTCGAACTAGTTTGACGTATACGTTCAAAATGGGATGTTAAGCAGCAGAAACTGCTTGCAATACCAACCAAGTATTTGGCTAGGGGACAGTCAACCAATGTACAGCTCAACATTGGTTCCAAAAATTTTTAAATTATAACCAGAGCCTCAATGAATAGGGTCATGGATGCCCTTCCGAAACTGATAACATCCAATTGAGGGCCATTATTAAGGCAGATCTATGCAAGACAAGTAGAGAGGTTGCAGAGGAACTAAACAGCTGTTTGATATTTATACCAAACTGGAAAAACTAAAAAGCTTGACAAGCTGATCGAAAATCAAAAAAAAAAAGTCGCAGTTATGAAGTCAACTCTGCACTTCTTATGTAACAGAATAATCCATTTCTTGATTGCATTGTGAAATGCAAAAAAAAAAAAAAAAAAAAAAAAAGGACTCTATACAACAATCAATAGCTAGACAGAGGTGAAGTTCCAAAACACTCCCCTAAAACCAAACCTGCTTGAAAAAAGAAAAAAAAAAAAAAAAAAAAAAAAAAAAATCATGGTCATTGATGGCGAGAGGAATCTTCCATAAGCAGTATTGCCAGGAAATCAACAAAATGCACCAAGAATTCACTTTCATTCAATATCAGTTACTTGAAAAGAACAAAATCCTATGCTTCCAGAATGATGGACTTGTTTCAAGTTGGCAAACATTTGCAGATTCTGAAGGTTCTTATCATTTAATAATTGTTATTCTTAAGAGATATACTGCTTTGAAGTTGATAAAAGAACGGTATTATTTTTGCATCAAGCTGATATATAGATGCTTTATTTGTGCATTAACAGAACAATTTCCATGGCAAAAAAATAAAAGCATTTTAAAAGAGCTGATGTTTTATATAAAAATATTTACCGGATTTGCAAAACCATATTGAAACCGAGCTTTCCTGACCAAAATCTTGCTTTTTGTAAGTAATATTGAGCTAATCGAACATTCCCACAATACTCAGAAACTGATGATCAAGTCTAATCATGATGCAAAACTCAATTGCCCAGTTGCAAATAGAAAAAGCAGCAAGACTTTCAACTGATAAGTATAAAAAGGCATTTTTCATTTTGAATTTATAAGTAGAAATGAAATTAATGAAATATGCACTGATATCAAGATTTCATGAACTATAGCAGAATCTACACTCGGGCGGTTGAAGTCAATTTGTAACTATTTTTTGTGATTTTTCATTCATTTTCTTTCAAATAAAACTTAGAAAAATAACAATTATTTATGAACTTTTTATCATTAAAAGATACATTCTTTACTAGCACTCAAATTCAACTCTAACAAGATCAAGCAAAAGAGTAGATCAGAGTACAAAAGGGTATCAAAGCACAAATAGAAATCATTACCATTATCATCAATTTATGTCTAAAATAAAACAACTTGGCCACATAACATCATGGTTCAAATAATTCATACGTAGCAATTGCAGGACATCCTTGTAAAATGTCTGAAAAAACGATGGCACAAAAGAAATCAAAAGTAAAAGTGAAGCACAAAAAAGAGTGAAAGAAGGACTGAAAGCCGTAGTTCATGGGGGCAAGTACAGTATCAAAAATAAAGATAAAACAATTCTTCAATTTCATTGAACTTGACTGCAATAAAACCTTCACAAGTAGTTTGTTATTTTGAATTTTTTGACTGCAATAAAAGAACATTCTGAAAGCTCACATAATTAGACAAATATGAACAAGGTCAAAATCAAGCAAACTTTCAGTAAGTTAGCATTTGATTTACTATAATGCATGTTTATAAAGTATGATTTCACTTTTCAAGAAAAAAAGTGTTTAATGTCATTACAATACTTCTTAGATCTTGGGGCAACTTATGACAATGACAGAGAACAAAATCAGACAGAATAAAAATTAGCATAAAAATTCAGAATGAAGCGAGACGGAACTACTTGTAAAAGAATATTCAGGAATATGTTAAGCATTATCCAGTTTCTTGACCTCTTTCATTTTAGATAACTAAGAAATTTTTAAAAAATCTATTAAATGAAAAGTCTATATCAACTATTTAAAAACAAATAGAGAAAAAAAAAATAAAATAAAATAAAAAATAAAAAACAACATTCATTCAGCATGGTCTTATTATCAAAATAGGATCATCATGGTAAAAATGACTGATCCAAAATCAATAATTCATACTCAAAACCCAGAAAATTAATTGTAAAATCTATCATTACTTGCTAGAATACCTAGCACTGCCAAAGGCAAAAAATTCAAAGATGGAATTATATAAAAATTTAATAGAAACAAGGGGAGGGGGGCCTCACATTGTGCCCCATGTAAGGCAAACACACAATCCCAAGCAGAAGGAGGCACACTATCCTTTCCACTGGGTGAAATTTGGAGTTGTCTCCCTTTAATTTATCTTATCAGAGAATTATAATTTTGACCCCAAATTGACTAGTAGGAACCTCAGGAGTCAGCACCTCCTAATCTATGAAAATCCTGGGGTCAAATTGAGCTTGGACAAATTTATAGCCCTTTGGGTGTAGCCATTTGTCCAGCTGTAGAAACAGTGGCAAACAAAGAAATATTCATCATTAATCAATCATTAATTGATTGATTAATAGCCGACACGGACAGTCACTCCCTTCAATCTGATTTTGTCCATTTTGGCAAGGTTGCATCAATGAATATATTTTTTGTCCGTGCCTCTTTCATGCTAAAAATGCAAGGCCAAATTTGGTACATAAACGCATGAAAGATCAACTAAGGGTATGTGAAGTTGACCTAAGAGGTCATTTGACGTATCTAGAGATCATTCCTATTCAATCTCCAGTTTTAAACATTGGGAAAAATGTTCTTCATATTGGAATGTTCCCTAATCATTTCTCTTGCAAATGACATTATGAAATTAATTTTCATGTCAATTTTTGACTTTTTCATTTCATGTTAAGAAAGCGTCTACAGTAATAGCAGTAGGAATGGGAGCAACATACAGCTATCCAAACCTAATGTTAACACCCCTTCCCTTAAACCAAGTTTTTTTTTAACAGTTGAAAGTAATTATTTAATTTTTCATCAAATGAAGTACTGTCAACCAGGGCTCTACCAAGTAGGGGTCTGGAATTGAGGAGGGGAGGTCAAAAAGATATCTTTATTAAAATATCTACGTACTAGATTTCTAAGAAATGTATTAAAGAACATGTACATTTGAACTCTGTTGTCAAATTTGAAGTTATTTTTCTCCCTGGGCAACACTTAGTATGCCTGCTAGTACACATATATACAATGATGGAGGGACGGACAGAGTTCCAAAGACAGAGGGACGGACGGACGGACGGACAGAGTTCCAAAGACAGAGGGACGGACAGAGTTCCAAAGACAGAGGGACGGACAGAGTTCCAAAGACAGAGGGACGGACGGACGGACAGAGTTCCAAAGACAGAGGGACGGACGGACGGACGGACAGAGTTGATAGAGATAAGATGAAATAACAGAGATGAGATGGGGACCCTTACACTTCAACTCATGTCTGCCATACACTATTTAACTAAGCCAAGGCACATGAGACACACACAAAAAAAATTACATGTAATATTTTTACCATTGTTTACCTGTCAACGAAGTCGGAGAGGTATATTTATTTCCCTTTGTTGTAATTTGTCAGTTCATTTCTTTGATGAGAAAAAACTCGAAATGAAAAAAAATTCTCTCAAGAAGCATATTACTTGCCATGTCATAATTATTTATGGAATATTCTATGTGAAATTCTTTACTGACCTATGAGAAAAGGTTTTAGTATCATATTTTCATCCTCCCCTCTTAGTGCATTTGAAAGACAAATTGAAACATGTACCTGAACACCTTGATCTTAATATTTACAGCTAACAACCACTTCCTTTCACATCAATTCCTTCACAGTTCCTTTGCAGTTGTTTTTATCCAGGTGGACACCCTCATGGTACTCAGTCACTATTCTATACCAATATCAGTGGGATAATAATTATCAAGCATTAACCTATAAAGTTAAAGGCTACAATGGAAAAATATAAATAATCAAGAATAAGAAAAAACAATAAAATATATCTAAAGCAGCAGTAACTGCCGTATAAAAAACGAGAGCTAAATTAGAATTTCAATTCTCTAGACAAGAGCAAATAGATATTACAAGAATTAAATTTATTAGTCAAAACCATGTGGCATTGTAAAACCCATCTTTTTATCAAATACAAAATCTAAAATATACAAATTAAGTGATGAACATCTGAAATATTTTTTTGTTGGCATATTCCTTTCATCTATTTTAGACAGTATGATACAACTTGCCTCTTATCCTGCTGAATATTAATTCATAACCATTACTGTTCAAGTAATTACTCACTTCTGACTGATTATTTCTCAGTCAAGTATGGCAATGTAAAAAAATATATAAAAATGTAAGTTCTGAGAGAATTGAAAAATTTTTCTTGGATAAATACAAAACTTCGTATGTTGGCAGAGGAATATAATAACTGGCAAAAAAGGATATAAGGTATTTTGATGGAAAACTGAAGCCCAGATATTATTATAATCATAGAGCAACACCACAATCTTGTAATAGAAAAAGAGAAGAAAAAGAATAGGACACTTGGGGTAAACAAATACTGGATTGCAAGCTAGAACACCCCCATCCAATGCCTTCCCTAATTCTCCCAACATGCTCAGAAGAAAACATTGAAATCTTACAGCTTTTAAAATGGGAAAATAAATATACACAAATATAAAAATCCAGAGTTAGAAAAGAGACAGATCTGGTTAGTCTTTCACTAGAAACCATCAGGTGACCAATATCTTTTGGTATTACGCTATGTTTGAAGTAATCAATTAAATATGTAAAAATGGGGAGATCAATAAATATAGTTACATCTCTCATTTCTTAGTGAATCACCAAAAAGTCAGATTTTTTTTTTTTTTTTACGATAAAAGTATGGATGCAAACTAAAGGGGCCAGCTTAAGATAAGCTTGAATTGTAAATTGAACCCTACTGATGAAAAATAATACGGGGGGGGGGGGGGCCTTAGAAAAAAAAATTAGGGGGGGGGCTTCAAAAAAATAATACGGGGGGGGTTGAAAAAATAAAATAGTGGGGGGGTCAGGCTTAAAAAAAATTAGACTGGGGGGAGGGGGCTTGGGGGGGAATGGAGGGGAGTTCAGTACAGAATCCCACTGAAGGAGAATATACAGACTGCTTCTTATCAAGAACTAATATCATCCAATATCTCATAGAAGTGACTTATTACATCCATACATAGAGAGGAAAAAACCAGAAAGCACCAAATCAGAAGACTACGTGAATAAGTTCTTTATCAAAATGAAAGGAATCATGTTAGAATTAATGAGAAATATTCCAAAATTCACAAGTTAATTTGACTTTCCAAAGCATCTTCATGCCAAATAGAAAACTAAGTTGAATGTTGAGACATACTTCATATAGTGAATACCTCATTACAGCATTAATCTTCAAGCAAAAATATTCTACACCTATATTTCCATACATATATGGAAAAATATCAGAAAAAAAAGAAAAAAAAAGCATTTTATTCAAAATTCCTTTACAATTTTCTACATAAAATGAGAACAAAATATATAACAGCATTCAAAAAAAATCTTCAAAAAAAATAAATAAATAAAATAAAACTGAACATGGATTAAAACTAATCATTTTTTTCATAATCAAGGACAAGAGGCCCATTATTTCAACTGTTAATGTGTCTTCACACCACCAAATCGCAAACATTTCAAACCCTGTTTTTGTTAGTTTATGTCAAGTCATACAAGTGAGAAAAATATCAGTTTTCAAAGCAAGACTGCTTCTTGCCTTCATAAGTCTACCATGAACTAAATGTCAACAATAAATGAGAGGTTATTACCTGGCATAAGTGATCATTATTGGCTAATCAATTTCAAGAGTTATTTTTAATTCACAAAAACTGAAACTTTCAATGGACAAATAAGTAAATTCTATATTTGTCAGGCAACATCAATAATCATATTTTCATTATAACATTGAACTTCCATTTAAGAGTAATTATCTATAAAGTAAAACTTTTCAAATAGTTCACCTAAAAACTAGAAAAAAAATGAGAATCCGCTTGATCTTATATAGAACATAAATTTCAAAAAGTACTCCTGATTTAGCAGAATTTTCAAAATTTATCGTCCTTACAAACAAGTTTTGTAAGTTATCTAAATCTTATGACTTTTTTTTACCTTGGTTATTACTGAAAAATAAGAAACCTCCAAGGGAAAGGTTACTGTTGAAATCCCAACTTTCAAAAAAATCAACAAATTCAATGAGACAGAAAAATGTTACCATTTTTTTTCAGCTTATGATAGCAACTATAAAAGATATTCAAATTTGTCTCAATGCAAATTACTTTGTACAAGCTATAAATCCAATTTTGAATATCCATGAGGATACAAATATTTATTTTTATATCAATGAATTTTACAATATAACTGTACTGCTGAATTGGACACTTACAACACAGAAATTCAACTGAATATAATTAAATATGAAAAAATCCAGGCAAAAATTATCACAACGGAAGTAACCTAAATACTTCAAAGTCATACTTCGGTACAACTGACAAAATAAAGGTCCAGGAACATAATTAGGAATCTTTTCCGAATGTTTTCTCATCTAAAATAAAACAACTAGTAGAGCCCAGAATCGAGCTTAACTGATTTTACAATCTCCGACTTAAAAATATTCCTTATTATACAATGAGGCTTGCAGCCTAATATTTTTTTAAAATCATATAATTTAAGTCCGTTCAAACATAAACAATAATGTCCTTTTTGAAATAATTAAAATTCATGTGAAGTAACATTAAAAAAAAAATTTCAATTTTTATCAGACAGAGATATCAAAGAAATGCAAGTCAAATAAGTTGTTTTTGCTGGGAGTTTTTTTTTACCCCTTAAAAGGATTGTAGCCAATGACATGGAGATATGTGACATGGTTTTGACTATTCTAATTCTCAAGTAACCCAATTCTCACCTTGGACTAATTCTTCTTACTGAGGGTCAAAATGCCCTGGTGACACACAAAAACATGGCCTACTTCACCAGCAATTAGCACTGCTGACCCAATGCACCAGTTTTCAAGTGGCACAAATACTTTCAGATAGAAAAATAATGATGACACTGGAGTCTTATGACACAGATTTTTTTTTGCTAAGCAGCCATCAAAACTAATTCCTCACTTAATAAACTCAACGTGCATCCAGTTGTTTATACTTGAGCTCATGAGAAAATATTTTTATTATCTATTAGAATGGTTCGAATTCACACAGAACAATTAGTAAAAATAACATGAAATTCAAGATGAATAACTATTAATTTAAAATCCATAGTTATTCAGAAACTAAATCTTACTGAAAAAAATCATGCCAATGATTTGGAAAAAAACAAAACAAAAAACCTCAAATCTTGAGTGAGACAATAGTTGAAAGTTATTTTTACTGTAGGTATTGGCAGGCACAATATCAACATTTAAGTAGTTGAGTTAAGTTGTACCTGTGTTTTCTTCAAAATAAAAGGCAAGCAAACAAAATTATCAAGAGACAGGAAATGAGGAAAACAATCAAGTGAAATCTTTAGTTAAATGTGGATGAACTGTTGAGTACAGGTCATCCAAAAGATTTTTTTAAACAACTTCATATACTACAGATGTCCATTAACTCCAAGAACAGATAATAGAATAACTCATTAATATATATAAGATCAGCTGTATGGATTCTGTTGTTTATAACTTGAAGAGTCATTAATACTTGAACTCATCTTGCCATCTTCCTTTCTTTGTTAACTTTAACCTTGTTTATCAAAAGAAAGAAAGAAACTGAGAATATAATTACCAACATGGCGGTTAATGTTCAAATTTTCGGTTCTATACCATTTTTGCTTTAAACCACCGGAGAAAGAAATTGAAAAAAAAAAAAAGTCACTCTTTCTGTAGGGATAGCACAGCTGAAGGAAGCCGAAGAATGATTTTGACAAAATATTGTATTAACATCAAAGATGGAAAAAAGAGATTGACTTCTATGACAGAATAAAGACTGATTCAATTTCCTCATGAAAGAATAAAAAGCAAAAAAACAGCAACGAAGTAATAACCATGACAGGAATAGGATCAATGATAAATGGGTGTTGCGGTGTCAAAAACTGCAACAAAATTTAAAAACAAGCTGAAGAATCAGCCCATAGATGTGCTGGTTCTTTTTCTGATCTAGAAAGCACAGTGCTGTCAAATGTATTCAAGACTACATCTGAATTTCAAAAAAAAATTTAAAACATCTAGATTCTAGAAATCTATGCAAAATCTAGGAAACAATAAATTAAATGATTTTAATCTTCAACAATTATTTTATCAAACTATCAATTTATTAAAGATATTACTCATTTTATCAAAATGATCTGAATGGCAATTTTTGATATCTGGATGCAACCAAACAATACATCAGTTGCTGAGGATCATCAATGCTAGCACATCCAAATAAATAAGGAAGGTAGGCTTGAAGTATAGGAAGGAGGAAAAAGGGTGTGGTGAAAGGGGGTGGAGAGCCAGAGAAAGTAAGAGAAGGAGGAAAGCCAGAGAAAGTAAGAGAAGGAGGAAAGCCAGAGAAAGTAAGAGAAGGAGGAAAGCCAGAGAAAGTAAGAGAAGGAGGAAAGCCAGAGAAAGTAAGAGAAGGAGGAAAGCCAGAGAAAGTAAGAGAAGGAGGAAAGCCAGAGAAAGTAAGAGAAGGAGGAAAGCCAGAGAAAGTAAGAGAAGGAGGAAAGCCAGAGAAAGTAAGAGAAGGAGGAAAGCCAGAGAAAGTAAGAGAAGGAGGAAAGCCAGAGAAAGTAAGAGAAGGAGGAAAGCCAGAGAAAGTAAGAGAAGGAGGAAAGCCAGAGAAAGTAAGAGAAGGAGGAAAGCCAGAGAAAGTAAGAGAAGGAGGAAAGCCAGAGAAAGTAAGAGAAGGAGGAAAGCCAGAGAAAGTAAGAGAAGGAGGAAAGCCAGAGAAAGTAAGAGAAGGAGGAAAGCCAGAGAAAGTAAGAGAAGGAGGAAAGCCAAAGTAAGAGGAGAAAAAAAAATAAAGAGTGAAATTTGAGTTTAGTTCGATTAGTTTTTCTTCCCACCCTTCTGCAAAATATTGAAATTCATTGAGAACTACTGGACAGAGTGTGAACAAAAATGAAATTTGGCAATATAATTATGACATAAGAGAAGGAAATTGTGGATAGATCTGCTCCAGAAGTTTTCCTGAAACTTATAGCCCACCCTTCCACACATTGTCATTCAAATTTATTGATAAATTTTGTATATATATTGTGGACAGTCATGAGCATATTAATGTGATTAAAAAAAATAATTTCACCTCTTTCCTCCTTGTCCATCCTTACACAAAATTTCATTGGCAATATCATTTGGTTTACACATACAATAACGATGGAGGGGAGGCAAATTTGCACAGATCTGTTCCAAAATTCAAACAGTTCTTCTATAGCCTATGGTCCTAGCTTACACAAAATATAGGAAATCACTGAGAACTTTGTTTAGACAAACATGAAATTCTTCTGGAATAATGTGGTTTTGACACATAAATACTAAGTAAGATGGGTGATTGTGCATGGATTTGCTCCAAGAGTTAATCATTTCTCTCATAGCATATTTGCCAACCCCTCCACAGAATTTTATACTATGCAGACAGTGATGAGCATATTCAGAAATGTGTTCTTTTTGGGGGGGTGGAGAGGGGGAACGATGTCAATCAGGAAAAAAAAGATTCATCAAATATTCAAAAACCAACAACCGCAACCAAAAACCTATACATCTTATCAACTTAGTTGACAGAGGTAAATAATCAAACACTCAAGTACCACAAAATGGAAACTAAAAGATCAAGAAAGAGCCAGTAAAAGGGTGCCAAAAGAACAAAAAAGTTTGCTTTAGAAGTCATAATAAATAAAGAGAGAGACAAAACAAATGAATTTTAAAAAAGAGATAATTCTGCCTGAATGATATAGCAATCAATTTGTTGGGCACATAGAGAAAAGTAAGGCAGGTTCGAAAACATAGCTGAGTAACCTCTATTTTAAATACTGTAGATCTTTAATAGTTTTCTTAGGAATTTCTTAGCACTCCCACCAAGAATGCTGGAAGCCTTCTGTTACAGTTCTATTATAAGTACCAGCTGTATAAAATATCAAGCTTTTCATTTAACCTTAGTGCCATTTGGTAAGATATAAAAACTGAATGTATTAAACACAATGATCCACCAACTAACAAAATGAGGAAAGACCAAATTTTCAGACAAGACAAGCGACAATAAAAAATTTTTTTTTAAATCATGCTATTTCCAACAATCTTACAATAGCCATAATCTTGAGCACTACAAGGTGGTACATTTTTAAAGTTTAAAATAATGTAAAGAAATTTCAAGAGCAGATACTGGGAAAATGACCACACAAGTTGAGTACCCCTGACGCTTGGTATATTTCTGATTTGCAAATACATGAGGAGATATCCGAGGGATAGAACCTGTAATATATGATCTTTTTTCATCTCTGTGGCTTATAAGGAAACCTGAAGCTCTGATATAGTTCAAGCATAAAATAATGATGAGTGCACATAGATCTGGCAAAGACAGAAATGTGTTTTGATTGAGACTTGGATATAATGATATTTTTACATTTCTAAAAAGTTACATATACAAGCTTTTACTATAGTCAGAATGGGTTAAATGCCCTTGAAATCAGCCTCATCTTGCATCTTCAAATTACACTATAGTGAGGTCAGGTGTGGAATTTTCCCTTTGGAACATCAGGTTGACTTCTATAAAGTTTTGGATAAGGGGTATTCAATGCGTATCATAAATAAAGTGAGACACTATCAATTCTCCATTTTAAGAGGAATTCAGCTAAGAATGGTTCTTGATTATTTTGTAAAACCTTACTAGTACTTACAACATTTTTCCTTATCTAGAGTAGAGATCAACAAACTTTTTGGGAGGCGGGCTGGATTAGAAATGTCTATGTATCTTGCAGGTCAAAGCAAGTGAAAAATGATTAGACAAGTTTGTTTTTTTTCTTTTCAATTATTCAAATTCTTTTTTTATTATTGGAGTACTGCCTACTTCTAATACTATTAATCAATGCGAACCATGAAATTCTTCTTTGGAGAGAAAATGTTTTTAAAGTTGTGGTGCAAATTTTGTTTATATTGAAGAACTGCAGGAATTCATAGTGTCGAAATATTTTAGCTATAAAGCATTGATCAGTTGAAGGCCACAGCAAAAAAGAAACTTCTGCTCTATTTCTTTGGATTTTATTGTTAGCAAACTAAAGATAGTTATGTAATAAAAATAATGTACAAACATCATATGTTGGCAGGGCAGATGAAATGAAGCCACAGGTTAGATTTAGCCATAGTTTGCCAACCCCTGATCTACTGAGTAACTAGTCACTTAAATGGAATTGAAAAGGTAATACTAAATGTAGTTAGTTATAAAGAAATAGTGAATACATGAATGTCAAAATTTTCTCAAGCAGATGGTTGACATAAAACATTGCTATATAATTGGGACAATATCATTGAAGTCATATTAGTTGTTGACACTAGACTGGTGGACATTTCCTGTCAATATTCCTTCAGAATACCTAAATAATAGGCTGGTTAAGTCATTAGATTAAGCTAACAGGATGGAGGAGAGAATGAAATCCATGTAGGACTACAGATAACATTAGAATTAATATCAAGAAAACTCACACTTGAGAGCATGATAATATAATAACAGATCCAAAAAAAATAAAAAATTGTAAATCTTGGAGAATAAAATGATCAATTCGGAAGCAGGACTGAAATTTTTTTTATTCAGTTAAACTATCAAGTAAAGAAATGGCACAAAGTTTTCTAAATTATACTTGAACAGGTTCTAAATCCAATGATATACATTGCATAAATTTCCTAAAATCAGATTCAAACCCACCTAATATACAGTTAACACTCAATATAACAAATTCTGGTCCTGATGTTAACTTATGGATTCATCTGAACTGACACTGGATTTATCGAATAAAGTTTGATAAAAGCAGCAAACACACAGACCATTAACTTTCTTCTTATTCACTGAACAAAGTATGATAAATGCAACAAATATGTGGACCATATAAACATGGAAAACATGTGGACTAAGATGAACTCTCTTCTTACAGAACAAATTTTGATAAATGCAAGAACCAACTATGGATTGTGCACGTGCCAAGACCAATGGAATATGTTGGTGGGAAGGAATTCTGGTAGGTGTGTGCATGGTTTATTGGATACTCGTTCATGGGATACTACTCTTCAGCTGAATGTGAAAGATATTGAGGAACATGAGTGTGGTGAGGTCAAAAATACAATGAGGGGCATCTGAACTACCTTTGGATTTATTGAATGATATTTGTTAAAAGTGGCAATATACCAAATATCTTATTTACCGAAAGAGACGGCAACAATCGGGTATAACAAATTTTTAGGTTCAGCAATAATCCTCTCCCCCTAATCAGTTTACTAAGAGGTTCCTGTAATTCAAATCTGTCAAACAATATTTCAAATGAGCGAACAGAAGCAAAACAGCATAGAAGTAGAGATGAAAACCTGAGCTAATAATTTAGTGGCAAGCAAACATCTGATGTAGATAGCGAAAGGTTGAAAAATATTTATACATATAAATTGGGTTAATAAAAAAAATTATTGAAAAACTCAATGATTTTTTTGATCTACACTCAATTGAATCCCAACTAAATATAGTGCAAAAACAGTAAAATAAATACTGAATGATACGCATGACACAAATGGTGATTTTAGTTGATTTGCATAGTCAACAATTTCTGACTACTATGATTGATTATAAAGGATTTTTTTTCAAATACATCTATATAAATATTATACTTATATCAGTTTACGAAGATAAATTGAAATATAAGTCTGAATACAATTTTCAAGAGAAATATGAAGGTAACTGATAAAAAGTTTGAGAAACATTGAAAATGACGAGTCATTGACAAATGCCACTCCGTGAGACTGGGCGATCTTCCACTTTCGATTGTTATATGAATAGCTTTAAAGGTTACTAATATTTAGAATATCAACATTCACAGCCAATCTTTATTAATCTTTTTCAAATTCAAGTACTTCAACTTTGGTTGGATATCTATTTAGTCAACATTTGTAAAGTCATTTTCAATCGAAAAAACAAAAACAATTTCTGTTTGCAATTTCAGAGTCAATTGTTTATTTCATAGAAGAAATTGACAGGCAATCTTTCATAAAATGTCAACATAACTCTTAGTTTGTAATTAATATCTGATACCTTGATTAAGGCAAGTCCTGATGTAGTACTGTTAGGGTATTGCTGTACAAAATAATGTAACAGTAAATAATACACTGGAAACAAATGATGTCGTACGGATCAGTATGGAAATTATTGGAATGAATTAAGCACACTGATTTTGAAATTTGATTCACATTTCTCTTTTTCATATTTCAAAACTTTTGCCCCAGTTGTATATTCATTGACATGGCATTAAGTAACATTGAAAAAAAAAAATCTCACAGAGAGAAATGGGGGGGGGAGTCAAGTAACTTTCGATTCATTGTAATTTAAATAGAATACAATAGGGTTACACTAAAAAGCAGTCTAGGAGTTTACATGGACATGCCTGGGAGTTACGCAGGCCTGTCTGGGCCACAGATTATCTCATATCCCAAAGCCCAGTCACTGAACGTTGCTAAATTCGAATGTCAGGAAATTTGTCAGTTTTGAGAAAAATTTTCTAATAGGGTGGAGATCTACTTACAGTGTGCTTGGGCCCGTCCAGGGTATGTGAAAAGTTATCCCCCCCTCCCTGAACACCAGCAATCCCTGCAGGTGAAACTATCATTAAAGAACTGAAGTTGTCATGGGGTTGGGGGCTGAGTCAATCCCATAAGTTTTCCAATGTGAACATTTCCCTACTTGTAAGCAAGGGCCAGGCTAATGGGTAAACAAATTTATTAGATAGAAATTCAAAATAACAAAATAATGAAACGAATGCTCTAAGACAAAGGTTGGAAAATAAAATAGAATTATATGAGGAAAGTAAAAAGATTTTCAATTCTCAAGATATCAAAGAGTTAAACAGGATACAAATATAAATTAATTTTTTTAAAAATAAGCATTTCACATTGTTCTTAATGATTTAAACTAAAAGTGGCTTTGATGAGACGATAATGAAATCCATCAACTACAAAATACTGCCATTCATCAAATTATAGAATCTACACTTGGGGGAAAAAAAAAACAAACATGTTTTTATCAGGTTTGGCCCAATGACATGATCAATGAGTTAAAGCTATCGAATACAAATCAAAAGATTATTAACTATCATTCAATAGGATTCATAGCAAATTGGGAACTCATTCCGAACAGATAACCCAAGTTCAGTAGCATAAGGTTTGATCATTTTGAGATTGAAACCTTTAAAAAATACCAAGAAGTACAATCTCATCTCTCCTTGAGGGCATTTTTTCAATACAACTCAGATATGCTAAGGAATAATTTCTTTGCCACTTTGAATTTGCATTCCTTGAAATAGATAAGGTAGAAGGTGAAGAAAAAAATATTATTTCACACCTCCACTATAACAAAGGGTGATTGATGCAAACACTCAAGTGATGTGTTAAGATACACTGCTATGATTAATGAATGTACCCTTTAGTGGTGAGTTGATCAATAAATGCTTCCCCACCCTAGTCCAGCTTGCATCAGTGTATTTTGCTTCATTGGGACTAATCATCCATCAGGAGGGATAAGCAGAAACTGACAACTGCGGCTATAATAGCTAATTGGATTAAGACTACTGTACTAAGCCGGTCTTATTGAATGAATATTATTAAACCAAGACAAGTTACTTGAAATCAATTATCAACCTTTATAAAACACACATTCTTTTTGTTGCTACTGTCTTTTAAAAAAATTCTTGCAGAGAAGACTTAGTAGTTATGAAAATGGCTGACACTTATCTTTTTCATTGAACTATTAATGAATAGCAAACTAATATTGAAGAAGACTCCAGCTCTGATCCACAATAGACAAATTGTACTACTTGGGCGTGTGAGTGTGAGTATATGAGGCATATGCTGCATGCTGTGGTTGTACAGTATTTCAAGAGAACACGTAACAGCATCAGCAATAATATTGGTGATGGCAGTAATAGTATAAGGAGGAGGAAATGGTCATAGAAGTAGAGGGGATAACTATTTCAAATAGTTATTAATACAATTGGTAAAAAAAAAAATTAAAAAAATTAACAAAGATAAATTGTTAATATTATTCAAATAAAGAGTGGCAGCATAGTATTGAACAAATCTGTAACTTAGTACATTTTAAATCTCTCCATCTCGCACACACACAAGAAAAAGTGAGATCTTCATGTTACTAAAAATCATGTATTGATATTTCAGCCCCGTACAAAGGGAAATTTCATTCTGATGTAAAAAGGAAAGTTGAAGCTGAACAGAATCTGAAATCAATTTTGATCATTTAGCAATTTAAATCTAAGTACGATGAAATAAATGATTTCATACAACAAATAAATCCTCATCTGCCAACTATTTAGTTGATTGACAAATATAAAAAGGAAAATAGTAACTAAGTCACTTATTTTGCATTAATATCCAAAGTAACAAATGTCATTTGAGGTGGGAAAAAGCAATGAGCATAGAAGAGCAAAATGAGGAACAAGCGTTCAAGACAGCACCTCTAACAATATATACTTCCGCTCTCTGTATATTTTTCTTCCACATATTCATAAATCTGTAATTTCATACAGTATCTGGCAAAAATACCAAACAAGAAGCAACCAAAACTTAAATTAGATTGAACATTATCACAGCTAACATATAATTATAGTTAGTCATCAATGATATGATACACACACACGCAATACTAAATTACCAAGTTGACCCTAAATGTATATCCATTACCATTCTTTAACTGAACCTAAGTTAGAGAAATCTTTTTTAAAAGCCTTTTCAAATATTGTATGAAAGTACAACTGTGCTTTTATATATATATATATATATATATATATATATATATACACATATACTATAAGCTACTATAGCAGTGCTCTCTCAACTCTGGAATAGAGCACTCTGATAGATAGGGAATTGTGTGTAAATAAACATATCACCCATTTCGGTCCTACTGACCGTCCAGTTCCATGTGGGGCAGAGGTAGAACATCTGCCTCTGGGTCTGAAGCAAAGGTTTTGATCCTACCTAGCGGTACTAGAAGGGATACTGGATTGTCTATAGCCACACTGAAGAGTTGTCATACAACAAAGCAGCTGTGGATGACACAAGTATCAATTATTATTATTATTATGATACATATATATATATCTGGGTCTAAAGAGAAGAATTTGATCCTATCTCGTGGGACTGGAAAGTATAACCAGACTGAAGAGTTGTAATATTATGAAACAGCAGTCTGTGGATGACCTGGTCTGAAGTGAAGGTTTCAATCCTACCTCGTGGTACTGGATGGGATAATGGAAAGTCTATAGCCACACTGAAGAGATGTAATACATCAAAACAACTGTCTGTGGATGATACACACACATTATATATATATATATATATATATATATTATACCACTTAATTCAGTCCTATGGACCATCCAGTTCTGAGTGAAACGGGTAAAATATCTGCCTCTGAGTCTGAAACAAAGGTTTTGATCCTACCTCGCAGTACAAGAAGGGATATTAGATATAGCCACACTGAAGAGTTGTAATACAACAGAACAGCTGTCTGTGGATGACATCATCATAATTATTATTCATATACACACACACACATTATATATATATATATATATATATATATATATATATATATATATATATATATATATATATATAGAGAGAGAGAGAGAGAGAGAGATACATACTACTCATTTTTGTATCCATTCATATATATATATATATGTATATGTGTGTGTGTGTGTGTGTGCGCGTGAATACGTTTTCATATTTGCTCTTACAATTGCTCTCGTTACACACTGGTAGGTTCAATTCCTGAAGCATCCCCCATTTTCTTTGATTTTTATACTATATATACGCATATATCACACACACACACACACACAATCATACCATGGACATTATACATAAGTATCATAACATAGACATGTATGGTATGATACACACCTGTGATATCACATGTAAAATATCTACTCCCTTTATCTATGAGGAGAATGCTAATTTCTTTTTTTGTCAATCTATTTGAAGGCAATATGTCAAGTCTTGTCCTGTGGTACAACACATCCCTTCTCCATTTTCCTTATGTGGTTCCTCTCTTCCAAATCTCACCCAAAAGGTGTATTTGAAATAATGAGCATATAATTTTAAAACATTCAATCAGTCCTAACCGCCCCTCAAGCTCACCCGAACTAGTTGATCTGATAACACTGACCAACTAATATACTAAAAACATCAAAACTAACCATCATCAGTTAAAATATGATTAGAGAGAAAATACTTGTTCAAATCAAAAGTAAACACTGAAAGCTTGAAATAAATAGAGGATGAAGAGGAGGTTAGGCAATGAATGGGTCCTCACAGGATCCTTCTTAATATGGATTAACATTAATATTTGGTAGCGCTTTCTAGCCAGGATAATTCCGCTTACCCACTGTGAAGAGGATTATGATCCTATTATGTTTATATGCACATATTTATGTACCTCTTATAAACAACCATCTAACATTGAAATTCTAATATCAAAAGATTGCATTAAATGAAAAATACTTTCAAGAATAATAGTCTGGAAAATATATCTCACCAACAGAAAAAGAATGAATAAAACATTTACTTATATTCAACACAAAAGCTAGTAAGAGAAAAAACTTCTATTTCCTGATTACCTTAAAAACACAATACCATATGACATAGCTTGAAAAAAAAAAAAAAAAAAAAAAAAAAAAATGGAAGCTATTGATAAAATCTATACTTATATTCAATTGAAATAATTGCTAATATCATTGAGATTTCTTTTATTATTTACTAAATGAGAAACAAGTTTTTACATGTTTCTGGACAAGGGCATGTTAGTCTCATTAGGTAAAAAAAGTCAAATTGTGCTATTTTTCCAATTAGTTAAATGATATATTTCCCAAGTAATATTTTTGGGGGCATATACAATGCAAACTTCTTTTTTTAAGTCAGGCAGTTTCTTCTAATACAAATTGAAACAGAAAAATCAGACACTTATCCACTCAGGTACTAAGCAACATTGTTCAACAATAGAAAATCAGTAAGTCTAGCATTTCTACCATTCAATTAATTCCAAACTGGATTTAAAGGAAATTAAAGTACACAGTAGAGTGCCTCCCACCTTTCTAGTATGGACGATTAATGCCCGGTTAATTGCAAATACATAGTTAAAAAGAAAACTCAGGGAACAAGAATACACCCAGTTCATTATATATTAAATCCGCACGTGTACATTAAGTACAGACAAAAAATACGAAAAAATCCTCCTCATAGAATTTTACCAAAACAGAACAAAATTACATTGGATGCTTCAATTAAGCTTCTAAAAAAAATGGAGAATTCAACTATTTCGAAAGCAGTTACATAAACCGATTTTATCAATGCAGGCTGAATTTGAGTCATTAGTATAAAAATCTACAAGAATTGAAATAAAAAGCATTTTGTTTTTAAGCTCTAAAGAGAAGATGACAACATTCACAAAATATTAGAATATCATTTCAACAGAAAAAATACTCCATCACTTCTCTACAATGAGTTACTTGAGCTTTTTCCCCCACCAACACCCTGAAAAGCAAGTCAGAAAATCATCACAATTTTCTCAAATTTTCATATTACACATGCTGAATAATAGAGGGAGATGAGACCACTTATGTAAAAGAATGTTCTGGCTGTTAGAAAGATTTCAGATTTAGGACTGAGTTCTTGTTCTTTGGATTTAGTCATACAGAGATGATAAAAGTAAAATGATTGCTGCAAGTCAATAATTCCTGTATTTTTTTTATAAATGGGAGAATTGGTAAGAAAGAAATATAACAGTCCAGGGACCTGTCCAGATTTTGGTATTCCCCAAAGTGGTCAAGCATCAGTGATAGCATAATCTTAATAGGGTCAATATAAAAACATTAATTTTGATTACGGCAGTTTTTTGCTTTGGTGCTCCAGTAGGAAAAAAGAGATCTTTTCATCAAATATAGGTATATTGTTGGAAGGGAAATTCCACACTGAGTATAATTTACAAAAGAATCACCTGCCTCAGAGCAAGTCATTATTGGCTATGAATAATCAAGTGCCATAAGTCTTCGTTTTAAAAATTAACACCCGTGTAGACGGACATCTATCTCGTAGGTGGAATGATTGTGCATGGATGCGCTCCAAAATTGAATCACTTCTTTCTACAGCCCATCGCCCAAACTTTCAGAAAATTTCATTGAAATTCATAGGGAACTTTTGGAGATATCACACAGACAGACAGCCGGAAAGATTAACATTATATTTCAGATCGGGATGTTTTATTTAGTCTTGGCTGCTCTGTCTGTTTGTCCACGCAATCTCAAAAATAAATTTTTAGTGAAATTTTGTGGAAGAGTGGGCAATAGTTACAAAAGTAGTCATGAAATTCTGAAATTCCCCCCCACCCCTATATTGTTGCCGTCTGTCCATATCGCAAGTTTTCTGGCTGTCCAGATGATATCTCCAAAAGTTTTCAATGGATTTCAATTGCATTTTCTAAGTGGGGGCAATTTGGTAAGAAAGAATAGGTCAAATTTTGAGGTGGATTCAAGAATATTTTTTCAATTGAGATATTTTTCCATTATGCATTCACTCATGACTGTTTATACAATATCTCAATTCGAATGAAATTTCATGGAAGAGACAGTAAAGGACAAAATGATTGCTTTCTAATTTTATACGGGGGAATAAGTTTATTTACTGAGTAATAACGATCATAAATCTACAAGAAAGGGTTATCACACCAAAATATAAACTGGAGACAAGTAGGATGACAAAAATACAAAAATTGTTAGGCGACTTTGAGAAAATATCAGTATTGCCCCCTGGACTATAATGTCATTTCTCATGCATTAACCTCAAAAATGAATTGAAAAATCAAAAAGAAAATCATTGATTATGATATACACAAGGCATAAAGTAAACCTCAGCCAGTTTTTATTTTCTGTTTTAGTTAATATTAATTCATTCATACTTTTTTCATTTTACACAATAATAATGCAATAAAAGTTCTTATTTTGAAAAATGTAAAGTAAGAAATCTAAAAGTGAATAACATACAAGTCATTATATCCTGTACATTAAATCATACAGAAATCTTTTCAATAACATTCAAAATTAAATTTACAATTACTTACATTGGACTTAGGGAGGGGGGGATGAAACCTTCCATTTATGAAGATTTGACAAAAATAAAATTCCTTAGAGATACATACAGTCAACATTAAATCAACAAAACTTCATGAACTCATTTTGCAATCGGCGAAGTCAAAATTTCAATTCCTTTTTTTTTTTTTATAACAGATGTATTCTAATACCTACAGAGAAAGACAAGGAAATTTGTCAACATCAAATTTTTCTTTACTTCTGTTTAGAAAATGATTCTAAAATTATTTTGTCTTTAGAAACAAGAACTGGAAGTAGAATGAGAAGTCCACTATAAAGATCACATGACCCTGAGTTCAAGATGATTTTAGGTAAGAAACATCTTATCAAGGAACACCTATCAAGTTTCAAGTAAATCTGACTTGAAACAGCTGAGAAACAATATGGAGACAGAGCCTCTTATAGAGAGGCAAGGACTCTTCCAAAATTGCCATTGTCCTGGAAACTAACAAACTTAATTTCCATGATCAAAAACGTTCATAAGTTTGCTCAAGAGGTAAACAAAAGGATAACTTCCAGTCTCAACCATAGCTGAAAATATCAGACTCCAACGTGGAATTTCAAGTAAATAGTAAAATTTTATATTCTATTTTTTTTTGGGGGGGGGACGCTTGTAAGACAAACCTAGCAGTTAATCGAGTACACTCTAAGCTGTGTGATTAGGATGGAGGTATGAGTTGGGGATAGGAGTCATGCCCACCTCTATCCAAAAGGATAACAGCAAAAGAAAGGAGCTATCAGTTCGATCCAACTCTGGTCCACCATTTACCTTTACCTTATGAGGGAATACATGAAGATAAAATCTTTCGAATATAGTTTTTTGCAATTTAACTTAGATGTTAACTCATCTTTCAGCAAAAAATTATTGAAAATAAATAATTCTAAGGAGTTGTAAAACAAAAAAGAGACCCCCCCCCTTTTTCAAGTTACTCTCAACTTTAATTAATGTGCATATTCATACTTGGAATGTAGATACCAACAACAAAGCTGAATACACTATCATCTGTCTCACAGTATGAGAACATGAAAAGTAAGGTGCCACCTTTCAAAATTTACCTTTTATCCAATTGATGAAGCCCTATCCTAAGGTATTTTCTCTCCAAAGATTCCAAAACATAATGAAGAATTAGTAATATTATCAAGATCATTTTCTATTAAATGAAGCATTGTCAACCATAATAATTTGGACTAATATTTCTTTCATCTTTATTTTAGTTTTAATAAGCTCCAGGCTAGACTTGAACTTACAAGATAATATCACTGAACCTATACAAGTGTATATAAAAACAATAACAAATATGGGGTCGCACGATCGGGGGGGGGGGGATAGATAATCATATGATCTTCAATCACCCATAAAAGTTCTGGTAGCCCAATCGGCAGTCTTCCCGAGATAAAAGGGACCAGAGTTCAAATTGAATCTTGCTTGGAGCTCATTCTTCCCATTTAATCTGCACTGTTTACAGATGACCGTAAACTGGCAGACTGAGTAGTTGCAATGAAGAGCAACCAGAATTAAAATGAAAGAAATACCCATCAGAATGATAGAGGTAAATTATCAATGAAGTATTGTTTCAATTAAACTCCTGTTTGGTGAGCAGCGGCTTCAGCAACCCGAGTGATTTTTTGCAGAAAAGAATGCCTTTCAGTTGTACTGTGTCTGGTTACTAATAAACCTGACACAACCAAGATACATGTGACAAAACTTTATATAAGGCATTAGGAATGTTGCAGAGCACACACTGCTTCGGAAGGATAGAATGAAAGGGGAGAAAGAAAAAACAATTGGCTAATGCTAGTGGAGAAGATGGAAATCAATAACTGTATGATAGGAGGAGGATGTCAGTTTCATGACTCACAGAGCAGTTAAATGAAGAGACGAGGGATAAGGTGAAGTGGAGGAGGGGAGGAAAAGAGGAAGGAGTAAGATCATACTGACTTAACCAATGATCCCATTTTTGGTAGTATTATCTCAAGCCAACTGAAAATTAATTTCTTCATTGAAGAAAGGGAAAAGAATATAATTAATAATTAGATACAAAATACAACTATTGCTACAGCAGCAGCAACAACAAATATCCCAAAGATTTTCATATTTTTTTCTCCCTCGGAAATTCCCTGCTCATAATATAATCATCTTTTAGCTGTTTCATTGTACACACAATAAGCTATATTTTTCTTTAAATTTTTTGTCAAAATCAAAACACTATAAACCTTCAAACATTACTGAATTATATTGAGAGAGAAAGAAATTTGGACTACCCAACAGCATTTTCTAACAGAAATCAAGAGCAAGATTCAGAGAAAAAAATTTTTTTTTAAATAAAAAAAATTATATGATAGGATTTGTAGTGTTCCTTTTTAATTCTATCATTATACAACATTTCAAATTTACTTTAGAGCTTATGCTCACATTTTCTTATACGTAGGAGAACAACATATTATCTAATTCTTTAATTTAATTAGTATCTGAATTTCTGAAATAACTTGGCTTAAAGAGAACAGCCTTAGCAATAATCATAACAGTGAAAATTAACAATAAGCAGGGAGTGTTTGATAAAGGAAAATCATGGCTGTCCTTGGTTCTGTTATGCGAAACAGCTGTAAGCTGCTTTGGAAGATGATGGGCAAAGAGGTGAGGGGGAGATAGAACAGAACAGAAACAAATGAACTCATCAAAGAAATGATGGGTTGTGTATGCATGCATGAAAGAAGGATATTTTACCAAGTTTTTAGAAAAAAAATAATTAGCTTCAAGAAAAGAATGTCTAGTAGAGAACAAAAAAAAAAAATTTTTTCTTTTTCAATGTTTTTTTTCCATTAAAAGGGAAAATAATTTAATGAAAATCTAATAAAATGTTACAATCCTTTTTTGCGTAACATATTCCCCTTTGAGTCGATTAGATTTCACAAAAGCAATACATCTACAATAAGAAATCTTCAAATAAAATATTTCCATTTTTCATAACTTTTGTATGAAGAAGAAAATAAGTGTTACAACTATTACAATGTCTACAAGAGAGATGATTTCATGTAAGAAAAAAAAATTAATACCAATCCAAGTGATTGGTCAAGTAAAGACCAAATTTGAAGATATAAAAAATAAACTCAATATGGTAATAAAAATGTTTTCTAGAAATTCAACACATGGTTTAAAATCACCCACGATATATCATGATCTGGGTAGATATCATTAAACCTGCTGATAACATATACACACGTTTCAAATAATCAGGCAATTGCATTACATTCATTCAATTGATATGAAATTTTGTCTGTATACAAAATGCTAGTTTTATTCCCTACAACTATCTTATTAAATCAAGAAAAATGTAGTCATTTTCATGATACAATCATAGACTATGGCAACAATAAATTACAATGAAAGTTTACATTTGTCTGATTTACATTTCAATATATTGACTATTTAACGAATAATCAGTACTAATAACATCAGAACATTTTTTTCAAGCAATTCTAATAAGTATTATCAAAAAGAGGATAACAAGATGTTTATAGTCAATTTTTTCATTAAAATTCATTTCAAAAAAAGGTAATTTAGATAACAAGAGCATGTGTTCATTTATCCCCAATCTCAATATTCTTCATAAACTCTAAAAAAAAAAAAAAATTAAAAAAAATAAAAAGATTTAAAAAAATTTTTTTTTAAAATACCATCATCTAAGTTAAGCATATCTAAATCTAGATTATGCTGTAACAAACTTTCAAGTGGGCATGACTCCTATCCCCAACTCATGCCTCCATCCTAATCACACAGCTTAGAGTGTACTCGATTTTCAAACATAAAGCAAGCTATTCTTTTGCTCATTTATTTATCCCTCAGACATTATTTTGTAAATCTTTACTAAACCCGCTTTCTTCGTTTCCATGTCAACTATACTATTTATTGCTCACTTTATCAGTAGTTGTTAGTTCAGTAAGCAGCTCCAAGTCAAATTGTAACTCATAGTAACACTTTCAGAGAGCAATCTAGCAATAACCTACAATTTCAATAGATATTTCCCTTCAAATATTCAACGGATTCTTTTCTTCCAATTTTTATCTGATTTCCTACAAAACTTTATGAATTACACTAATATCAGTTGAATAAACCTATTTTTATATTTACTATGTTAAGGTAAAGATTCCAACCAAAAAGAATACGATAAGGATAGAAAAAGCAATTATCTAGTTTCTTCTGTACCAAGATGATAACATTACATAGTTTCCTTTGTAGATATTAACTATAAAATTAGAAGCTCAAGACTTTCAATTGAAAGTGACTGTTACTCCCCCCCCCTACACTTTTATAAATTCCATTCAACTATGGTTTATCCAATCAAATTTGATGTCCAAAAATGACACAGATGATCCCTCACTTATAAGATGAAGTAATTGCAAGATCAACATAAAAGAACCATGTGAAAGCTACTTCAAAGTACCAAGAAACGTAATATACACAAGCGTAAAATTTGTGAGAAGAAAAGTCTTTAGATTTCAAGGAATGTTAGGTCTGAAAAAGTACAGCAAATACTCAGAAAAATAATGATGGCAAGTTACGAACTCTTGACATTTTGTGATTTATTGTCATTCAGAAATGAACTAAATCTATATCAAACTGACAACTCATTTCCTAAAAACATGAAAAACCCTGTATGAATATAGACTAAACAGAATCACTGACAACCTGTAGCACCTTGGGCAGAGTGAACTGTGGCATACAAACACTGTTTTAAACCAGCAAAATTTCCAGAAGTTTAAGAAATGAAAACCACTTTTGAATCAGGGCAACTTAATGTAATTATTTACTCATAAAGCTTTATTTAAAAGTAAAATCATTAAAAAATGAAAATCAAGAATAAATAACCTTTTTTGATCAGCAAATGAAACATTTATATACCAGGATTGATTTTTACAATTTTCAAGAACAAATCTTCACAGTAAAAATTGTTAATACCATCTGAAAAATAATTCATATCTACATACAATGACCAGTGTGATCTTATTTAGTTCTGTCCGTAACAATGAACTGTTCCACCTGAAGGTAATAATGCTGCTCATAAAAATATCTCCCACCCACCATTTGGAACAACGGACTTTTCCATTTAAATGAGTTCAGACATTTTTTTTTTAAACCTCAGAAGGAATTATCAAGTTGTAAACATTCATACTATTTAACTGTAATAAAAGGTAATAGATGATCAAGCAAGAAAATGAAAGTGAAGAAACTGCCTGCACTCCATAGAAACACAGGCAGATATTCTCATCACATGCATTAATGCCTCCAATTGTCCCCAACTTGACCATCTGATTTTGCTCTAACTTTGGTCATGGTTTTTTTTTTTTTAAGGTCTGAAATGAAGTCCTGTATAAATTTAGTTCAAAATCCTAACTGGTTCAGTCACTAAGGATCCATGAACAATGACTACTTTGTTTGATACGACAACAGCCAAATTATTTTTCCATTTTCAACTAGCCACCATTCCACAACGGGAACTTCAACTGAGCTGAAAACATATCGCTATGTTCAGCTTTGCGAGTAGACTTTGAAAATGTTATCATCCCAAATGTAGAAAATATGTTTTCATGAAAAGATGTCAAAATATTTCTGGAAAGCCATTTTCAAGTTATCCGAATTAAGGACTTGACCCATTCTATCTGGCAAGGAATAAGTACTGTCAAAGCATCACAAAATGTTACAATCTGGAACTTTGTAGCCTTTCCAGGTCCCAAGATACGGCGCAAATTAAAAAATGCACCATTCTAAAAGGTAAAGATGGACATGTGGGACAAGCTGTACCATTTTCCGACTAAAATCAATGAAAAGAGCATGTTTAAAAATACTTGGGGCTAGTTTTTCAATTTGGTCTTTTGATTCATGGTGGAAATAGGAGCGGGGTACAAAGGCTATAGCACATTACCTACTTCTCAATTTCCAGGGAATTTGTATGTTCGATGTCTACTAATGGATACTTTACCCTATACATAGTTCTTGAAACCCATTTCCATAACTGATTCCAATGAAGCATTGTAATTTCGTTTAGAGACAATGCTTATTTGGAATTTTATCAATTTGCAATCCTGCATGATCTATGGTGGCTTATAAGCCACTGCCAATTTTTTATAACTTAAAGAAGGATAATACTTATTTTTAAAAAATGCATATTTAGTTGATTGGCATGGCTATGCCTTTTGACTGTGTGATAACAGTTTCATGTAGATAGCCAGTAAAACCATCTCTTAGGCCACTGAGGGTGTATAAATGTAATACATGCATCTGTTCTTGACAAACATTTCCAATCCACCATGATTTTTTTCATAGCTTTACTGGAACTAAATTAATGCACATACATTTTTATAAACCAACACAGAGCTTGTACGCAGTCAAAAGAGAGTTTCTTGTAATATTCACCAAAAATCATTTCGTGTAAGCAAACTCAGGAATACCGGGACGTATGGCCACCATATCTTCTGTGGTTGCTAGAGAGACCCCAGAGCAGGTTTTTAGCAAGTTAGTTTTAAAAGATTACCAAGTTTTTAGTGGCAGGGGTCAATTTTACAATTCAAGTATCATGCTGAATTATTCCATTATGTTGCATTCAGCTGTGTTCATACCAAAAAATTTACAATTATAATTCACCGAATATCTGTCCATACGTCTGTTCAAGTATAGGACAGCTAGAGCTATGGCCACCAATTTTCATGGTTAATAACAGGACTGCGGAGCATGCTTTTCATATACTAGTCTTTTGATATTTTTTTTCAAAGCATGGCTTGCTTTCTCACCAATAATGACCTGTATCTATCCATCTATAAGTCGGATTCCATTTATCAGTCTCTGCCTTCAAAGAACCAAAATAGGGTATCATAGCCAGAGATTTGGAATTAAGGTACCATAAGAAAAAAGCTTTGGTCTCTTATGAGGGCCAAAGGTTTCATTAAGGCCTTCCACAACAGATTCCTCCAAGGAGATATAAGCCAGTGTATGTGGCTATGCAACGCTCTAAAAACGTCACGCCCTCCTTTGGAAGTCTGTCGAGAGAAAAAAAAATTCAACTCAGTAATTCAAAATCTTCTGGGGGGAAAAGAAAAAAAGCTTCATTTCATAAGGATTCGAGGAAAATCAAATTGATGATCAATTAGCTGGATTTTGAAAAATTCTTTTTTACAAGAAATATAATGAAAATACATTTGCTGTTAGAATCAGTTCAATTGTAGAAGTGAATGTTGAGCCACTTGTCCTTACCCATAATTGATGAAAGCCCACTTCAATTCACGAGCTTTCATGGGACAGCTAAATATAGATGACCAGTAAAGAGAAATTTGATAACATCCAAAATATATGAGAAAATTCCATTAACCAATGCAATTACTTTTATTCAAGTAGATTGTCAAGGAAAAATATTGCACGGTTAGTCGTGAGCAGTGGTTAAAGACCCATACTAAAATGAACCTGTAACATTTATACGCATCAAATGAAACAAATTTCTTGTCAATTTCAAAATGAATGCAAATTAGCTATAGTTCCGATTTACACAGCGTATTCTTTCAAATAAAAACATTTTAGGATGTTAGGATCTGTAGCAAAAGCTGATCAATTATTCTTAAAAATGGCAGCCGCGACTTATTTTATTTTTTCAGAATTTGTCCGAACTTAAAAATATGTAAATACAGTTTTCAACGACCATAACAAAAACTGAAATTACACGAAGGGGTAGAATTCACCTTCATTTGCAGAAAGTAATATATTTTCAATGATTGTTTACAACGTCAAAAAATCATGGCTATACAAATTTGTTCTTAAGTAAACATGATACAAAGTGAAATCGTATTCTTTTTTTCGTTCGTGGCTAGATGGGCTACTAAGAAAATTTGCAACTGACGCGACGAAAAGAAGTTTCTTCTATGAAACAGTCGTCAGTTACATGCCTAAACAAATGCTGATAACTCACTGACTTTCCAAATCATATACTTCAACTGCCGAGATAAATCAGATTATTAGAGAAAAAAAAAAAAGTTTTGTACAGTCAAGGTTCATCCTATGAACAAAAATGTAATAACCCAGCCATAATGTTGAGAGATTTAAATGCAAATAGCTTATCGTTCGTATCACTGTCACTCAATATGGCTAGGTTATAAGACGAATTGTAAGAGCAGTAGGAAAAAAATAGTGCCTCCTAATCTTAAACAATACAGAAATCCAACATTGCACAGCGAAATCTAGTTGAAAAACACAAGCGAAAAAATATGTAGGCAATATCAGATAGGAATGTTTTCAGAAATTAGGCCTCGTAAAGCCTAAAAGGCAATAAAAGTGATCTTCAAAATGATAGAGAATGGAATACACCAAGATCTATTATGGGCAAAAATAGAAACATTAGTCAATACATATCAGCGAATTCTCATTATATATTTTTCAAGTGACGATCTCGTAGTTCAGTGTCACACTTGATCATGATACGATTCTTATGAGAACACAGTTATAACTAAAACAGATACAAAAAATCTGTTCAAATTTTCAGTCGCTTTATTTTCTCGACAATATCGACATTTACTATTTGTATTCATGCAACTTCAAAAAGAATTTACTAGTTATCAAAACTGGAAAAAAAAACTTTGGGTGCTCATACTACACGGTAAAAATAGCTGATGGAGAATTTACTTTAAAATTTTCTTAACAGTTTACATTAATGTTATATTTGCTTCTCAGAATGTTGTTGCAACTGACAGAGTGCCCTCACAATAACTATGATGATTTGAGACACTAAACAACGAGATTGCCAAAATAGAGCATTCATTGAGAAAATGAGAGATCGCAATCAGCATGAGAAAATAATGAGTACAGTCAACTTTTTCAAATACTGTGTCGGCGCGCGCGCGATTATCATCTCACACACACTGGAAATAAATGAAGGCCACCATAAATCACTGAGATATCAGGTATATGGAAGAAATTAGATTAAACTCAGTGCACCCTGATAAGTTCCATTCTTTTTACCTTTCATGTAACCCCCGATCATTTCCATTTGCTTTTCACACACCAACCTCCAAGCATCTAACAGCTCCCACACAATTCTCCTGGACTACTGACACTTTCCTCTCCTCAAGCTGTCTTCCTATTACTGGAGGAAGCTGCAGACATTCAATATTTCCATTAACTGCCAAAAAGCTCATAATGCTAACACCCAATCACAAGATCAAGAAATCTGATTAGTACAGACCTAATCAGTTAAGGGGGAAAAATACAAAAATTACACCGAAAACACAATAGATTATTGTACAATGTACACACTTTAAAAGAGGAAAAAATTAAATTCTGAAATCTCATTCAAATGACCCTTTCCTAGAATTTCTTAATCTTAATTGAGAAAAAAAAAAACAAAAAAAAACGAGTAACGTATTTAAATAAATAGTAAGAACAAAAAAGAAAAAGACGGGGATTGATTTTTTTATTCAAGAAATTGTCATGAATAAACAATCAAAATGACAAAAGGATATTGTTTACAAAATGAGCTATCACATGAAATAAGTGAAACTTGAAATATTCACAGTAGGTAAAAACCAAGTATACATCTCAAATAACATTTCTATAATTCTATAGAAAGTTTGCTGTTGGAAGTGAAATCAGTTTTAATCAGATTCAAAGTAAAAGGTAACAAAAAAAAAAAAAAAAAAAAAGAGCAAGAAATGTATCAAGTTCAGTAATACATTTATTAAAAATGGGTATGTTGATCACTCAACGCCCAGGTATTGCTAAAAGCTCACTAAAACCCAAGTTGAACATCTTCACACTTGAAATGAAAATGATAAATGAATAGAATATGAAGTGGGTGCACATAGAGTGTACAGCTCTCATCCTTATTTTCTGCAGTCTCAGAACTAGATATCAAAGAGAAAATCTTCATCAATTTCAATGAATGTCGGTTATTCCAGTACATAAAGGATGATATCTCAACCGCCAAGTTCAAGGCCGCGTATCTCAAGAAATGGGATTATGAGTTGTTACTCCCACCTTACCCGCTCAACTGACGGTAGAAACTAAATGACAGCGGGATAACTTTTGTGGTAATATTTCTCATTGCATACATTTTGAGTATATTTTCTGACAGCAGCAGGCGATCAAGCATTTTTATGTTAGCTTTCTAGTTAATTACATACAGGCGTTTTTCTTTGTTGTGGGCTTTTTGTTTGTTTTTGCGTGCGTACGTGTGTATACCCCGGTTTGAATGTAACATGTGACAGGTTAGTTTTATTAGAGTGATCTCGAATTGTTGCCACTATGGTTTTTGCTAGCATATGCTAGCTGCTACTACTGCTGCTAGGCTAGCTTGCTAGTCAAAGCCAGAGAAGCTAGCAAGAAGAGGAAAGATACATGTAGTGGTAGTAGTAGTAGCAGCAGCACCACGACTCAACTCTGCTGATGCGATTTCAGATAGATATACGTAGTACTACGTGTCATTTCGAGTAAGATATAATAGACCATCAACAACACTGAACAGTTGAGAGATGTCAACTCAATATTTCCAGGAACTATCCATCCAAAACTTACCCTCAAATAAACATTTTTTAGACAATTGTGGTGCCTGCAAGTCAATTACTGCTCAACAAAAA
Source organism: Thysanoteuthis rhombus (assembly GCA_963457665.1). Taxonomy (NCBI): domain Eukaryota; kingdom Metazoa; phylum Mollusca; class Cephalopoda; order Oegopsida; family Thysanoteuthidae; genus Thysanoteuthis; species Thysanoteuthis major. The sequence goes on from OY735217.1 coordinate 17,120,746, forward strand.
TAAATAGTGCCAATACCACGGCACAGTGAGCACTGTAAAGGGTGGTAGCAGTCTATTGGTGAATAAGTGTATAAATTAACAATTAAATAATCAATTCTATTTCTTTTGTAGTTAAAGAACTATCCAAAGAGATATGCTAAGCCTGAAATGGTTTGAACACAAAAATCGTCGGATGAAGTAGTAATAAAAACGCATGATAATTACAAACCGCACACTTTCATTTAATGGTCACTTGTTTGTTGTGTGCACTGTTTATTTGCAATCTATGTATTTGAATGATAAAGAAGCGGAGAAGAGGGGTGAAAGAGAATGGTAGAAGAAAACCAGTCAACTCCACGAATTTAGATAGGCTAGAACGTTCAGTTCTTCTGAAGACTCAGTATTTCCCCTTTCAAGCTCTCAATGAGCGAGCACAACGCCCCCACCTCTGCCACAAACCTCGTGGCTTGGATCAGATAAGTAAATGATAAGGAAGAGGGCTAGTTCAAGGAAAGAAATAAGAATTATAGAGTTATTCTTTCAACATCTGCTCATTAAACTATTGCCACTACAACCACAAAAAAGGTGGAAACAAGCCTGGCTTCTACTGTGTCAGACCCCCACAACAACTTCTAATCCGAATGGAGATGATGATGATTACTGCACTTTTGTATTGTATACATGATAAATGAAAACAAAAATATACATTTTGTATAAATGTAATTTATTTATTAGAATGAAATAATCCCTCGAGTATCTGTATGACAAATTTTCGTTAATATCTCACTTGTCATTTCGGCTCATTCAATAAGACAGCCTCCTGGCAATGAATTGGCCGTGCGTGATTTCAAATCAGTAGAGATGAGAATTTATACCACTAATTTGGTGAGCTTTGTTTCCCAAAATAAACAAATAACCTGCCAACACACATTTTTTATGAAATAGAACGTGGAAAAAAAGAAGAAAAATCAACTCAAGTAGTAAAGAGAAATTATCAACCAGAGAGCACATATAAGCAATTATATCAGCATCTGGCTAACTACAGGGTTAAGTTAACAACTATTCCAATTATCTTGGCTATAGGTCATTATTTTGGGAGGCTGGTTAATTTCCAACTCTTGACAGTACTCGAAAGTATCCCTTCAAACACCGGCTCAGAATTCCTAACAAAGCATCAATTTCTAAAAATTAAGAGTCCATAATCAGAGCAGCGTGTTAAGAGGGGGATGATTATTCCTTTTCGTCTTTTGAATACGACACTGTACATCAGAAATATCAATGCATTTCACACCATTTCATACTGAACACGGATAATCTTCAACTCAAAACAGGTTTAGCAAACGAAGAGTATTTTTCCAACATCACTGCACGTGTATTAAAAGAAATCCTGACATTTTCAGCGACATGACTATGATGAGTGTGTATGAGAAGGTGAGAGACAAGGAATAAAGGAGTATGGTAACAAAACAATTTTATTTATCGCTACTTGTGATCACAGCAAGCGAAACAAGCTTGATAATACTTCGAAAAGAAAAGGTCAATTCGTAAATATAGACAAAACAGAATCTTATATATTGTAGAGAGATGTTGACTGGAGTTTTCATCACATCACAAATACACAGATGTGACTAATATTGGCCGCGACACTGTTCAAATTTCAAGATATAACTCAACAACTGAAATAAGATTTTATGGCATCGGCAAAATAAATAGTGTATTATGATCAAAATTGAGTATTTCTTGAAATGTGCATTTGTTTAACTAACTTGCGATGGAAGGCAGTAAGTACTAGAAGTAACTTAGGCTCACGCTCTATCTGCTTTCTGTGTTGTCTCGAGATTTATTAGAGTTCGATAAATTTGAAGTAGAATTTGCCGGGAGTTGAAGAGAAGCTTGACACTTGGTACTTATCACGGGCACTCAAATAATCATAAAGGGCAAAGTCCAGCTCGACAGCTATGCAAACAATACCGATACCAACTATCTGATAAGTACGTTGCTGAGTAGGCATGCATTTCTTACATCAAGGCTTAGAAAACAGACGTTTTATCAATGTCAACTTCACAATAATGAAAATAAATGGATGAACAGTGAGAGAAAAAAAACTGGTAGTCTAAAAATCAGTTGACAATTTGTGAGTTGTCAATTATAGATAAAATTGAGTAAAATGAATGTAAGAGGGTTTGTGTGGGTGTGTCAACGTGAAACTAACGAAAGGTAGGTAGTGGTGGTAAACTGTCATGACAAGGGGCAGCCTTCTCCTGCAGCACCAACACAAAATATTACAAAACCAACTGAGTTTTTTCCCAAACAAAATGAAATGGCTCCTTTCTGATTCGGAGCTCGATTAATAAAGGGGAAAAAAACTACAAATGATGCATTTGATTGGGACATTTAGGATGGATAGATTAATGTGTGCTGGTGGCATATCAAGTAAGTTGTGTATGATTAATGGAGGGTTGGTCGAGAAAAAAGTTAACAATTCGGATAAGAGGCTGTACTGAGTGGAGCCTGCTATGGTCAGCATCATCTCTACAATAACAACAACTATTACCGTTACCACTACCGTCACTGCAGTCCAGCTGTGTATGTGTACAATGTGCATATAAATAGAGAGAGACACACATACAAACATACACTCAGGGAGAGAGAGGTAGGTAGGGACTTACGAACCTACCTACCTACATACATACATACATAGATGCACGCACATACGCACGCACACACACATGGAACCAAGATTTAGCGCCATTTTCTCCCCCAACACGTATGCAATCGCGATCTAGCCAACTTGTTGGTCAAGATACAACTTTTAGCCAAAATACAAAATCATCAACAGTACCTACCTTTCATGTTACTTGACATCCTTTCACCACAACATTCAGTAAGTCTTCCCAATCACTCAAAACAAACCAAAAACTAGAGCATCCAACAAAGAGATAAAAATAAAACCAGAGCAGGCTGATTTACATGTGTAGGTCACAGACATTACATTAACATAACTTAGCATACATTACCCTTGTTCGACCTCACCCTATTCGGTGAGACAAACTTTTCTAAAGCAACATTTTCGGTAAAAACTTCTTATATAAATTTACTATTAGGGTCCAAACAGAGGGATCTGATATATTTACAGACAATTTAGGTGATTATAACAGGTCTATAAGAACGTTTAAAGAGTGACCTATATTGTAGACCGAACCAGCGATGGCGTATGGATATGCACTTCTTTGAAATGCCCTCCTCCCTCTACTCCTACTGCTACTTAGAATTTGAGTTTCACTCCCACAACCCCTACGATTGCTACCACCACTACAACGTCATTTATTTTCCTACTCCTACCACGATCTACGTTCTTCTCCTGCTCTCCAAGTTTTTCTATTTCTCAAACGGGGAGGAAGAAGAAAAAGCAGCTGGTGCTGCTCCTGCTGCTATAAACTCCTACCACAACCACCATTACAACTGCTACTAGACTCAAATTCTGCCATACTTAGGTAACCAAGGGAGGCAAAGTAGTAAGGAAGACAACAACAACAAATAATAATATAAATAACATTATTACAGTAGTAAAAGTAATCGTAGGTGGTGACGATGACGACCGTTGTCCACCATAGAATTTGGGAGGTGGTTGAGATAGTGAATAACCCTGCATAAAGAAGTTTTGCCATTCAACGTCGGTTTCGATTTTACATCATTCCTTTCTTCTTCGTAGCTCGCTAGTTGGATCCTTGCGTTGAGTTGCAGCATAAATTGCAATAGATGAAAGCAGTTTATTGCAATTATAAGTTATTCTTACTGTTTCAGACTTTAAAACCTGCTGTTTAACAAGGGATAACTAATCGGATGATAAAATTAGTAAACAAACTTTTTTTTCAATTGATATAAAAGAGGAGGCGAGAAATTCCGAATGGATATTTTTTCATGAGTGTAGACATTATCTCATACACAATAACTAACAGAGAAGATAGTTATCAATGATGTACCATTTAGCACGAAGAATAAAATTGGTTATATGAGTGTACCGGATGATTGATGCAACGTAAGTAGAATAGTAATATACTTGTTCTACAACTAGCTAGAACTATTCAATTGTAGCAGTAGTAAAATAAAGCTCGATTACCTTGTGGGGTGTTTGGCTTGATCGTTTAACTCGACAGGGTGGTGGTATTTCAGTAATTTGAATACATTTTCCAACTCGCCCGAACTTTATTTATTTTTAATCGATGCAAAATGGTGAAGTTCGTCCGAAAACAAAACCAATTTTATAAAAATAATTGAAACTTGAGTGTGCAGGTTCAATTCTTCTCCACCTTAGGTTAATTATTTTTGTAGAGTTCATTTTATGCTTGGAAACGGTTTACCATTTGATAATCGCACAAAAACCAAGTTAAGTTTAATGAAAAAGTTTGTAGACAAGAAAAAATGCATCTATCATAGATAGCAACGTTTTGAATTGGCATTTTACCTACAAGTTACCAGTGTTGTACTAAAATGATGAATGATCATTTCGACAGAAGTGTTTTTGAATTTGAAAGTTTAAAAAGTACAAAATAAAAAATGAGGGAAAGATTAATCATTTGTAACGTGTAAGCATACAATAAGCTTCTAGGAGAAATACGTACCAGAGAAAATCAACGTTTAAGTAAGATTAAAACATAGGAGATGAACCAAAATCGACCTAAAACTCAAAATCTCACAAGTTTCCAAATGAAATAAAGGAAATTAAGAGTGTTTTGTTGTTTCTCCTATTTTTATGATAAAAAAATAATAAAAATATGGAGAGGACTGAAATGTCTTAGCTGGAAACTTTTAGAAGGTGAAAATCTTTGAGTTAACTGTTAAATGTTTTTCTAGTCTACAAATAAACAAAGTTTTATGGGTACTATAATTTTACTTGAAGATAAATACTCGAATACATTGAAACTGGTATGTGAACTATATTTTAAAAATAACCTTTCGCGAGTTTATAAAAATTATTAGCACCAATAAATTGTGAATGATGTCTTTAATCAGTTCTAAATCAATAGAAACCAACAAGAGCAGGCGTCATCATTGAAACATCCATGCATGCCACCAGCTCTCTCACTTGCTCGATACGGCTGACTGGTAGTAGTGGTTTATTTACTTTCTCCTATCATTTTGTTTTGAGTTTTGATGAATGAAAATTTGCGAACAAACGAGTCAGAAACAGGCACATGTTTTGTTTTTTTTTTGTTGTTTTTTTTTTCTTTACCTTCAGAGGAGAACAGATAATTTCAAGGTCACAGAATTACAGAAATATTTTCATTGAGTTATTTAATAGCCTTTGTTGAAAAAATAATAATAAATCTTTCAGAACCAAATAGCAAAAATCTGCTTCAAATTCAATTTTTATTCACTTGCAATCTTAAATTTCGATATTTGTTCAGTTGCACTCCCCACTTTCTTGTAATAAAATGATTCATGATTCGGAAATCACTTAGTAACATTACAGCGGAGCAGCTAAATGAAAAAAAACCTCTAAGTTTTATCAATTGAAATAGACATGAAAAGAAATTCAGAATATTACGTTGATTGAAAATTATATAGACTTTTTCTTTTTAATTAAATTAGATCATTTAAGAAAAAATATTATACTAGATTGACAAGACACTACTCTTCAGCTAGAGTGGCAAATCAGTGGAAATACAGTTTCCACCAAAATCAAACTCTTTTTCCAAAATAATCTCTACAATGATATTGGACACACAAATTCTAATATAATATTACACAATATAAATTCTAATGCTGGAGAGCACCAATTACGATATGTCACCAATAATTGTGTATTCTAAACTTTGACCCCCGTCAAAATCATTTTGTTAGTGTTAATAGGGGAAGATAGAAGGTAAGGAATTATCCCTAAAAATAAAGATTTATTTTTGCAGAAATCAGTTGTTTACCTAATGTACACGTTTTGTTTTGCTAGGAACATTCGAATCTAAAATTCAATTACGTTTCAGCAGGTTTTATCAAGTGATCTTGCAGAATGAGCCAATTCACTTAAATTAACAAGGTACTTAAGATCTGACCAAGAAAATCTATCCGAATTTCATAATAGCTTGATGGATTTTGTTACCTTTTAGTTTTCAATGAGATGTACAATTGAATTCATACGCTAGCATGCTTGCTCAAGTTTTTAAATGATTTGAAAACAAAAGCACCAAGACATAAAATCACAATTAATATCACAAAAATGAAGCAACCTTACCAACCACCATTTGTATTTCTGTAAAGTACTAAATTAACACGAAACACTAACAAATAAAACTTTGCCTAAATGTAAAACATCATTTTTTTTATGAAGTTAAGTAAAAACTATGGATACTTGAATCAGTATTTAATATCTTGGCAACGAGATAACACCTTTTTCAGTTGAACTGTTGAAAAGGAATTCAAGAGCTAACAAAAAAAAAATACCGGAAACTTAGCTTATCAGAAAAGAGAGAGGGAGACATAAGCTTTCCCCCCCACCCCGAGAATCTTCTACACAAACATTCTTATTCTTTACAAACAAAAATAATTGAGGGGGTTTTGTCTTTCTTTAAATACTACTAAATGTATATATATCCAACTTGTATGATATGTACTTTCAGAATTGATTTTTTGCACTGATAAATTTAATGCCACTGTTTTTACAGCAATAGATTAAGTAGTATATAATATGTACCATAGTTCAATATTAGTTAACAAATATCATTAAAGAAGGAAAACAATTTTTCAAGTTGTCAGCAGAATTTTCTCTAAGCTTGTCGTGCACATCACTGCTAATGTAAGTTTGGTTTTCACTGGAGGTTCCTACTTCTGTGACCCTGGGCAAGACTAAGCCAACCTTAGTAAATATTTACAAGCATCCAAATTCTGGAGACATGTTCCATGTTATGAGAAGGCTATTCTTAGTTTTCTCTGATTAAAGCACAAGCTATTCTAATAAGTTAGGGCCATTTGTTGATAATAGCATCCTGTAAATCTATATTTTTAGTGAGCAACAGCAATATTTGTTTATTCACATTCTGAAAAAAAAAAACCCACCCATTTATTATTGACATGGCATAACAGCCTAATTAGATTGAATTAGTGAGTGTTACTATCCTGTAAAGATTATAACCCCATACATTATTCTTTCTAGCCAGTTGGGATAGTTTTTAAAGAATTCAGTTACATGGGTATTCATGAATATCAATTATTGATCTGTTTGTATGTATTTCCACCAAAATCAACCAATTACTGTCCACTGCACTAACACTGAAAAGAGCTTCTCCATCAAAGGTATATCATTTATTGATGGAGTACAGTTGTAATGGTGATTAAAAGCTTTGTAGTAGAGCAAACAATCAAAAGCTGTGGGATCTGAGAATAAAAACCTAAGCAGTGGATAGCTGAAAAACAACACAACATTTTTAAAACACAAAAGGAAAGCAAAGCAGATAAATAACATATATCATGTCACTTGAAGATGATTAGATTCACTTGTGAAAACCAAGACAATCTAGCAATGGTTAGTGAGCTGGTATTCTATAGTGAATTTGAGCCTCATCAGATGCCCTACACTTGTGGCCTAGTGCAAGACAAGATAGGTTCAGTAGATAATCATGTCAAGTTTTAAAATTTTATAGATTCTTCCATTAAATGCTGATCAAGTGTAATGTTTACATAACTCACAAAGACATAATGGATGAACAAGTACTGTCTGTATGAGAGTAACGTCAGCAAAGATAGTATTGACAAGATACAAGATTTCTTCCAGGCCACCATGTATGCAGAGATACTAAATAATTTTTTAATTTCTGCAATATTCTGAAACCACTTTTCAAAGATCTCATTTAAAAAATCTTACCTAGAATATAAAAACCTTGATGTTATATTAGTAATGATCTCTCAAGCCCTGTATAACAGTTATTTTTAGAACAATTTATACTTGTATTTTTTCTCTTGATCATGGGAAGGTTAAATTTAATGACCATATTGTTATTCTGCTGTGTAGGTTTTTAGATTTGACCCAAGTTCCAAAAAATATTTCTTCAATATACTTCAGATAATGAAAAAAAAAAATTGTTATATTTGAGGAGTTTTTAATTGAAGTCAAGATTTTATTGCTCTTCATTTTGCTAAGCAAGATAAATATTTAATGGCTTTACTGACAAATTGTATTGATTTTCATTATAACAACAAAAATGATGATATTAAAGACTAAATAATATATGAGAAAGGATGGTCATATAACATCCAAATGTTTAGGTCTGTCAAACAAGCTGAGAAAGAAAGGAGAGAAGTAATGAAATTAAAATAAAAGTATACCCGAAGTAATATTAGAAGCTAGTAGGTTTGATAATGTCAAAATATATCTGATAGATAAGACAGATATAAAAAGACTGAACTAGAGACATACCAACCATATTGGACAAATAGGCAGTAGCAAAAAGATTTTATAATAAGCCCAGAGAGATAAGTAATCATGGAGTAGCACTATCCTTGCTCTTGCTCTCTCTATTTCTCTCTCTCTCCTTATATATATATATAAATATATATATATATATATATATATATATATATATATATATATATATATACACACACACACACACACACACACACACACACACACACACACACACACGCATGTGTGTTCCATTAAATAATACCAACATTTTTTGTCAGATTCAATTTTTTTTGTTGGTTTCTCCAGTTTGCACGCAGTATTCTTTATTGCTGGTTTGAAGGAGAGGATAAATTTTCCTAAAAATACCAAGAAGACCAAAAAAAGAAAATGAAATATGTAAATTTTGGAGAATTTATTTTCACTCCTTTGAACCAGCAATGAAGAAAACCAATCGAAAACTAAAGAAACTCATGGAAAAAATTGAATCCATAAAAAATGTTGACATTATTCAAGAGAAAAATTGATGCCAATTTCTAGATATCAATAAACTTAACCATCAAAAAATAGTTTAATTCAGGATATAATGATAAGAATATTTCATGTGCTGTAAGAGTAATATACTGTGATTTTCTCTGTGGTTGATATATTTATAAATATATCAACCACAGAGGGATAAATACAGTGAGACAGAGAATAGGCATTATTGTTCATCTGATTAGGATATTTCTTGAACCATTTTGATTATACTTGCATCTCCTTTTCTTTGCAAATATTGATTGAGTATGTTGACATAAACATACAAATATAAAATGACTGTTGATATACTCAGAGTACATTTTCATAAACAAAGTTTATGAGTAAAAATGATTTTTTGGAAACTTCTGTATACATAATGTTTGCATACTAGCTATTAACAGCATGACTAAAGACTTGATTCTCAGTTCCTAATATGATAATTTTAGGTTAAATGAGAAAGCTACAGAGGAAAAGACTGCTTTCAATTTCAATGATTATTCAGCACATGGCAAAAGATATAAAAAAATTACTTTAAAAAAAAACTGTAACAGTATTTTTAGTTGATTAAAGAGAATCTGTGGGTTAAAGACATCTTCACCTTCTGCACACCCAGTTATGATAGTACCTTTGGTTACATTGGGCACCAATGAATTGATAACCTGCCAAGTTCCAATGCAGGGCTCAGGAGAATCTAAGTTTCTGAAGAAGACCACAAAGTTAATGCTTCAGTATGCGCCACCTATATGAATATCCTCGATTCTGTCTTTACAGAAAATAGAACATCCCCTCCAGGGTACATACTGGGCAAAGTGTATGGAGATCCTGAGATGCCAAGTAGGTAGAATCCCCTTCTCAGCCTTGCTGATGTAGTTTAGAGGAAAGCAGACGGCAATACATCTAGCATCAGCTTGTCCTCATCCTAGACTAGTTGTCTTCTCAAAGCTAGAAAGCCCAATTTGCTTTACTATTTTACCCATAGCTAAGGAGAGAAGAGATGGATACCTGCTTTCCCCAGGCGCATTGGTATGAAGCGAGCATCAACAGCCCTGCCCTGAGTTTGGACTCAGGTCACTAATTCAATCATCAAAGCTGTCACCGACTACACCAATCACACATCCAACAAAAACTGATAAAAATTGGACCAAATTACAGAGCAGAAATCAATGTTCAATCATTTTTTTTTTTTTGTAACTAACAATAATTGAGAAAAAGGTATACGCCATGTTGCAAAAAGGAAAAAAAATTCAGTTTTATTGAATATGTAAACAAATTGAAAAGTGGCTCTGACAACAGAACCTGATCTCACAGTCAGGTTTCTGAATTGTACTTCATCTCATAAGTAATTATACTTCGATCATTTTATCTAGGCTGACTCGCTGAGTGATGAAGCTTTCACTATTCATGGGATGAACTGGATCTAAATTCTTTTTAGAGGTCATTCCAAATAAAATAATAAATAAAACAATTAGATGTTCACCCTTACTCCTGGATCTCCGTAAATTAGTGGATCTGCAAAGAACCTCATGTCAATAGACCATGTAAAATTTTATTCCAGTGCCTTGTGTACTTCTGGACTTACAAGGACCTCAAATTTTAGCCCTTTTGTCCCGCTTTTAGCCATCAAAAACGGATAATTATCCACCAGTATTCAAACTGAATTCTTTTTGCTTCATAATAAAAGTAATGCCATAAAATATTCAAATTTGACTATTTCAGCCACGCTGATTTTTAAAAATGTTAACTCCTTTTACCTTCCTAATACCTGCAGTCATTCGCGTATTTCCCATCATATGTATGGACCAGTATGTAAGTGAACAGCTTAACTCCCCCACCCCTTCAGCACAGGAATTTAAGACTTTTTCTAGTAATGGTTCAAACTAACTATTTGAATTGTAAATCTAAAATTCATCAGAATCTATAGATTAGGTATGAGTCAGTCAAAAAAGTTTTTTGCCATTAGATGACATCATGAGTTTTTAATTCTAACTTCCTTCAAAAAGATTGCTTTTGATTGAACTGTGATAGCTGCTATATAAGCATGCATTTCCTAAAAAAACTTATCAAAACTATTGTATTTTTATTTATTGATTCTAATACTGATGGTAGGTAAAAAAGGCAACAACTTCAGTGCTTATTATGCTTTCATTTTATAAAAATCAAAACTGTGACACAAATACAATTAAAAACTTCTCTTTTTTTCTGAATATATAAAAATGCAACACAAATTCAAAAGAAAAATTGTACAGTTTATGAATATGGTATTGTGAAAATTCAAACATTTTAAAATCTGCTTGCAAAATTTTGTGCTGAAAATTTCTTACAGCATGTTTTTCCACAGTTAAATAGACAAGTTGTAATCAAATCATTAATTGAGAATAATCAGCATTATACAAGATGGAAGATAACCAACATTCTCAAAATATCCAAATCAATAAATGAAAATCATTTGCACCTGCTTGGTTATGTTGGTTATTTCAATGTATGACTTCTGCATAAGTTGGAAAAAAAACTATTGGACCATATTTAAATGTTTTGTTTTTGAAAGAAATCATGACTGCTGATGAAAAGTGGATATTTTATAACAACATGCAATGCAAAAGATTATGGAAGCAAGCAAAATGAACCACCATCAACTTCATCAAAGGCTGGTGTCCATCTAAAGGTAGTGCTATCTATATTGTGAGATTAGATGAGAGTCTTTTATTATGAGCTCCTTCCACAGAACCAAACAGTGGAACGAGTAGAGTACCAAATTAGACCAACGGAAGACAGCAATTGACAAAAAAACGTTTGTCTTGTCCAGAATTTCTTAAAAGAGACAACGTAATATCCATTAATCAGCAGTAGTCACTAGATATCGCACCTTTGGATTACAATTTATTCTGATCATTACATGATTTTCTTGATGAGGAAAATTTGATTCTCTAGAATATGGAAAAGGCATCTAGGGCAGTTTTTTGCAGAGAACGATGAGTTTTGGGAGGATGAAATTTTCAAGTTTCCTGGAAGATAGTTGAACAAAAAGTTAAATATTTCATTCAATAAACTTAATGTTAAAAATAAATTTGTCTCATTTTTACTAAATAAATTGAACAAACTTTTTAGTCACCCAATTGCAGATTGTGAAAGGATTGTCAAATTCATAGAAATTATCCAATTTTTTCAATGGTCTATCATGAAGACAAAATTAAAACACTAGCAACAAAATTCACCCATTCTATTGATTGATTTTAATTTGTGGTGTAACAATTGAAACCAGTGTTCATAAAATCGTCTATAACAATTCTTGCTGTAAGATCCTGGTTTGATAATCTGAACTAAAGATATTGCAGATGTGCATATAAACATCTGCTTATCTCTTATACAATAAAATATTCTTTAAAATTTAATTTTCAGAATTGGAGGAAAATCTAAACATTTTTATTTATAATATATTCATTGATTTTTTTTTTGAAGATTCATATTTATGAGAACATTTTTTCACAATTTGTTTTGAATTGAAGCATAAACAAATTTGCAAAAAATCACAAATAATCAACGTATCATTTTTTAAAAATCAGTTCTTCATTATTTCTCTATTAACAAAGGTTAAATTTGAATGAAATCCTATTTCTAAATTCAGTACAATCCATTTTTCCAAATGGATTGGACTTTTTGTGTTATTATCTGTTTTAAAATAAAAGTATATACGAAGCAATCTTGCAAACATAATGAAAAAGATATTAGTGAATTAGTATGGCAGTTTCAGAATATGTAATGAAAATATTGAATACAGATATGGAGAACTTGCATAATATGTAAATGCCAATCAGTTGAAAACAGTTTTATAAGTGAAAAGAGAAATGCCTTTATTTGATAAGCTATATGATACAACTTCGAGATTCATTAAAATTTTTCACACTTGTTCAACTGAATAACAACCATGTCCAAGTCAGACAAGCGTCAATATAGAAGCACCAAAGTACAGAGACAAACATTCATTGTCAAATACCTAAGTATTCATGAATAAAGAAGAGAGAATCAAAACTTTTGAAATTAAACAAACTAAAAAAAATACATACTTAAAATCTGCTCTATTAGAATGAGCCTGAGAAATAGACTTTATCAGTAGAGAAAATATTATCTATACAATTTTCTGCTTTTAAACTCACCGATTATCAGTGATATCAAACACTTGCAAGTATGGTATAGTGATACAACAGAGCATGAAATATCATAAGATCTGAGGTTCTGGGTCTTATTTGTTGAGACAATGCACTTGCTAAGAAAGATCACGATTTCAAGCAATGACAAAAAATGTCTTCTATCAGGCAAGTATTCAGTCATGCTAGATAGACCAAATAATTGATTCTCATAACTTTTGACTTCAACCAATGTTGACGTAAAACATTAGTACATGTTAATGTTTTCATCTTCAACCATTTACTCAAACTATAGTAACATTTTCATACCCCCAGTTCAAGTTAATGTATATCAACATTGGAATAATCAAGCATTTTCATTTCAATCTCATCGTTTCTCCCGCCCTATCACCACCACTTAAACTATGAATATATAAACTTTTACAATTGATTTGGGTGTATACAACAATGTATTAAAAGGAGTCCATGAAACAAATTGTTCATCATCAATAGAGACCATTGGCAACTAAGAAATGTCATGAGTTTATTCTCTTTTCAGAAGAGGCATTTCTGAGCTGCTAACATACTGATGGAAATTCATAGCTGAGCATATGTTTTAAATAAATGAACATTGCATAGTACATCATGTGGAGTGTTAAGTTCATAGTAAAATGATGATACACTACCTCCTGCAGAAAGGTGATAATCCTGAGCTTGACAAATATTAGATATGAAGATTTACCATCATATTTATTAAAATGACAATACTGAAAATATACCAGCAACAAAGTAATGATGAAACACTTACATGGTTATGACAGAAACATAAAAACTTGGGACGAAGACAATATTCAATATCCTTATAGAAAAATAGAATAAATAAATATAATGATTACATATTTTCAGCCAAATGATGTCAGTACAATGATTGCGGAGTAAAGAGAGCAGAATGCATTCATTCTGCAATGAGATTAAAATAATGATCACAAATAAATCTAAGTAGTGCTAAAATCAAAATGTTATCAGCATGTTTGTAAGAAGTTTCTCTATCACAAAGTTCTCAGATATGGGGATTTAGAAATCCCCTTATCTAAATCTTTTATGTTGCCTTCAGACGAATTCAATATCCATTTTAACTATGTTCATGTCCCAAAGATCCATCAACATAGAAAATTAAAGATGAAATTATTTTTATAACATTATTCTTTTTTTTAAATTTTAAATCTTAATGATCCCATTTTGGAGGATCAAAATTCAATTTTCTATGATTAAACAATACAATTGGACCACTTTGCAGCAATAGACACATTTCTCTTCTAGTTTCATTTTACTTTTGCTAGCAGTCTTTATTTTGTAGTTATCACCTCTTCAACCACATATAGTTCACTTGCCTCATCTTATTTATTCTCCTTTTGATCATATCTTACATACCAAGCCAGTTGTCTCCAGATCTTTGGTTCATTATCATTCAACACACTTTCTAAATATGCATCAAAAATTCAGTCAAGTATGTACTCCAATTTTCAGAATTGAATTATCTCCCTTACACTAGAGAATTTGTTTTATCTATTATTATTATTATTATTATTTATTTCTGTTAAGAAAACCACCATATTGTTTCATTGGGTGAATGAAGGAACACTTGCTTGAAATATAATGAAACGAATAGAGTTGTAAGTAATCATCTGTTATTTAAAATTCTATTGAGTTGGTCATTTTTCAACCTTACACTGGTAGCAAACCTATAGTTTAACAAAAACACTATGGCGGATTTATTTGATATAGCCACTTTTACCACTGCTGAAATAGAAAAGACAGATATGACAAACTTTCATATTTCAGTGATTGAAAAGGTACAAAAATGATAAGTGCAAATTAGATTCCTGTACTTATACTACTTACACAACACTCAAAAAGATCTGAAACCTGCACTGATTTTTAATGACAACTCCTATCATCATTCATCTAACATACAAAGAAACAGAAGATGAAGTGTCACAGACTATAAAAAGAAACTTTGAATTTCAAAGCTGGAAAGATTCATACCAAGAAGAAGACAGAAACACATTCTGGTTAGATTTTTATAAAGGTCTATTTTGAAAGAAATCCTCATTATTTTTCTGAATGATAGAGCAATTAATACTAACAAGATTCACACTCCATTGTACTTCTGGACTCTTCCAAACAAAGCCAGCCAAAAATAGCAAAAAGAAGAGATGCAAAGTCCTGAGCAGAAACTCTGAATGAATTGGATAAGGAGAACAGAGATAACTTGTATCACTGTTGGACCATGTGGTTGAGAAAACCAAAGTTATTAATCACACAGTAGACATTCCTGATGCTAAAAAAGCACTCATTCATTTCATTTATTGTTAATATCAATGTATAAAGACAAAAAAAAATTGTTCTTCAGACCACATCTCTATTTTGCTTTTCCATCTATAAAAATGTGATGAAAATAATTAGAGAAGTAATACAAGAATCTCATAATAATCAAGTCTTTTCCTACCATTAAATAGTGCAAAAGTAAAGCTATAATTTAGATAGTTATACATTTAGTCCATGAGTGTTTCCTTTGGGACACCCAATACTTTTGTGTCCTGGGCAAGATATCCTGGCAGAGCAGGAACATTTTTCCTGTACAGCAACAGAATTGAAAGCAATTCATTTTTTAGGTACCAGTGTGAAATGAAAAAATTTTTGAAAAAAACAATTGTGCAGTCATCAATACTTCAGAATTTACTTTTTACTAGAAAAATGGGTCTTATGATCATCAGAATAGCCAAACTTAACCCACAATGTGCTCAGGCAATGCTGAGAAACAAACAAAAAATAAAATGAAAGAAAACATTATTTTGAACCGAAATTTTTAAAAAAATGTTAATCTTCTCTACCTGTTGATTATGTACTGTATAATGCAACCTAAGTTATATAGTGCGGTACATATAAAATCAGCCAACTAGTTAACATTCCAACTACATAATGATTTTCAAGGCATAACAAAAGATCTTGATAGACAAGAGCCCAAAAGTAACTAGATAGAGATAAATTTTCAAGCAGGATATTTTTGTTTAAATTCGGAAGTTTTTTTTATGAATAATTTTCCATTAGAAAACTAGAAATAAGGAATATAATAAACTTCACCAAGGAGTACCACTAATCTGAAAAATGTTGGAAGGTAAAGAATGTTAATAAAATAATAAACATAAAATCACTGCTACTACTAGTGTACATAAACACTAACAAATGTTGCACTGATAGATATCGAGGAAGAAGGAAGCATAGGTTTAACGTAGATGTCGACCAATTAATCTGGCTAATATTTGACATTTTGACAATATTGGTATCAGCCAATATCTAAGCTCACGAGGCCAATAAGCAACACTATTTTAAAAACATAATCAGTGTTTGAAAAAAATTGTTTTTTTCTTGTTTTTGCTGGAAAGGGAAAAGACCAAATTTATGTCTATAACATTTATCGGTAAAAGACGCAACTTTTTCTGTCATGGGGGGGGGTTCAAATTTCATAAATTCAAACTCTATAATCATGACTATGAAAGGTCACATGGGTGTATGCAAAGCTATGTTCCAATCAAGTTGAACTCAGGTCATTTTTTCTCAAGTGTCGTTGATTTGTATTTTCAATCTCAGATCAAGATGTTCAATATTCATATCCATCATTACAACTTGGATCGTTGCAGAAAAGTTTGGCATCACATGACATTAGAATATGAATAAAAATGAATTGATTGTTATTTGATAAATGTTATCACAACTTGAAATTACAAAAACATCAGAGAAACCTGCCTGTGGCCATCATATTTTGTGCCTACAGGGGAAAGGGTATCATCCCCACCTCCATTTGCTAAACACACTGCTGGAGTCCTCGGCAGAACTTGCCTCAGAAAATTGACTTTTCCATGATAATAATTTTATAGAACATAGAGTAAAATTCCATAATCTAATAGTAGTTAGTAGGTTAAATAGGTATTTAATTAGAGTCAGGTACTAATTACTTAATTAGTCAAGCCACTACACTACCACTCTATTGCTAAATAATGCTTTATTGATTAATTTTGCTTATCTTCACATTTTAATGTTATTTTCAGGAAAATTTAAATGTTTTTTTATATTCCAAAGATGTAAAACTAAAAACACTAAAAACATCTGACCTTTCAACAAAAAAAACAGTGAATTGGAGAGATCAATTAAAAAAATTTGAAAAAAGTCATGATCTTTCTTTTTGTGGTGGCGTCAATCACTAAAAATGTCTAGATTTTTCTTCTAAAAACAAATGGGCCTAAATTAGTAACCAATTCATTACATGTTGATCTCACCTCCCACAGTATAACCTATGTAGGAGAAAAATTAAGAAAAAAATGGTTTTCAGAAGGTATGTAATCGATCAATAGATATTTTCAAGGCGGTAGCATGAAAAATATGTTATGTAGTTTCCGCCCTTTTAAAACCTTGAAAGGGGGGGGGCAAACCCCCAAATACTTCTTAGATAAGGCACTTTTTCTAAAAATAGAAACATTTTCAGAGGGGGTCTATTTAGTTGAGTTCTAGTGTAAATATTTATCAAAATTTATTCATTAGATCAAAGTTATGAAATTTGAAGTTGTAATTTTTGCAAAAAAAATTAGAAATTTATTTAGTGGAATCTAGCCTTTCCAGATGGCCGAGAAGAAAAAATCCTTTTACAGCAAAATTTGCCTACTTTCTGGGATGAAATTGGGGAAATAGGTAAATCAATATGGGGATTTCATATTTCATATTCATATTTTCATAAGATCCATGTTTCTGAGGCAATCATTCCTATGGCTAATCAGTCAAACAGGTTTATTTCCAGCAGAATATACGTTTCAAGCTGTGTTGCCAGTTTAGCTCTTTTGGAACTACTTTTAGCTTCTTTTTCTTGTTTATCTACAAATTCCAATTCTTGCCTCAAGCTTCAAATCTTATAATAATCATTATTTACATTAATTTTACAATCAAAATATTGGCCCTCGTCAAGTGTAATAGCAGTAGTAATATCATCACAGGTCAAGTTACTGCTGATGTTTACTGACACTCAGGTCATCCTAACTAAAGAGGCCAAGTTTTGATCCAAAAACAGTTAAATTGGCTTCGCTGGAATGAAGCAGTAAGATTCAAAGTCAACGTACACAAAACTCTCTGATCCCAAATTTTTAAATATAATCAGTTATGCAATTCTGAGAGTTTTATTCATCATTGATTATTTCACTTATGAAACATCAATTCCGTTGTGCAAAAAAAACCATATTGGTTGACCACTAACTAGTTCAAAGGTTAGATTTAATCTTCTGCCAAATTGTTGCATTCTGATAGCTCAGCTGATCAAAGCAGCTGGTGTATTTAACCAGGCTTCCCTGTGGCAAAAGGGACTTGAGTTCTAGTCTCACCAAGAGCTTCTCCTTAATATTCCAATCCACACTGTCTACACACTGCTATGGATTGACAGCTTGAGCCAAGTTGCGATGAAAAGCAACAAAAAATCATGATGAAAGAAAATACTAGTCATCTGCACAGCAACATTAGGTGGATTTTTCTTTCAGAGCTAGAGTTTTATCAAGCCATTTGGTGAATATCAATTTTCATGGAGTGCACATTAAATTATAATGGACATTTCATCATGGTAGGAGGCACTTGAGAACTGAGAAACACTTCAGTGTATGAAAATCAATCTCAACACTAACTATAAATAAATGATTACACTAAGGGCATGTCTGCATGCTTACACAAAAAGCTGTACTGAGATACAGACACTTTCATACAGTGTCAGATAAAAGTAAGAATATCAAATATGTATATATGTAAGACAAATTAACGGAAATAGAATAGAAAACGTGCTTCTTTATTACCATGATTGAGGTGAACTCTCTGAAGAGGAATGAAAAAAGACAGTTTACAACTGAGTTTCAAGATCAAAATTCGATTAATAATCAATTTTTTAATCAATACTGTTTGGGAAGAAGAGGACTTAAGGTAAATGCAAAATTTGAAAAAAATATCCTAAAAGACTGAGCATGGAATTGGCCAGAAAAATTCATTTAGATTTTACAATTAGATGACATCTAACTAACCTCGTTCACAAAGATCGCTCTGATTGTACTGTGATAGCTGTTATATTAGCATGCATTTCTTTAAAAAACTGGTGCATTTATGTTTATTGATTCTATTACAGAAGATAGAATAAAATAAGGAATTTTAGTGCATATTATGCTTTTTACTTCATGAAAAGTAAAACTGACACAAATACAAATAAAAACTTAGTGCAGTTTATGGAAAGGCGACTTTAAATAATTGAACATGGTTTGAAAAGTTTTGCACGAGAAATTTCTCACTGAATGATGGTCTACAGTCAGGTATATCAGTTGAAGTTAATAGCAATCAAATCAAAACATCACTTGAGAAAAATCAATACTCAAAGAAGGAAGAGATAGCCAACATTCTCGAAATATCTAAATCGAGCAATGAAAATCATTTGCACCAGCTTGGTTATGTTAGTTACTTTGATAGATGACTTCGACATAAGTTGAGCAAAAAAAAAATTAAACTACTGGACCATATATAAATGTTTTGTTTTTAAAAGGAAGTATGAAGGACAATCAAAAGTGGATACTTGACAATAACATGGAATACAGATGATCATAGGGCAAGCAAAATGAACCATTATTAACTGTATCAAAGACTGGTCTCTAGGAGGTTATGCTGTCTATATGGTAGAAGAGAGTCCTCTACTATGAAACTAAATGTCTGATTCAAATCATTACTGCTCCCTATTAGGGGCTGAATCAACAAAAAGCATCCATCTAGAATCAGTCAGGAAATGAGCATAATATTCAATTAAGGATAACACTAGACAGCATGTTTCTTTGGTTATCAGGCAAAAATTGTTACAGCTTGGCTGGGAAAGTTTCACTAATCTGCATTTCATTGGAAATTGCACCTTTGGACTATCATTTATTCTGGTCTTCATAGAATTTTCTTCATGTAAAAAATTCCCATTCTATAGAAGACTACAAAAGACACCTGAGAAAGATGAAAAGTTCTGGATTGAAATATGGCAGAAGATAGAGGAACAAAATGCTAAATATGTTGTTCAAAACAGTGGTGGTTCAAAGCATAATTATTTTTTTTCAATATTCTACCAAAACACCAATACACTTTTTCAGTGATAAAACAAATATAAACAATAAATTCAACTCAGCATAACTTGTGAACTACTGATAGTAATTTGAAACAAATGTGAAGAGCGCACATTCTACTTTTATACCAGACAAAATTTATGAATACAAAAATTAAAGAAGCAATTTTTTTAAGGTGAAAAAAGAGAATTTAGGAAATTATATAGATGAATTTACCCACTTCAAACTTTTTATAAAAGCATATCTTTAACAACACGAAGACTCATCAACAGCTTGATCCAGGTTCATAAGTAATTACACTGAACATGTATACAGTAAACATATACTTTTAGCAAATTTATTCTATAAAAAAAAAAAATCAAAAGAATTTTGTGTGCTAAACTGGTATTTTAAAAGCTTTTACTTGTGCAAATTGTCTTTTATATAGCTATAGCAAGATTGAAATGATGTTATCTTATTTAAATTAAACCCCCAGCAAATGTAGAAGAAAAGATTGTCTAACAGATAGCTGTGTACTGAGATCTACACAGAGATAGGTGTTCAGATCTTGTTTCTGTGAGCCAACAAAAACAAGTGGGATAGCATTTTATGCATGATCATACCCCAGCTCTTCCTAACATTGTATAGAAGTTTAGAGAGGATAGAGGTGCTGACACAGAAAAGCCTATCACCACCACCACCTTTTTTCCTTCTCTTTGGGCTAGTCCAATTTTACCTGTAAAAAACCTAGAGAAAAAGTATTTTCTATATCAGGCGTGGCAGGATGAGGATTTCAAGGAGGTGATTGTATAGTAACAAAATCTTGTTAAGTCGACAGTGAATACATTCTGGTGTACAAAGGACAGTTATGGTTGGTTCCCTGAAAGGAATGAATACAGTGGAATGCATATAGACTTTGGAACTCCTTCATTTGTAAAAGCTGACAGCAGGTTTAGCAGATACAGGATAGTTCATACTTAGACTACATGATGATTATAATACTGAGCTATAATGGAGTTCTACTCATTTACTTATAGGGTTTCCATTCAAATAATTAAAGTTATCATGCACAAAAATATTATGAATGTTTGTAAACTTTGACAAAAGTCGTGAAAAAGAAAGTTATGAACAACAAATTTAATGATTACTTAATAGGCATTCATTCAACAAAAAATTACACATCTTTCACCAAGTGAGTCAACTTGCTAACCATTCCATCAGAGCATTGGTAAATAAGCTTTCCTTATACAACATTCACTATTGTGGCCTGCTGCCAGACATTTTATATAAATTCAAGATGAACAGAAGCTTTCTTTTATTTAAAAAAAAAACTAAATCACTGAAGTCAAGACCACATTTTAATAATGTTCTGTGAATAATGGTAGATGTAATATCAAAAATATTATCAAAATGTATCATTAGATATGATTGTTCTCAACTATACCAGGTAGAGGCATCAAAATATGCAAATCTTTAATGTAGGGTGGGGGACCACCTACTGAAAGAGTGCTAGATGAAGGTTAGGCTGCTCAGCTAAGGGCAGAATTTCTGCACATAGCCTTGCCCCAAGCATTCAATGAACCATAGAAAAAAAATTTTTTTTTTCATGTTAATGCTGTGGAAAAGACAACTCTGAATTTTTTTTTTTTTTCTTTCATAAGGGCCTAGATATTGGAATTTAGAATTATTTATATCACAGACAGCGGATGATACTATTCAATCCGAAAGTCTGACTGATATCAACCGAAACAGTTCACAGGGGAAATAATTCCACAAATCTAAATAGAAATAGAATTTACCTGATTTTACAGCAAGGAAGGATTCATATACATATCCTATATATATGATAAATATATTAAAATTTTATTACTATATAGATTTAAAATTTGAATATAGAATGAGGTAAGCATTAGTAAACTTTTGCATAATTTTGCTATGTATGCAGGAAGATTATATTCTACAATTTTCATCTCTTTTACAATAGATAGAGAAATTTAACCTTTGATAAAGTAGTTTTATAAAGCTATATCATGTTACATTACATTTGAGACACCTATATGAAAAAACTCAATAGCAATTATTTTCTCAGTTGAATTTTTATCTTTTCCAACCAATACCAAAATATCACAAAGATAAAAGGCCAATTTTTTTTTTTCAGGTTTAATGCCAAATTTTTTGTAAGATTTACATCTGAAAAAAAAAATTAATTTCATTAAAAATGATCTGAATAATTATTTCCGACATCTAGATGCAACCAAAACCACCTAAAATATTTTCAAGTAGATTTGAATTATCTCCCTTTAATCCAATTCAGTCATCTGCTGTATTTGTTACAAATCTTGACACTCTTACATGCTTGGTGTCAAAGAGACAAATACAAATATAATGCAGTGAAAGATTTGTTACAGTCCTGTGGTAGTATGGGGACTCATTGCTTCAGCCCAATAAAATATGTTACCAAATTTCATACTTGCATAGATCTATATATATTGAATATAATTCGAATTGTAGAAGAACAAAATCTCATATCCATTAGCATATTTTTCACCAAAATAATGAGATCATTTCAAATTCATAATGAGATATTTTCAATCAAAGGGAATTCATATACTAGCAGTAGAGGCCTTTGCTGTAACTAAGAGCAAATCACATAGATTGTGAATCTAAAATAAAGGCTTATCAAACAGAAAATAGATCTCATGCTAAATTGCAAGTAATCTATATAGTGTCACTTTCATTCAAAAGATCAGAAGTCTTTAGGTCAATGCTAGACTGGATGTTAAGGATAAAATCAATGAAATTTGGCAATAATGCTGAAATCATTGCAGCTTTGAGCTGCAATATTCCAGATTCAAAGAACTGAGGAACAAAGAATAAACAAATCATCACCTTGAATAACAGTTATTGGTACTTCATAACATATGCAGAATTCAAAAGGAAATAAATATGCACACCAAAGGAACACTATTTTTTACTTCAGTTTGAAATGTACTTTTATCCTAATGACCTGAACAAATTTGCATGTTGAGATAGAAACTCATGCCATGGCCTGTCATCCTGGTTTTTCCAGAATATCATTGTGGATTTGGTACATTGAACAAATGCAAAACTAACACTCAGAAAAAGAATACTTTGCTTTAATCTTAAATAAAAACTATAATCACTTTTTTGTTTGTTTATTGATTTCAGACGTGCTAAAACAAATAGATATATGTTATATGATATATATAGTTTATGAAACTCTAGTGGGATTGGAACTGCCAGGCAGGCAAGTAGTATATGGCTTAGACCAACTTTGTGCCGCTGAAGGGAAATTAAGTAACAAATTAGCAACTGACCAAGCAAACAGCCGGTGCAGGTCAAACAGTTGCTGCTGATAACATCTTCATTCACTTACCTGTCTTCCCTTTTGTTTGCATCCTATAAGTAGTGCTACAAAAAGCCAAATTGAGAGAAATGGAGGGCCAGGAGAGGGTGTTGCACCAATCAATTCTTTACAGGTACAATACTAAATTGAAATGAGCTTAAATGTACTAATCTTTACCTACCCAGTATCAAAATTATAATCTGAAGTAACCAGCTCATCAACCCTCTGAAATAAGACTACAAACAATTTACATACCAGAGCTTCCTTGAACTTTAGGATGGATCTATTACAAATAGCTATCAGTAATAGAAGTAGTATCAAGGGTGGTATTGTTCTCTTCAAGATTGATGATAGTATTTCTGCAAATGAGAAACAAAACTGTAATTGCCAATGGGAAAGAGATATTTTCCTTCTTTGAAATGCATATTGGCTTAGTTGGAAGCCATTTGTTAAATCCTATAAACTAACAATTAAAAAGTATTTGTTAATGAATCATTTTCATTTCATTCCAATCTATTTTCATTTACACTAACTGTAATTATTAAATTTGCAAATTTTCAAAAGGTTAGATGACAGCCCCTATTAGATGATACATAGATGCTCATCAAATCGATTTTGCTATGCACATTTGAAGATTTCAGGAACTGTGAGCATAAATCCAGTATTTATTTTTCTATTGCTTTATCAAACTAATAAAAAAATTAGTATATAGACCAAGAGTTCAAATTAATAGTGGAAATTTTAGAGTTGAAATATCTTAGAGCAACTATACTTATGAATATTTCATTTTATAACACCAATAAAAAGATTTCAGAATTCTATCAAGCCATAACAAGTAATAAAAGCATCTTTTTTTTTCTTTTTTTTTTTGCAATATACAATGCTGAAACAATTGTTCATTTTATTTAAAATCCGAGCTTACAAGAGATCAAAAGATGATGTTTTTTCATTTAGTAACTAGCATATAGGCTCTGTGATGCCCATGATGGTAAGATCTGTTGAATCCTGAGGATTGTCTAAGTACAATGACATGATAAAAGACTGGTGGTGGTGGTGGTGGTGATGATGATGATAGCCAAAAAAACTAAAGGGGTTAATTATGTATGAATCGGCATTAAGGAGCCTAAAGCTATTCTATTCGACAATTTAAGTCACAATTCAACTCAAGCCGTTTTAAAGGGTGATCAGTCTTAAAACAAAAAGTCACATAAGAAAATGATATGTATGGTATGGAAAAAAGTCACAGAAAGAAGCTTATTCTACCAAAAATATAACTTATAACATTACAAAATAACATTGAATATTGTTTTATTAAAAAAACGTTAGGGAAAAAGCATTGCCAAATTTGACAAATCTGGACTTCTTGAAAAGCATTTGGCCATGAATTTTCTGGCTGCATTTAAATTTTGAGCCATTTTTACTGTGTTGCCCTAGTATTTTTGAAAAATTCTTTGGAGAGTATTGCAATGTTTTATAAACAATCATTATTATCATTTTTGCACTTGACCATTGTTGTCTATTTTATTTTTTTGAGATTTTTGTTAGAAACGTCCGACTATTTAGGAATACAACTTCCCCCTTCCTCACTGGCGACAATGTTTTCACCAAATTAGCTACATCAGGAAGAGAAAGAAGGAGAAACCACTTTTCTCTTCCTTCCACTCACTCGCTCAATAAATCATTCTTTCTTCAACTCACTCAATGACTCTTCCTTTTTCTCCATTACTCAAAAACATACTTTTTTTTCTCTTTTTTTTTAGTTTCAAACAATCAGCGTTTCTATGACACAATTGTCTATCAAATCTGTATCGTATTCTTCATTGCTATGACAACAGTATTTCTCATTTTAGGACTAGAATCTGTAGTAGCCAATATCATTAAAAATGGAATGGAGAGAACCAAATCGGATTCCCTCATGTCTCATTATTCAATGCGTATTCAATCATTACTAAGTATAATAAAGACAATTTTAATTGTTATTCTACTGTTGAATAGATAGAAATGTTCTTATAACATTAAAAGTGTATACTCAACTTGATGTCTAATTCAAGTCAACGTTTTTCAATCAATAATTTTCGATCTTTATCAGAGTCAATAAAGATGATATTCTTCCTCCAGAGGAAAATCCTTCAATCTTCAACTGAAAAGTATACTTCTAAAGAAGATGCCCCCATATACATTTTTTAAAACTCAGGGATGAAAGTATATATTGGATTACTCTTCTAAAAGAGACAATTTCATTCACTTCACTTTGTAGTCAAAAAGCATTCTCTACAGATCTATCTTTTCACCTACAATCATACTTGGTCAATCAGAATATTCTACTCAATCACCATTAATATTTAACATATCAGTGCAATTTTTCTTTTTCACAGTAACTAAAACTTAAAAATATAAAACTTGATTTTGAAAAATTATCCAAATTTTTTTTTTAATTTATGGTTTCAGAGATTCAAAAATCTAATAAAATTCCAAGTGGAACAAATAAAAAGTATGGATGGATTATATATATATCCAATATATTTAATTTGTATTATAATTTAATGAAATCCAAGTAAATTTCTACAATATCTATACACACTTTCAAGTTTGTAAAACATCAATATAAGTGAAAGCTATTTTTCCTTGAATTTTTAAAAATCAAGTTACCCAGAATTGATCAAATGTAAACTATAAGAAGAGTATTTTTCAATTTGGTAAGTAAGAACTACTCTGAAAGCAGGATGAGAAAAGACAATAAAAGCTTTGATGAGTAGATAGATTTGATAGGTTTAGTAATGTGTCATTCAAAATAAACTGATAATTCTGAACTTCAAAATTTAAATTGTACTAGTCTCACTGGACCTAAACTGATATATTCATAATACTTTGACACAATCTAGCAACAGTGGTTTTCATGGAAGAATTATTAAATTATTAAAAATCAAGAATCTGAAAATATGAAAAAATAATAAAAAAAACAGATAATCAAATGATGAATTTATTCAATTCATTTCTGCAATCATAGGAAAGACTTCTGATCTAACAGTTGCCCAAAAGGCCATCATCAACACACACCAAAAAGAGAAGGAGAATAAAAAGTTATAGCTGAAAAAGCTGGTTCTTCACTGACATCTGTGTTGAAGCATCTCAAGAGAATTTCATCTGGACAAGCAAGGTGAGACTGAAAGAGGTGTACCTGCAAGAGAGATGACCGCAACCTTGAGAACTGTCAAGAAGATCCAGTTTGACAATTTGGAAGAGATGCATCAAAAGTATTCATAGGCTGGAGTGAGAGTATCAAGGGCTACCATGCACAAACAGCTCCTGGAGATGGGGTAAATCAGATGAGTCTTAGAACCAAGCCTCTTCATAACAATATCGGGCAACACTGCCTATGGGCCATGGAGAGGTGAAAGCGGAGTGTTGCTCAGTGGTCCAAAATACTATTTCGTAAGGAAATAAAGTTTAGTATCTACTTTGGAAACCAAAGTTTCAGACTTTGGAAAAGAGCTAGAAAGGCACAAAACCCCTGCTGTTTGAAGTCAACCTTGTGTCACATCTTGCTCTCATGGGAAAGCAGGTAAATACAGTCTACCAGGACACCTTGGGGTACTTCATGTTTCCTTCAGTGGAAAAGATATTTGGTGATGTGGAATTCACATTCCAGCAGGATTTGACTCCCACACATGACACAAAATCAACTACTGCTTGATCTGCTTATCATAACATCAATGCGCTTCCCACGCCTGATAAGAAACCAGACTTGAACTCCATTGAGAATTTACAAGGCATAATTAAGTTGACCAGTCTGCAAACTAACAATCAAAGAGAGCTCAATACCCCCATCAAATTCACCTGGGTGTCCATTACACCTGTACAATGCCACAGACTGGTTTCTTCAATGCCATAATGCATTTAGGTGGTCAAGGACACTAAAAGAGGTCGAACAAAGAACTGATGAACATTCCAAACCCATCTTTCAATTTATAACCAATTTGCTCAAGTGTCATGATAAAGTGCTGAGCAGTGCACATTTTGTATTTTCTTACCCCCCCCTCCCCCACCAAATGAGAAACATTCAGTTGTGATGTTGACTACATCAAGAGCTTTGTATAGGGTATGATATTTGGCACTCCTTCAGTAGGCACAGTGGAGAGAAAATTTAAATTAAAATAAATGGATTTCACTACATTCCTTCAGACTACAACCAGATCTGCATATTTTCCTTGTGACCAGGATACATGATCAAACAAACACAATCAGAAGAGAAAACAATACTTTAGCATAAATTTGGTACTGTATGACTAGAAAAATAGCTTTTTCTCAAAAAGGAAACAGAAGTCTTCATTAAAGTTCATTATAATACCTCATAATTATCAGCAAATGAAATAAAACATAGGTGCATATTTGGCACAGCAGGACTTGAAAAAACAGGGACCAACTTGCCCCAACACAGACATTTATTCTAGATGATGACAGTTACCAGTGAAAGGATAGAGCAAAATCTTCAACAAGTTAACTTTTAATGATCAAAATCAGTATTTTAGCACTCAACTAACCAGTCTGTAAAATCTACGCACCAGATTTTCGGTGCAAGAAGACAGATGATCACGTAACTAAGCCATGTGAGCAAAATGACTGAAAACCCCTGAGGCTTCAAATAAAAGCTTGCAGTTTGATTTACTCTGGATTCCAATTAGCCCGGTTTCTCCTATGTGCCTCCAAACAAGAAGTTATAAGTACAGCAGGGTCAAGATACCTGAGCAAGAATTTCTAGCATACATCTATATGTTTGTGTTATAAGAACTTATAATGTCGGTGTACATGTGGTCATGCTTATTGTATACACAGTAATTTTGTACATAAGTATAATTGCAAAAGAATTTGCACATCCTGACTCCATGTGTATACATGTGTATGTGAATTATAAGAGATAAAGGTAAGGTGAACACAACAATCTCAATCCACAATCTTAACAAAGGCAGTGGAAACCATAACTATCACAGGCAAAATTATAAAACTACATTCATCTAAAAGTGTGAATTTAATCTTTAGGCAGTAAATCTGACAAATGGTATCACTTCCTTCAATTATGTGGCTGGAAACAATACTCTTCAAACTTGAATTAAATATGAGAACATATGTGTATGTATGCGAGTATTCACACAAACACATTGACATTTAAACTAAGTTCTTGCCAGGTTAATAGGGTTCAGTATATAAAAAAGATAAAACACAAGCACAGACATACATTACTACGTTTTTTCATTTAGAGTGAATTTTTTGGTGATATAGGTGTGTTTCCTAATGAACAGACTGATGAAAAAAGGTTTAATGCAGAGAAACTGATGCAGTAGTTTAAAAACATTACTCTATACATTTTGCTTCATTTCGAAGTAATGCAAAAATAAGAAGGTAAAGTGTTTATTTTCCAACACTTAACAACAAATAAACACAAGAGAAACGGGTGCAGAAATCATAGTTTACAAAGTAGTAATCTTTCAGTCAAGTGCCAAGTGCCACCTTTTGTAACAATGCATCCTTTATATAGTTATAGTTATACTTGGAGCCCTTTACTGCTGGTCATTGTCAGACACAATAGTGGCTCATTTGTCCACTAAGCCAGTGATTAAACCAGATAATTTGGTGTTTGATTGTTGGGGTGCAACTAAACATTCATCAGCAAAATAAAATCTAACAGAGGTAAAGGTTTCCCAGTAAGCAGTTCAATTTTCATATATATATATATATATATATATATATATATATATATATATATATATATATATCATATATCATATATATATATATCATATATATATTATATATATAATATATATATATATATTATATATATATATTATATATATATATATATATATATAATATATATATATATATATTATATATATATATTATATATATATATATATTATATATATATATTATATATATATATATATATATATATATATATATATATATATATATATATATATATGTATTATATATATATACACACATACACACACAAGCAAAAAAAACAGCCTATTAGAAACTGTATATAAAAGATCTTCCTGTAACCAGAGTTGTCTTTGTATTACTTCACAAAAGTATAGAGAAAAAGATGATTTGTATTAAATTTGTTTTTAGTTATTTATTTTTTCTTTTCATAACAGACACTCCTAACTTCTGTTTGCTGGCTGCAGACATGAATCCCCGTCAATAGCTCAGCTAACTTCAAGTTATAGAAATATCTATAGCTCTATTTCATTTATTTTGAAGCCTATTTGAGGATCTTTAGCCCTTTAATCCTTCAAATCAACTTGATTTTTCACAGCCATATACTATGATTCCTCTTGTATAATCCATGCTTTTTTCCAAAAATTTTGAGCTAAAAAATCCAAGTCTGAAATTACACAATTCTGAAGCTGTCATAGTTATGAGAGGAGTGGGTTCAGAAGAGAACTGTACTGCAAACTAATACCTCTTCGTAATACTTATTGATCTGTTAGCAGCTGTGACCACATGATCAAGCTAAGAGAAAGTGGGGGGGTAAATTTTTGAACAAGAAAAAGAATTCAAAAGAAAAGAATTCACCATTTTCTTAAGCTTACATTTATTGCATATATGATATTCCCATCAGTAAAGTAAAGGTCATTTCCATCAGTCATCAAAATTCTCTTCAGCTGCTTCTTCCTTTTTGTTCTCTCCATCTGTCCACAACATGTCATCCTCAGTCTCGTCAAGTAAATTTGATATGCAGCAACATTTGAATGACTTGACAATAATTCCTTTGGCAAGTTCATTCTAAGTGTCTTTTATCCACTATATGGTTAGCAGGTAAAGCGCACACATGCAACCACCCTTTTTGAAACTTTTGACACTATGTTGCATCTACTCTCCCCATCTGACTTAGAGGATAGTTTTCATGGGTCAATTGATGCCAACATCAAATGGCTGTAGCAAAGAGGTCATTCCACCAGGGATAATAGCCACCTCTGTTGTGCATTATCTTGAAATGTTAAATGATCTCTGGATTGTGATGACAGAGGAAGGCATCCAACACTAGCAAACTGTTGTCTTTCTTGATCCTCTAGCATGTTTCCTCCAGATGCTATCAACCCAATTTTTCATCAATTGTCTATCCAGCCTTTCTCCAGGACAAGCACTTGGAAACCAAAGAGGAAACTGACGCCTTTGGATAAGGTTTTCCACTTGAAGACAACATAGCAAAGTAACTTTGTCCCATCTACCATACGGGCTAACATGACAATAAAACAATTTTTTTTTGTGGCCAGTTGTGCAAATCGAAACGGTATCAATGCCTTTTCTTTCTACCATGATGTCTGCAGAAAAATCAAAGGTAAGTGGCATTTGATCAGCCATCTCAATAAGTGCCAACGATGGGTTTGGATTTCAATATTTTGTCAAGTTGCGGCTTTGACTTTTTCCACGGTCACACATTGTTTTTATCAACTCCAAAACAATAAGCAGAACTTGGATTGCGATATATCATCTATGGGGGATAATGGTATTCAAATATGAATTGCATTCTATACAAAATTTAGTCACATTACATCTAAATAAAAACTTGAAAAATAATAAGCAGCATTTGACTTACATATAGAAGGCTGTATGTATGTGCATGTATTCAGAACCATAATCAAGCAAGTTCACCGGGCATTTTCAAAATTAAAAGTGCATCCAATGTTATCATTAGCATTTACAGGTGCATATCATTTTGTCTAATCTATATATACCAAATATTTTGGTGGACAAGGCGACCTTCAGATAAGAGAATTTCATGGTTTAGCTTTAGGTCAGTGAGCACCAAACAACCGATACAGTGATATACCAATACAATGAATTGAATACTTAGAATGTATTACCAGAAATAGGGTGATACCTTAACATATTACCTATACATTGTTTGAACTGTCATATGCTATCAGTGAGGCAGATAAATAGGTAAATAACATGTAGACAAACAAAGATAGTTGGGTTTGTTTACATACCATACATGTTCTGCGGTGTTGACCAAGCTGGTGGGTGTGGTCAGTAGATGGGTGAATTCACGGTGTGGTGTACTGCTTATTTCTGTCTTAAACAGTTTTTAAAATGTCATCAAATTGTCATCCACACACTCTTCCCAACATGTATAAACATACACATTCTCATCCCCGATTGACTAAATGAAAACCTACAAAAATATATAATTAATCAAGTAACACTAAAAAGTTTCCAAGAAACTATCATAGAAGTTATCTTGGCATATAGGATCTATACCATTGTCACTGAGAAAAATTTACAAGAAAACTGCCGAGAAGAATTACATCAAACCCTCTGCCTGAGAGGTTACCCTATACCTTTAATAAACTAGGGGATATAACTAACAGAACAAGTATCGCTAACAGAATTGAGGATGAGAATGTTCATGTGTATGAGCAAGTGAAGAGGCTGATGTTTGACCTCAGATTCTTCTCATAGTGTTCTTTATTTGAATTTCAAGCTTGGATAGCTTGGATAAAAAGTAGCACCATCTGATTTTATAAATTCAACTGTTTAATTTTTATATTCTGATTTTTCAAATTTTTTTGCTTATTATTACATAAAGATAGAAAGAAATAAAGCACAATTATTTAGTGAAAGCTTCTATTTGGCACATATACCCGAATAACTTGGGAAAGTTGCCTTTAGGACTACAAACAACCAAACTATATATTTTCTGGTTCTGTCCCTCCTTCACACAAGTGAGACTTTTTTAGCATGCATTTTAGATAAATGAAATTCTAATTCAAAAATTCAGATCCATTTTTTATACGGAAAAAATATGTTATAAATGTCATTTTCTTCTTTGATGTTAGTGAAAAAGACAATTCTACATCTGATTTATCAGATTTGTAACAAAAATGGGTGAACAAATATACCCCAACTTCTTCTGAAAACTCCCAAATCATTTTTGTGGTTTATTCTCTACTTATCAAACCATGTCAAACTGTTTGAATTTCTTCAGAACATGATTCAGACTCAACATGTTACCCAGCATTTGCTTCTCAATAATTTTCTTATCTAAAATCAAACGTGAATCAATTATATGACCAGTAGAAATTTATAACACAGTCTCTTCACATTTCTCCACATATTACCTTTTGCACTTATATTGAAAACCCTTTTTTTTCCTCTCACAATAAGTAAACAATTGATTTAATGAAGTAAAAAGTCTGCATGATAATATTTTTTATTCCCTCTCCAGTTATTTTTCCATTTCACAATTGATCTGTTAAACTTTCATGTCATTTCAATATCAAACCCTTATGCTTTATTGAACTTTTAATAGCATCTGTTTCAATATATGCCCAACTTATGAGGTGTCAAAAATTCAAGAGAATGCCATTGCTAGCATATTTCAGGTTATCAAGCTACCACTCCTCTCCAAAACTAACTCCTCATACTAATGCAATGTGTGCTTACTGTAGCATAGCTTTCATACAGACACTAAGCATTCATGTCATACTATATCACAGATAAAGAACAAATATTTCAGGGGAAAAAAGCAGTATTATTTGCAGACCTATATGTAGAAAAATGTCTGATATTTCAAAAGGTAAAAAGTTAATAACTTGTGAAACTTGAGTTAGACTTTGAAAATATTTCCTTTATTATCATTTTATTTGTATTTTGTTCTAAATAAATTCCATGAAGACAAGGAAGAAAGACTTACTAAAAAGTGAAGTCATTCTAAAAACGATACTAAAACATTTGCGTACAATCAAGAGATGATGTTCTACATAGATCAAGAAAATACATAACAAAAGGAAAGAATTCATATAATTTTTTTAAAGTTAACAAATAGGTAATATTTTAAACTAATCTTACTAATTTCTCATCAAGTTATATTTAATGAGTATGAAAGCAGAATAATTTTTTAATAACAGTGGTGTGCTTCTTTTAAATGTTTATGTTAATGAATTTTAGCAATATTAGACTATATCTAATAATAGAAAGCAACAATAAATGTTATCGAGTATATGTAGCATCCCTGCAAAGTAATCATTGTAGTAGTCATCTTACCAATAGTAACAACATAAAAGTAAAACAAAGATAGAAGTAAATAACAAATAAAAGAATTGTATTCTATCTTTCCCAAACAATATCTCCAAAGTCACTATCACATCATACAAGCATTAAGTTTTGTTTCTTAGGGTTCAAACAATGAAAATATTTCTCCCATCTTATTCCAAACTTATTCAATTTATACTCAGTCACCACAGATGAATTGACAGATTTACCAGCAATATATAAGTTAGGCTGGACTATATTTCAGATTTAATTTTTTTCCACAACTTGACATAGTCCATTTATGATTAAATGCATAAAAATTCAAAGAAATAGATGAGATAATTGATATGCAAAAAGAAAAGTTAAAAGGGTCAGGTAAGTCACTCAAAAGGAACTGTCACATGAGAGGCATCTTTTGGTAGAATGTGCTGTTGGGGATGATCAATTTTTAAAAAATGGAAAAAATGTGTAATCAATGAATAAGTTCACTTGTCTTTTCCTGGGCAGTGATCATCAAAAATAAAAAACAAGCATGAATGCTACCTAATACAAATTAGGGGACCAATTTAGCATAAACACACATTGCAAATTGAACTCCCTACTAAAAACTGAGGGGGGGGTACATTTTCTTCTAGATATAGTAAGTGAATGTTTAAATTTCCAGCCCACCAGTTCCATTGTAGGCATGTACATACTTAGCCAGCCAGACCAACTTGAAAACTGAAGAAACCGATTGACAGTTCGGGTAGAGGATTTCTGACTATAACGCATTCATAGGTAATAATTTTTCAAGAAAATAAATGATGGATATTTGTAACAAAACACTCCACCAGAATTACCTATTTTAGTTACAATTTGACTCAGTTGTTTCCAGATCCGCTGGTAGCAAACTTATACTAATAACTACTATTATTTAAAACCAATAAAATGTAGCTTGACAACTGAAGTATGTTTACTGCGGGTAAATATGTTCTGAAACCAGATGTGCTTTAGTTTTGCAGATTCTTTCTGAATTGTATAAGTCTTTAACCCATTACCATACAGTTTTCAATCTGGCACAAAATTCCAAAAGAATTATTATTAACAAAACTATCTATATGGTGGTGTGGAGTGGTGTAGTCCTTGTTGGCATGAAAAACAGAATCAGCAAAATGAGTTCAAGTTTCAGCCAAGGCTGCTAACGTTCACTTTGCATTAATACCTTTGGGTAAAGACATGGATTCATCCCAACCCCCAGCAATGAGTAAATAGCAGGGCAGTTGGAGCTTTTTCGCCCAGTAAAGCAGTTCATCTTGGTCAGTAGATAAGCATAATCAAACTGTAAAACCTGCTACTGAAACTGCAAGGTAGCTCTCTGTTCCAGAAGGAGTCTACTAGAATGAAATATCTATATACATTTCTAAGAGATTATTCAGATTTGGGGCATACTATATTTTCAAGCATTACAGAATCATCATGTGGTGATAGTAGAAGCAGTGCTCTTCATAATTGTTGCAAGTATTTCCTTAAATCGTTGCCATAAATGGGTTTCAAATAGACCAGATACTCTTTGTCATCTTGAAAGATGCCTTAATCAACAATGTAACATTTATGATAAGTCTAAAGAGATACTTTGAACCCTTTGGTTTCGCACAGAATTTCTTTCTTAGGAATATGAATTCCATCCAAACATGTGAATTTCTTAAGGCTTTTTTTTAAATAGATATTTAGACAAAAAATTTTTTTAAATTTGGAAAGCAATGATAAAAATTTTCTCTTCAAGACTTCTTTAAATATATGTATCCAGTGTTACCAGTTCATCTTGAATATTTTTGTGCCACTCCATGTTTGAAATGTGATTTTTTTTAGTTTTGGGTTGCATCTAAAATTTCTTAAATAAAATTGACCGAAAAATAAATAAAACTAGCATTCCAAGGGAAATTATGAATCACTGCCACCCATATATGCTGCTTTTTACCTTGTAAATTAAGCAGTGGTAGTGGTAAAATTAAATTACTTTGATGAAAGAACTACCAATAGGGTTTGAATCATAGATTTATGATTTTTTTTTTCAAAAGAAAAACATTGACACAAAGTAAAGAGTCAATTTGGCATAAACTTTCATTGTAAATTGACCCCCCCCCCCACACACACATCAATAGAAACCAATTTAGAGGGGAAATTTTTTTAGAAATGAAAAAAAACATTTTCTCTACACATTGAGTGGGGTGAGTGAGCAAAAAGTTTTCACTATTATGAAATGGTTAGGGCTGGGCAAAGATAGATAGATGTAAATACAAGAACACGTGAACAATCCAAGCCCAACAACAGTGATTAAGCTGGTCTGTTGTGGGCAGCTACAATTAAAAGACTGGCTAATTTTTAAAACAATTTTTAACAGTTTGGTCACAGGGATTAATAATCTTAATATAAAAAATAAAAAAATTTTAACAAGTTCATTTTTACAGATAATATTTATTTGATGGAATGGAAGTTGAATTAAAGAGGCTATTCGAGTAAGATGACTTTCGGCTTTACATAAATTAGAATCAATCAGTGGCTTTTGGAGAACAAAGCTGGATATTGACTTTATCTCTTAATCTTAATATTGTGTGGCATACTAAAAATAGTTTGGGATTTAAAATATGCTGAAAATTTAATCTGCTTTTTTGATGATAAGTAGACATCAAGAAGAAACATATTTCTCATATAACAACTCTAGTTCAACACATCCAAATAGGTTCTCTAGCTCTATTCAGTTCTATAAAGCACTCTCTAGTTGATAAGAACTTAACTTATATTACAAAAATGTATAATTGAACACATGAATATGATTCTGATCAATTGTATGGTCATAGTAACAACATGAGTAGGTGAATAGAGATTATTCAAAATATTCAAGACTGACAATGAGTCAACTAGAGGATTTTGGCAATAAAACCTACATTAGAAATTGAGAAAAATACCACAATTCAGTCCAAATGCATCACAGACAAAAAATCGTAACCAGCCCAAAAAACAGAGCAGCATAAGCATGTGTGCTTATGAATGCATAATTCAGAGCACAATTATTTATTGTACGTTTTATTGCTTCTTAGTAAGCACTATCTTTTTTGCCATGGTTACTTGTTTTGTTTTTTAATTTTCAACAAAGATGACCACAGCAAATCATTTTCACAAGATCAAACATTGCAACAACAGAATATGAATACTGTTTTTAACTCATGAAGCAATTGATGTCTCTAGGTTTAAATTTTTTTCCACACGTTGTCTTACCTGCCTTTTTAGAAACCAAGTTGATAGGTTTATTTTTGTCCTCATGGTATATGAGCAAATGTAAAAGCATCACTCGTTGAAGAAATTGAAGTACAAGGGCGTATGAATAAATCCATAGCCTGACACAGTTAGTTATTAATTGAATTCTAACCTGAAATTTTCACGATATAATGTTTGAGCTATATGATTAAAGGATAAGTGTTGGGTTAAGGGCATTGACAAGGAAGAAGAGTTTCGTTGAAGTGGCCAAGCAGTTAACAGCACAGAGAATGAGATTGGCAACACAAGTTTCCATTAATGCCTTTGGGAAAGGCATGTATCTATATAAGGAAGCAATATAAAGAGTAATCATGCTTTTATAACCATATATTTCATCTGAATTATGTTTTTAGATCAGCTGTGATAAATTTGATGTGTAAGTTTTGTTTATAAGAGATAGAGGATATATTGATTTGTTTGCCAAGTTCAATGGTCAATCTGTAGATCAGGGAGTAGATGGACGAGTTAGATGAGGCACCATTTTTATTATCATCCTCCCTTTAGGTTTGAGTATCCCTGTAGGAATACACATTTACTTCATTTGAAAAGTGTAAACATCTATTACTTATATTTATGCTTAAATGAATATAATAAAACAGGGGGCAAACCATGATTTCAAACGGGGAGGGGTGTTCTTTTTTTTTTTTTCTCACTACATCTGCCTAATGAGACAATGGATATAATTTTTTTTGGTTTTTCAGTTTAATTGATGTTTACTTAGGATTATTTCAGTTTTTTCTTTTTTTTTTCAATAAAATTTCTTTATCTGGATATCTTTTGTTAATCTTAGAAAATTTGGTCTGGCCATCCTTGATCTGATAAAATAATATGGACAGATGGATAGACCTTTGGTGAATTAAAGCAATAGAGTTTTAGGTAAACATGAATGCAGCTGGACATAAAATAAGGGACCATTTCAACATGAAATTACATTGTAAGAAGAGCCCCTTAAAAAGTGGTGGAATAAGTATTCATAACTTGAATGCTCCCAGTTGCTATAAAAAAGACAATATCAAAATAATTTTAATTGTTTCTAGATTTTTCAAATTCACTCAAGTGGTAAGTTGCAAAACTCAAAACTTTTTTTTTTCAATATAATTAGCACTATCATATATTTTTTATACAATTATCATAAATTATACGATTTACGATTAGTAAAACTCTTGATTAACTATGAAAATATTTGTAACACCCTATCATTGTTAATTCATCTCTTTTTCAAAGTCTTGTCTTTGGCAATGATAGAAATAATTTTGGGAACTAGGTATATCATAAGGCTGGGCTTTGGGAACTAGGCATATAGTAATATCTCCATAAGTAGACATTGAACATAGAAAACACTTTGAAATTGAGAAGATTCACCATACATGTGCTTCTCCTCATTTCCTCTTATATGTCTTTAGTAACTAGTAAATAGAAAATATTTGCTCCTAAAACCTCAAGTTCAATTCTTCATTTCAGATAGCTCGTTTTTTTTTTTACAAGTACATTAGCATGTCTATTAGATTTATCAGTTATCTTTCCACTTCATTCTATACATATCGTTGAAGAAAAACTGAAATCTCCAAATTTTCCTTGAATTATTTGATTTAAAAATAATATTTCAAGGAAACCTACCAATTTTATTCAGTGATCATTTTGAATTATGCATCTCTAGCATGAAACAAAAACGTTAATATACTACTTTACTTTTTGTGGAGCTAATTCATTATCATACATAAATGCTTATTTATTTGTTTGCCAGTCATAAATATCTAAAATACATTAAAAAAAAGACAATAACTACAGAATTTTAAAAGGACAGGTAGTTGACCGTGTTGGGTAGCCAGTTAAGTTGGTTATAAACAAAATCTGGCAACAATTTCCTCACACCATTACTCAATGCCTTCCACATCTCCATTATTAGTCTTTTTTTTATATATTACTTGAAATCTGTTTTCCTGCTTTTGTTTGTCTTAAAGCTGATTTGCTGAGTGAAAAATTCTATTCTATCCTTATTTCGACGAATTGTATACATCTGAGATGAAAGAGCAGCCATTAGCCAAGGTGACACTCAAAATTGTTGCGAAATAGCTTGCTTCAAATAGACAATCCTGAAGACTACAGTTCAATACCTATTGCTGTTGATTCATCATTAAACGTTCAAAAAATGTTACACTACCTAATTGAAACAATTGTAAAATCTATATTGATTTATGATTTAAAAACAATAAATAAATAAAACAAATAATGAAATTATTCAAGAATGTTATCAGAGTTGGCTTCATTATACAGCTTATACATTAGAACAGTCAAGAAATGGATTCTTTAGCTCATTATCGAGAACAAGATTATAATTACAATTTTAAAAATAAATTTTGTTGAATGCATAATGTGAATTGAGATGGATTTTACAAATGTTCAAAGATACACACTTCAAGAAGACAAATCTAATGACACATGAGATAAGGACTTCCACTACAACAGCAGTCAAATATCAGGCATACAAGAACTGCAAAACGGGATTTGAATCATATGATGCATGCTTGCATTTCAAATGCTCGTTAGAGACATTTTACGTTTGTTCCTCACAGAGAGCTGATCAGTATGTTCCTTCAAAATTTACTGAGAAGCATGTACGTAGGGTAAAACATTTCTGGGGTATTTTTTCATAGAATTTCATTCTCTCTCTCTCTCTCTCTCTCTCTCTCTCTCTCTCTCTCTCTCTCTCTCTCTCTCTCTCTGCAATCAAGAACTAATTTGATTAAAAAATAGACACTTCAGGAAAAAATATCATAAAATTAATAAATATCGATACTTTTGTGTTCATCAGCATTTGTGAAAATACCTCTTTTGCTTGTGAATGCATGATTTTATATCAATCTTTAAGAGTAGAAGCTGATTTTTTTTAAAATAATAGTTCAAGCATTAGAGATAAGTTCTTTAAACAAAGGCATTACAATTAGGACATTCCATTTATGAAGACAAAAAAGAAAATCAAGTATCATGAATAGCAAAATTGGTTTGAAACAAAACTGTTGGTGCAATGTTGGATCTCGTAAATATGAGCAGGTTTTGCTGTGGTCAATAAAGTTGAACATAGAGAGACAAAGTGAATAGCCACGACAACAAAGATAGAGTGCTTACAAAGAAGCAATAAAACATGCAGTAAAAATTGAGAAGAAAAATATTACAATTCAGTCTGAGTCGATAAAAGACAACAACAGTCATCAGCTAAAAACAGAGATAAATGCAGGTCACCTTAATGCATCTGTTGATGTATGAGTGAATGAGTATGTCAAGGAACAGCTACAGATGTATTTATCAAATGTCACTATACATGTGATATTTGCTGATGTATGTGAACAAGTCTGAATGTGGTTCTCTTAAAATATATCCATAATAGAGGATTTATCAAGTTAATAAAATTGGGTTTTATAAATAATTACCAATGGGATGCAATTTTTTTATAGTCCACCAATTTATTAAAAAAAAACTATGAAGATTAAATAGGTATGTGAGGGTGAGAGATTCCTTTTTGAAATTGAACACCACAACCTTGTATAGAGCAGCCACACTTGAGCAAAGTGTTAACCTTATTCTGACATGCCAGGTGATTGCAACAATTTAAAACCTTGGTTATGTATGTACTTACAAATTGGGAATTCATGGAAAAGGTCTGTTTGACACAACATGAATATTCAAAGTATTTACTGAACTGAACCAAGTCTGGCACAAAGCCACAAATGTGAGGATTGAACTCACTTCAATAGTAATGATTTGCAAAACTGGCTAGCTAACCATTACTCTACATAGGTGCCCAACATATTATAATATTATATTAGAATCAATGTGTTAAAGATCATAGTTTACACTGCCTTTGAAAAGAAATAGAACAAAAAATTATTTTGTAATTTTTATTCAAAGAAATATACTAAATGATTGTACGCCATAAGAATTTAAAGAATCATTGACTATACTAAAGCACCTAATCCCCAACTGTTTCACTTCAACTTTTTGACCATGATATGACATGAATTGAAAATATCCTGGCACTATTTTAGTTAGAGACTAGAAGACCTGCTGCTAAAAATAATAGTAATATGTCAATATACTTGAATGAAATATCTATTTACTTATTGGAGTTTTCATCAAATGAAAGTTGACTGAAACAATAGAAATAAACTTTGAATCATCCTAACCCCAAGTTTTGACAAAACAAGTTAATTTATTCAGCTGCTACAACAATACTCAAGGATTGTTTTATTTGATTTTACATTGTTGGCTGAAGCAGACACCTTATTTTCTATTTGATAAAATCTGCAACAGAAGTTTTGATAGCAGTTTTGTACACAAAGCCAAATGTTATTGGCATGTTAACAGCAGAGAGAAGAAAGACTAGGCAATAGTGCTGGAGAATAAAGCAAAATGTAAAAGAAGAAGGAAAAAAAATAAAGTCCTTGGTTAAGTGAAATTTGCTTGAAATCTTAATCATTATAAAGTATTTTCTCTCTTATTATAATAAGCTGCGTTTCACATCTATACACAATACGCACCTTTCTGGTCAGTAGAGTTTATAAGAGATTAGTCAGTCCAACCAGAGAAAAATTCAACTATAGCCTAGTAACTCTCTCCCAAACAACTAAAAATTTATTTTCATGTGCATTACAGTAAAAATATCCAATAAGATGTAAGAAAAATCGCTTTCAGAATTGCCATCACAAATAGTGTTTTCACGCCCCAACACATTCAGACTTCAGGTTTTTGAATAAGTCAAGATATAAAACTGAGTAACATAAGTAGTTTTGTCATTTGAAAACATTTATAAACTACAAAGCACTCAGAGAGGGCATACCAACTGAATGAAAATTAGTTCATATGTAACTACGATGCAGGAAAGGTAACAGTTAAAAAAATTACCTAAATCTGCCTCAAAATTCAATCAATTCTTTCATAGCCCATGGACCATCCTTTCACAATATGTCATCGAAATTCCTTCAAGAACTTGAATACATAAATGTATGAAAAAAATATTGAGCAAGCAGAAAAAAAATCTCTGGATCTGCCCTAAATTTTAACCAATTCTTTCTTATCCCAAGCACTGGTGGCACCAGTCCAAGGAAACCCGGGCTCCAAAAATTTAATCTGAACTTATATCATTACTTCTTTGCCTGTCCTCATAGTTTTCTGGCCAAACCTTACACAGGCTGGTACAAAAAGCTGGCAATGCCACTGACCCCAAGTCCCAGCCTCCAGTATATTTCATTGAAATTAATCAAGAACTTTTGAAGATATTTGTGTACAAATAGACAAACTTAGTTGACAGATGTAGACTATTGTACACATGGCTTTTCATTTCGTACTTGCACAATTGATATCCAGATGCTTACTGCAAAATTTTTATATGAATGATTCCATATGCAAATACTGGAATGTTTCATAAAAAGTTTCTTTTCATACATTTTAGGAATACTTCATGAACCAATCTCACGATATGAAGCTACAAAGTCATGAGTTCTACTAAACATGTACAGGAAAAATACAAGACAAGCCAAACTTAGTTAACAGTACTCAGAATTAAGTTAAGACATCAAATATTTTTTAATAAAATTTCATTAATAAGTGTCATAGTACAATCCGAAGTATTAAAAAATAATGATGTTAAAACTTCAAGAAATAAACAACAAGAGTTGTTTCAATGAAAAATAATTGATAACCTTGTGACATTAAATTTTCTGATCATTCCAAAAATTAATGGCTTACATTTTACACACTCTTTTTTTAAAACTCAGAACTCATCATGAACCAGTGTACCAGTGCATGGAATATATGACATTGACATGTTGCCAAGTCTTTACTATTATTAGGTTTTAACATACTACAAATGAAAGGAAAAAGAGGTGATGAGTATATCAGTATGCTGATATAACATTTTCATTCATTGACTACTGAAATGTTCCTGTCAAATTTATTTCATTTGTACAGTTGGTGTAAGTCAATATGATTTCTTCTTTTAAGGATTTAATGGAGATTCGTTGTCAAAGCTAGATGTAGTGCTCTACACTCTCTGCATTTTCAATTTTGATCATTGTGTCTTTGTCCTCAACAAATTTGTGGCAAATGACATTGGTTTTACTGAAATTCATATGGAGACCTACTTTCTTGCTTTCTTCATTCAATTTGTCTAACATTATCAGGAGTTCAAGAAGGTTCTTGGCAAAGAGTTTGATGCTGTCAGCAAATCTAAGGTTGCTTAGGAATTTACCATAATTTCTGATTCCTTTATTTGGCCAGGCCAAATTTTAGAAGCTCATTTGGAA
This sequence comes from Thysanoteuthis rhombus, assembly GCA_963457665.1. Lineage (NCBI taxonomy): Eukaryota > Metazoa > Mollusca > Cephalopoda > Oegopsida > Thysanoteuthidae > Thysanoteuthis > Thysanoteuthis major. The sequence continues at coordinate 17,163,915 of OY735217.1, forward strand.
ACTGTGAAGAGTTTGGGAGAGCTGCATCACCTTGTCCTGCTTCTTTTTCAAACTGATATAGGAATCGCTGAGTCAGTATTTATGTTGTACAACTCTGATTTATACAGGGGCTACTTCTTTTTATATGATTACCTCTATGACCATGGGGGTTTCCACTGAGTCAAAGGCCTTCTTGAACGTGTAGGCATATAGAGAAGGAAAATGGTAAAAAAAAAAAAAAAAGTACATACTTTTTTAAAATTGAATAAATACAAGGCATGAATGTAAACCAGTTCAGCCTGAACTAGCATTATATCCATAGCTCTAAGATAGACATTCTTACAAGACAAACCATGTCACACATCCCTAAACTGAAGAAGTGATAGATAAGTTATACAAATCATTATGTGTCATTGAAACCTTTTCCTGAAAAACACTTATGAAGATAAGGGTTACTTCGTGTATTTCTTATCCAGTCATTGCTCAATGAAGCTTAGTGTAAATAAGTTTAATCTGTTAATATTTCACTTTTTGAAATGATCAACACTCACCAAACAAAGCTATCATCATGTAAATACATGTGTGCTTATACACATAACGTTGTCTTGTGTAAGAGATTAATAATTTAATAGTCGTGGAGATGCATTAGCCATATAAGCAATGATGAACTCAAACTAAGCTTCTCTTTTTCAAATCATGTTTTGCTATAATTGACCAACACTCCACTCAAGTGATATTTTAGATAGCCATCCTTTTCTTGGCTCATTAATAAAAACTCATATGTTGGCAGATAATTGGATTTTTTTTGCAATTGATTCATTCATCATATATCCATTCCTTTCCTTTGGTACAATTTTTTTATGATTCTCCTATAAAGGTATCAATTCTTCCAGTAATCATTTCAGTGTGTATGATGATACATAGATATGTATCCTAGCCTAATCAGATAATAAGTCACAATAGAGAGGTACTCAGTGAGAACTAAATTTACAAACACTGGCCCACAAGATTAGTGTGTTAACTACTACTCAGCACCAGGCACTTCTTATAATGATATTACATATGTTTGAGTCCAGAAGTAACAGACATTTGAAAGGAAGCAAAATTCATCTGTTCATACATGTCACTTTGTATTTTAGATTTAGATTTGCCAGTTATGAACTGTTAGGATTCAGGTGACGTCAATTTCTTTTTTCCTCATTAGGCCTAGATTTCCATACCTTATCCCCGTTGAGTAGTGGAAGCCACATCAGGTTGATCTCTGCACTTGTTTGACTTGAACATTCTGTCGACATGTTGATATGGGCAGCCTCCTTGATATTCGCAGTTTCCAATAGCATTCTTGTCTATATGAACTTCTTCCCAGAGAGGGGAGTGTTTGCCTTTTTTACCCAAATATGGCCAACCATCCTAGATCAGCATTACCTGAATCCTATGTAGCATGGCTACCATCAAAATATTCTGTTTACCAGCATTATATTTGGATATTATACCTGAAAAAAGCTGTATAATTAATAGGCTGAAATAATGTGTTAATAATACAAACAATTAGAAGGAGTTTAATCATTCAAAAATGTTGAATGTTAACCACCCTTCACAAATCTATAGACAGTTAGGGTTGTGCTTGGTAGATAATTCAGGAGTTCTTTTTTCTAAGTAGATGGAGAGAAAGTAAAAAATGACCCACAAGATTAAAAACAATAACAGAAGATGAGACAACACTAGGAATGAAGTGGTAACTGAAAAAATGTGTCTTAATGGAACCCATATTAGAATCACTTAAAACATAAATCTAAATATTTTATCACTGTTAGGTTCTTGTAGAATTATATATATATATATATATATATATATATATATATATATATATATATATATATATATATATATATATATATATATATATATATATATATATATATATACTCTCACCACTTTTCTTTCTTTCATTCCAAAATGCTTGCATACTAAAATTCAACAAAGAGAAAACTTTCCCTGAAACCAGAAAATCCAAAAGCAATAGGAATTTTATGATGTTTCCTAAATAGACTAGGGTCTCCTACAGCTTCCCTTGATTTTTACTTGAAATTCTAAGTTACTCTTCAAAATCTTAAGGGGTCACATATTTAGAACTAACCAGACAGAGAACTGCTCAATATCAGTAAGTACAAACTGAGTGGCTTGTTTTACCACATATTTGTAATACATAAGAATTGTATTAGTTACAAGGAAATGGTCAAAACGAACATTAAATTTTAGAAGGTTAACAAAACAATAAATTTAATCCATAAAAAGACAAAATAACAGTTTATAAAAGTTATGAAAACAGAAAATTAGATGCTGTCAAATAGTTTTGATTCCTAAGAAAATGCAATTTGTAAATCACAAATTTGGAACATTCAATTGTTGACAGTATCTAGACACATAATATGCCAGTTTTTCAAGACTTGATAATGATCACAGAACAAATTTTGTTTACTTTCAGAAAAGAATTTGCAACCAATTCAAAATGTTGATCGAATTTTAAACCTAAATTAGATTGCCGTTTAGATTGTGGCTTCAATAGATTTGAATAGTTCAAGAGTTACAGTTGAATTACATGATCCAATATAAAATAATGCACATAAAAGAGGAAGTTATGTAAATGTTTGCAAAAATGATCACAAACTTCGGATCAGAATAAATCAACTACATTCAGCATGTGTAGATAAACTGGCTGATAAATGGAAAATCAATGGTAATGTACTATCTGCCAAACAAAATTCATATCTTTCTCATATTTACAGGCACAGATGGTCCCATGAAATATCAATTTTAACTTGGTTGACACTCAGCCTGTAAAAATATTGTAGGGATTTTTTTATGGTTGTCAACAGCTGTGAAGAAATAGTCTTGAAGACAATAGTAGCAGTCCAAATTGATTAAAGAACTACGAACACAGTGAGAAGGAATTATCTTTTTAATTTATGCTTCAGAATTTTGGTAAACAATACTGATAGTAAGAAATACAATCTATGAATATCTTTAAGATACTGAAATAAAAATGGCAAGATTTTTAAATAAAACAACTGAAATTAACACAAAAGTTAATCAAGAAATCATCATCATATTATGCATTTATTTTGGCAAATATTTAAATTTATTGTCCAATTGAGTTGTAGTATGAGGTTTATATCTATTTTTATAATTAAAGATTTTGCTCATTTGCCTTGTAAATCTCAAATTATCTTCTAAATTATGCTCATGAAATCAGGTATCAAATACCTGAATACACCTCACCATAGTTTTCTCTATAGACACTGTTCTTAGTCAACATTCTTCTGAAAGTTACAGGCATCAAAATAAAATCAGAAACTAAGATGCAGTTCTAATTGAAAATTAAAGAATAAAACTTCTTTAAGGTAAATCATTTTTCTGTTTATTCTCCTACATTCATTTTCTTTTATCATCTTGACATTTATTTAGCATATCTCTATTTATTCAGAGTTAAAACCTAAGATCAAACATGAGATTTGCAAAACATGAAAACCCTCATCCATGCCAGGAGTCTTTTTTCCAACAATGAAAGATAACAATATCAAATATTGCAACCTCTGCCTAAAAATGAATCAACACAGCCAAGTTGCTTCATTTTTCTCATAATACCCTTCTCTGTTAGTCCTTATCCCTCCGTTACCCAAAACTTTATTAACCCATCAAGCCCATCTTAGTTCTTTAGACACTGATACAAGGTTATATAGAGCAATAAATGACTTGCCAAGACTTGCCAACTGGCAGGAGTCATCAATTTAAGGGGAATGGGTGTGACAAAACCAGTAGGACAAAAAAAAAAATGCATTAATTTTTCAAAATTTAACCACCTACTCTCTCATACTCTCTTTATCTTTCCAACCAAGCTTTCAAACAAATGCCTGAACATCATAATCCCACATCTTGTGTCCATTTTATAAAGGATTATTATTGTAGATCAAGCAACCCTTAAAAACAGGTCAAAAGATGATTTTCAAGAAAATGAAAAATCCATTTTTAGAAGGAGACTAGTGGACTACACATGAAATTTTCAAGGCTCTATGCCAAAAAATGGTACCCAAGAGCACTGAAATGGACGGACAGATAAGTGAAAAGGGAAGAATACCAAGCCTACGTTTTTTTTTTGCTCTTTGGTCGGGCCAGTGATTATGGCAATTGTGATTCAAATCACATAGATCCATGGTTTTTATTTCTTCAAAACTTATAACATGACTTCCTCTTACTAAAACTTAGCTACTTGTTGAAAGTGTATGTAGGATCTATGAGAGGGAGGTGTAAGTGGTACATCATACTTGAGCCAAATTGGGGCCCAGGAGCTTATAGAACTATAGTGAAAAAAAAAGAAGATGACTAATGGAGTAGGGAAGGAGACCTCAGAAAGAAATTTTGAACACCCTGATAAAATTCCTCTCAGTGGCTTTAAGTGCATAGATATCAAATGATTAGAATCCTTACCCGATCGCTGCAAGTGATATAGTTTTGAATGCCCTCAATCCCTTACCTTTTTGGCCAACCCAAATGTATAACTAATCACTGACCAATTTGAGCTCCCAGGGTCAGTAGACTGATCTCCATTTAAGCAACAAGCCCTTTTCCTGTTTGGCTATCCACACACAAATGAATATATAATGATGATTGTGTAACAGGTCAGATGATGTCACATTAAATAAACACTCCAAGTTTGTACTTTGCCTGTGAATTTTTTTTTACTGTTACAGATTTGAATCTATTTTTAGTGCTGATAATAATATAACTCAAGTTGGACTATACTTAATAATATTTTCATAGCTGGAAAATACATTGGCCAGAATTCAACATACACAAACAAAATTGGCTCTACACAGGGAAATAAATAAACAAACAAAAATCAACAACTCAGGAACTGGTATAAAAACTAGGAAAATTAGAGTATTTGTTACTTTTCAATTAATACATTTCACATAAAAACTATTGGGACACATCTACAAATTCATGAATAAATCCTCATCAAATAGAAGGTACATACAGCAAATAACTATTTTAATATCCCAAAATATTGAGAGTATTAACTTCCATGATTTAGAATTAATTCCAAGCGCTGGTCATAGGAGGGATTTAGACCTGATAATACTGTAACCCGCTTATCTAATGATTATTGAATAGCTTATAAACAGCTATAAACATATAATACACAGGCTTTAAATAAGATTTATACTCTAAAAACATTCTGACCACTGTAAATATATATGAACGCAGTTCACTTAGATTATTACTACTGCTTGTTATGAAGAGATTTACATATCTTCAGATTCTGAAACAGAACTCAGGCAGACTCTGGGTTGAAAGAAATTCCACTTTTTTCAAAACTCAATAACTTTATGACCAAATATCTTCATTTAAATGAAATATTAAATGATAATCTATAACTAAGTTCTGTTTTTTTCCGAAGGAATTTCACTTCTTGAGTAACGCACTTCAAAATTCTTATAGGGAATCTTTTGACCTGAAGTGGGCCAGCTGCTTAAAATCTTAAATGTTATACATAAGTCTATAATGAAAAAAGGTCCTTCTCATTTATACAGCTACTACTAAGGGAAGCAACTCTCAATTTTTTTTACAATATTCAAAAATATCTCGCCTAAGAGAGTTTTATATATTAACCATTTAAAGAAAAAAAGTATCTCAATGATGAAGATTGCAATATAAATAGCAATGAAGTTACACAATATTATTTACTGAAAAATGATCATTCATTAAAAATAAATAATATGAGAAAATATTCAAAAATTTTCAAAGAATTATGATTTAGATATGAATGAAAATTATTAGTTATCAGCCAAAATGAGTTTCAGTCAAATGAAAAACATATCCAGATTTTACAATTAATGTAGTTAAAAAATGTTATTGATGGATTATCTTAGAAGTCTTTAATGCTATTCTACAATAATCAAAACGGTAAAATCTGAGATAACAAAAGTAATATAAAAAATCTATTGTACACCAAGTCCCTGAATTCATATGATTTGTATTTATTATATGGCATCCAAGATATGGCACATAATTAGTTCCAAGACAATAAAAAAGTTTTAAGAAATGGTTTTCAACCTTTTTCAATTCAATATCAAAAGAAAATTAAAAAAAGTCTAATTATATAGTATCAACAATGCAATTAAGTACATTTTTTGGGTGGGTGGGGATTTTATAATTATGACAAAAATATGATTATGCAGATGAATGTGAAAATGCAATCAAATTTTTAATGTTAACACAACAAAAGAAAAATACACATACAATATTATATACATTATCATTTTTTTTTTCAAATAATCCTACAAGGTAGATTGCGCCAGCGTCTTCATTTAAATCATCATATATATACTCCTGCAAATTCAGGAAAACTGTCAAGATCTTGATGGACTTGCAAGATCATCATTAGATGATTCTTCCTTATGAGAGTTAAGCAATTCATGAACATTTGTTGAAACAACTTCAAAACAAAGCTGTTTCACCATGTGTGTTGATTCTTCAACAGCAGTCTACACTTAAAAAGTGAATCTTCGAAATTATTTGTGCATCAACAAAAAATTCCAGACTTCCTGCATGTTGTTTGAAATTACTTCCTTCCATGCAATATGAATATTGCCAATTGCACTTCAGAAGTCAACAGAAGTCGCATTGTCACCTGTTGTTTGAACAACTGCCTGTGCATATGCTCTTCACAGGCAGTAGCCTTTAAATGTTGCAATTGTTCCCTGATCCATTGGTTATTAAAGTGAAGTCATATTTGGCAGCAAAAAGATAACGTTTACTCTTTCACATAAATGATCAAGTGGACTTGGTTGACCAGGGGTATTATCAGAAATTAGTAAATACTAATCGCTTTACTAACAGAACGTTATACCTAAAGTTGTGTCTATGTCAGTATGTTCACACAGAATCTTGAAATGTTAACACAAGGTATGGTTAACTAAAATTCTTGTATTCATTTTGCATTAAATTTGACACAACTAAAAAGCTTAAATATACACTGGTTGGCCTTAGGCTTTTTTACCATTAGATTGCATAAACGGGACTTGGATCATAATCACAAACGAAGGAAAAATATGATACACTTATTATTTTCTCCCATCATATAGAAACAAAGTCAACTGGTTCAATATTTATTGTGATGTCATAAAATTAAAAGCGGAGAGAGGTTTTACATGAAAAATAATTTCCATTCATATCTTTTTACAAAGTAAATAAATAAATTAAGTAATTGAGGAATAAATACTGAAATTTCGAAAAAAAATAAAATAAGTTTTCTTCAGTAGAATACCCATTGCTTTGCAGAACGTCATACCTAAAGGTGGAAAACTGAAGCCCTATAGTATCTAAAAAAAAAAACTCATGGTAGCGTAAAGCCATATTGAATAGAATAAAAATATATTATTTATTCATTCTAAATAATTCAACAAATTACTCACTAAATAATAATCCCCCTTTATAATGTAGGTGTTGGGGTTCAAGAAAACTAATCTCATTAATCTGGGCTGTAATTCAAGGTTCAAGGGTGGAGAATAAGTGAATATCATCTAAAAAACAAGTCAGATTTGAAAAAATAAACAAAGATAATCTTGAATGCTTGTTTTTTCATTAGAAATACTGCCAAAATAACTAAAATATTTACAAATTCACATGAAAACTTCTGCAAATTGAATAATTCCAGAAAATACTAAGATACATATTCATATATATATATATATATATATATATATATATATATATATATATATATATGACAAATATTCAACACATACTTCTAATAATGTGAATGAAACTTCATGAAAGAACTAATAACATTTAAATGAATTGAATAAATAACATATGAATAAATAAAATTACATAAGAGGAATTATGTAGATTTGCTCATGTTTATAACAGATATTCTGGCCTTGGTTTCACTGATTTTATTCAGATTTCACAAAATTCAATGTAAGGGTGGGGGTGGGGGTGGTATTGACTAAAAAAAAAAATTCTTCAAGTTTTTCTTACAAAATAATATTTTTCATAAAAAAAATTCATTCATAAATAAGTGCTGGAAATTTCATTAAATCAGATAATTAGTTAAATTTCGGTAAAACTCTAAAATATATGTGTGTTTTGAGCTAATTTTCAAACACAAATACCCACGGGTTTATATTGTTTACATAAATTATTTTCGATCAGAATTTTCTACAATTTTTCCTCTTGTTAAAAACGCAAAGATTTTTATGATAATATTGACAAGTTACAAGTTTCAGGCATTCTTACTGACACATGTTGCTTTGTTGTCATAAGTCTGGAATTTCGCTGGAAAACAAAGGTGCTGCTCTTATCCAAAAATCAAAGAAATTATGGGCAAAGCACCATTTAATTATATATTAACTGTTTGCAAATTGAAGACATTTGATATTTTAGTCTTATCAAGTACGTCTTTTGATAAAATTCTGTTTTTATAAGTGGTTATCTGGATGAGTGGGCAACCATACAGGGAAAAATGTTGGGGTCCACAATCCATCCACTTATATCTCGAAACACAATATATCAGAGGCATGTCCTCAATAATAATCTAAAGTACATCACTCAGAAAACTATTATGCAAATTAGCCTCCTTTAATGTGACAGACAGACTGACATGCTGTAAATTATGATACAGATTAGTAATGCTCTAAATGCAATTTTACTTTGGTTACGATAAATTCAACTTGACAATTGGTAGCAAACCAGTCTTCAAAAAGAGATTTAGTGACCCATGCTTTTTTTCTTATTGGTCAGCCAAGATACCAAAACAGATCGATTGCTGTAGCCTTTTAGTGAATTTAGTGTGGATTTTCTCAATGATACAGAACCATTGCTTCCAACTTGAAATCTCTCTCTGTGTTTCCTCCCAATAAATGAGTCCAATGATCAATACTAACTTTATATCCTGTTCAAGATTTTTCAGAAAGGTTACTACTTGGATGCTAATTAATCCCTGTCTCATCAACATTGAATATTTGTTGTTCAGTATATTCCTCTTCACATAGTTTATTCCAAAGAGCAGGAAACTTTACTACCACTAATTTATTAGCACTGGTTGACTCTCTAAAATTTCTTACATTATGTAGCTAAATTCCATTCTTAAATCATTAGAAACCAGCCTGCACTTGCATTAAATACTTCATCAGTGTAGCTTTGATTACCATTATTTTCACAACAGTAAATATATTTAAAGCTTTTGCTTGAATAGTTGCTTTGGAAAGAGGAATACATCTTAGATTAAAATCCCCAATCCATACAGAAAGAAGACATTTCATTTCTATCATGGCAAAGCTTCTATTTCTTGAAGTTGTTTGCAAAACGCAAAAAGCCAATGGTAATATACCTTTTTCTTCACTTCCAGCAGCTCATTTTTTCACTTATTTCTTGGTCTGTTGATTCATGCATGCGAAGATCTCTGCAAATTTTCAAATTGCTATCACCATGTGTGCAGTGTCCTATTACATCAAATTTCTGCTCCAATTTAATAGTAACTCTCTTCTTTTCTTTTAGAGAGAAGTATTAGCAGTAGAAGTATTTTCCTTATTTCATATTTACTAGGGTAGTTTAGATAAAATAACAAAACAGACTTCTCTCAATATAACACGATTGGTTATAGCACAATTTCTAGATGGTAGACCCCAAAATTTTACCTATCTTATCACCCACTAATCTAAAAAAAAACAAAAAAAACACAATTTTCAAAAAAATTCATCAAAAGACTTTACTTACTTAATACCACTAAAATGTTGAATTTCTGCAATTTGTAAAACGAAGGTAAACAATGTTTAAGGTGTTTTCTGGAAAAAAATTGTAGGAAAATTTTCTAATGCAAATATCAAGTCAAGTTTTTGTTTACAGATAAACTTCTTACACAATCAATTTAATAAAAAAATCCCCAGTTCAATAGTTTATTTTTTTATGCAAATTTTAGCTTTCTCCTATCAGGTGTCATTTTCCCAGTGGAAATTTCGGGGCATACCTATTTATAGAGTTGTCATAAATTAAATAAAGGTGGTAAAGCATTATTTCTCTTAAGAGACAACCCCCAATGAAGTATAACCACCAGTGACGAAGCCCTGGTTTCTGTTGCATGTATCAGCTTAGGGATTCTCATAAAATCAGGACTTCATACTGACAAGTTTCTATGACCATCCCCTTGGCAGAATTCAAGTCCACTAAAGGGATAACTCTACCCAAATCATACAATTTGAAGTGTACTCAATTAGCTGCTGAGTGCATAGTGAAATTTGTCCTAATGAAGAGTTTTCCACACTGTTCATACACAGAATTAAACCCAGGCCCTTCTGTGCATGAGGTAGACGTGCTAACTATTAGACTATCCAAGAAAACAAATAAGGTAGCATCTAACATGAAAATTATACTTCCACCCTTTTTTTTTCTATAATCAAACATTTTCATAAAGAAAATCAAGGAATAAACACTGAAAGTCTTATTAGATTTAATTCAGTTTTCCTTGTTTTTTTTGGTTGTTTATGCAATACAATCATGCAGGCAAATTTTGATCTTTCAGGATTTCAACGTTTGAGCTTCAGATTATGACATTTCATTCCAGATCTTTTTTCAGGATTACGATTAGCTCCACTTGTTGACACATAATCTCATTTCTTTCACAAGGTGTCAAATCATTACAGATGTGTTGGAAAAAAAGAATCACTTGAAAGGAACAAGTAGAATATATGAACATGTTTTTACTGAGTATGATAGAATTTTATTGTTTGTTAAGTATTTTTGTATGCAACATCTCATATTCAATGAAATCAGTAGGCTGGATAAAATGTGGCTGCAGGCCAGATTTCATCTTTGGACAGTAGTTCACTGACATCTGTAGTAAACCATTGGTGAAACCATCTATGACACTTGTGCTCTCCGACAATCTACTTCCACAACCAGTAAAGACTGATCACTAGAAAGTAGACAAGAATAGAGGCTTGTTTTTCATAAATGACATCTTGATCAATTAGGCTATCAAAGCTGCTATGATGAGGCAGGGTTCTTAGTATTTCTTCAACTGTCTTTTTCTTCCCATTTTATTTAACTCTGCATTTTCACCACCTTGTAGTAGCACATTTTAGTTATTCAGAGTATTATTAAATTCTGTCGCAATTAAGTTAGGGGTAAGACAATTCTTTCTTTCCGCATCAAGGTAAACTTGTAGCCTCGGTGAACCTGCAAGCATCACCCACTTGATCTATCAAATATTGTCAAACTTGCAACCCACCCAATCAATCTTATTTGCTGCAGACCAAAAAAATATCTAGTTTCGTGACAATGATGACTTCATTCATAACATCTTCCATATTTTTAAACAATTAATAATGTCATAACAAATACTTCCCTTTAACTAGAGTGGCTTTACACTTACAAATAGAGTGGGCAAGCGTTATTACTAACACCTCAACTTTTCTTTTTCAATTAGCTTTGATAAGAAACAGATCATAAATTGTACTTCGGACGAAACTTATATCTGGTAGGGCAATATTCTGGGCTTCATTACATGTTACTCTTCTTTCTAACCCCTTTGTCAAGTTAAATATTTTGCCTATCATTTTTAAAACCTAGACAACTGTCCATTGAACTGTCTGACCAAAATCTTCTTTTCTAATTAACCAAATCAATCTGACTGCCTTTTTATCCCTCAGTTCACATTCCATAGATACATCATCCTAAATCTTTCAAGACCATGCACCAGGCTGGGTCATCTAGCAACATTTCATGTCATAACTCTGATTTTTCAAGCGTTCAACTCTTCCATAAACAATTTGAATAACATGAATTTTTACACTTTCAGTACAGAGTAACTCTTGTGAGCTCAATACCCCTACCCCCACTGCCTTTTAGCATACCTATCAATTCACACATCACAGCAGTCAGGGGATCAGTATAAACTGCACACACAACACTTTAAATTTCCTGAGAGGCCACATTTATTGATTGCTTCTAAGCCTTGCTTATTCATCTCTTGACTGCCTGCACAGCATAAGTGTCACGCAGTATATGATCAGACTGCAATTCTAAACCGTTAATTCTTTATTCATTGACATGCGAGAAACATCACTTGTATGTATATGAATGTGTGCATACACACAATATTTAATAAAAATAACATATTTGAACATATTACAAGATTATTTTTTAATAAATCATAAGAATAATTCCAATAGCATGACCCTAAAAAGAAGCAGCATACTAATTTAGCTGTTGATTTGATTCATGCAAGAAAAAATCCAATAATAGCAACTGAGTTAAATGCAAAAACACTTCATATAGTTTGTATTACTTGATTTACAAAGAAGTCATTTTACCTATTTAAAAGACATTTTCTATAGAAATCAATACTAAAAAAGTGATATAAGTGAATAATCAGATGGAATAACTGCACTCATGCCCATACTATGAATTCCTTGCAAGTTGATAGTGTTTAAATTTTTCCTCCATCAAATTTTAGTTGGAAGGACACTGAAAATTTCAAATGTAGTAATAATGAAATCATATACATGATTTTTAAATAAAACTATATAATTAGATTCTGCAACAGTTTAATTGGATTTTACTTGTCTATTTATTACAAATTCTTGGAGGAAAAATTCTAGTTCACAAGGGACTAAAATGGAAAAGCAATTTTCATAATACGTATGGAAAAAAATAATTTTACAATACTCGTGAATAAAATTATTATACGCATTGTACAATGAAAAGATTTAGCTTGAAATTGGCTACACATTATGAAAAAAGATCGTTTAGAAATAAGAGGAAGAGATAGAAATAGAGATTTAGACAGAAAAGAAAACAGTAGGAACGAGGAGTGAAAGAATTTATTAAAACTGCTGATTGTTGCTATAGTTATTAACTTTGTAATTGACAATTTCCAGAAGATCTTAAACAAAGGATTATGTCATGTACATCATAAATCCTCTTCATTAGTGGAGATGTATTTGATCACTAGAACACCACACTGAAGGCAAGCAAGAAAATCACCTAGCTTGAGCAAATTTTAAAATTATTTTCCTACTTATGAAAAATGTAATTTCTTTTTTCTGTAAACTCATTTCAAATAAATCAACTTCTTCTTCACATAAAGATAGTGCTCTTTTTTCTAGTTGTATTACAAAAAGTCTACAATATGATCAAAATAATTAAGAATAACTCAAGTTCAAAGGTCGCTTGGTGGCTTATTAGTAAAAGGTTTTTACATTGGTAAGTTCACATTATACAATTTATGACAACAACAGAAAAAGGAAAATAGGATTCAGATTAAAGCTGAAAGATTTTCACTTCAGTTCAAATAATGGACAAATTTTAGTCTTGCTAATGATAAAAGTATCAAATAAATGAATTTACAAAGCAATTAAGATAAATTCATATGCATTATGGTAGAGGTTGTTTTTATTAACTACTATTTTGTCATTATTCCCAGGTAATACCGAATAAGAGATCAAGCTACAGACCAGAAAGCATTTACTGAAATAATCAGACTTTCTTACTCTTCCTTCCCTTCTCAGCAGGTTTGAAAGCAAAAAAATTACTCTGTCCCCACTCCAGACCTTATGTCACTATGGCAACTCTAAGAAACCTTGATGCCTATTGTCGCACTTGGGACTAAGAACTTAACCCAAGTCCATGACTCCAGTGGTATTGTAAAGAAAAGTTTTGATTTTTTTTTCTTTTTTGAATAAATAAATAAATAAAAATACTCAGGTGCTGAGTAAATACATACGCTTGTAATCTACCGAAATCAGTCATAGCTTGACTTGAACTCTATATCAATTTTACTACTCATTGTTGAAGTTAGAAACATTCTTTGAATAAAAGTCTCTTCCAAAATTACTCAGTGAATATAGAAGTTAAAATAAAATGCCTGTAGATAGAAATTTCGAGAATTTATCCACTATAAGCATAAAATCAAGAAAAAAATGAGTAGGAATTATGAAAAATATCAGACATCACTCCTATGATGGTAAACAAGTTTTGGGGATTTTTTTTTTGTTTGTTTGTTTTTCGTATAATATGAAAGCTTATGAATGAATAAAGCTCAAGGAAAACCAGTTCATTAAATAATTAACATCCTGTTTTTACATGAATAACAATACTCACTCCAAAATGAAGTAAAGGAAGGAGGGAGAGATACTCACCTTTAATTCAATTTTAATGTTCACAAAATTTCTCTCAAGAAAGCAAGTTTGGTCTTTTGTTTGTTTTCAAACGAGCTTTATTTAGAACTGATACTACTTACATTAAGGTAACATGAGCTAAGACTTTCTGTTCTCAAAAACAAAAGATAATCAAATCAAAAGTAGTTTTTCAGCAAATCAATTATAAACACGTGTGATAACAATTGAAACATCCAGTTAAAATATTAGATCTATTTTGTTACCGATTAAATGTTCACAGCCTATATCAAATATATTCTCCAGAGATTGAGCTGGATCAAAGTTAAAATTTAGTTAATAAAGGTTAAAAAAAATGATCGTAAAAAAAAAACTATTGTCTTACCTTCAGCGTTGTGTTTTTCATAAGCCCAGGGCAAAATAATCAGTAGTCAATCGTACAGGTACATCCATTTGACAAAGGTCTTTCAGAGAAGAATCCTACTGTCTATCACCATAGAAGAAAGATATCGAAATCCATCTTCATTGATGTAAAAAGACAATGTTTTAAAAATGGTGATATGTGCTGTATCTATTGAGACCCAAACTGAAGTAATTTGGTAACTTTTTTATCTTTCTTATTCAAGTATAAATATTCTGCGTAAAATTTGTGCAATAGTTAATTCTATAATTCGAACACATGCTTTGAGAATTTTTGATAATAGAAATTTGATTGATAACATCTTATTCGGTAATTTTGATGGAAAAAAATTGATATATAGTGCTAAATACTGAGAGCAAAATCAAGATAAATTTCTTCAGTTCTAAAGAGATCTATCTCTGCCATATAAAAGCATTTTAGTAGCTTGGTGACAATCATTCAAGGCTAAAAAATAACTATTAGTGTTGTTCACAAAGAAACTGCATGGTAAAGCAGTAAAGAACAACAATTTCATCAGATAGTCCAAGCTTTGAGTTCAATCACTTATTCATGAGAATCTCTTTATCTCTGTAAGTAATCATTTACAATTTTCAAATATTGTGAATTTTACAAATACAGGACAAGTTGCCAAGAAAGAGAACTGTTTTACTCTAATTTGAATTTCCCTCCAAGAGGATCATTAAGATAACACCTGGAATGGAGTTCAAGATTACTTGGCATTCACAAAAAATATATTAGCATTATTTATTGTATTGCAAAATATCATAGGATAATAAAAGCACTAATTTGTTTTAATTTTTTAAAAATATGAAAAGCAGCTCATCCTTTTATCAATTTTTTCCTAATCAGTGCATCAACATTTTTTTGAACATGGAGCAGCAGTAGTACAAACTTTGTGAATGAAAATCAAAAATCTGAGTTTTCTCAGTTTTTTCTGTACATTTTTCAGGCCAATAATTCTTCACTCAAATAATTGAGATCAATAATGAATTCTGCTACATAGCCATCACTTGTAGATTAATTATTCAGTAACAAAAACCACCTCCTAAACTGCATAGAGAATCTCTTCTTTTGGTGGTGAAGAGATTATATGATATTATGGACATAATATACTTGGTAAACAGGCAAGGTTTTTTCAAGATATATTAGTCTCAAAAGGCTGTTGGTTTTCATCAATAGGACCTTTTTTAATATTATAAAATGGCAACCTATTTGATGGTGGTTTCAAGTCAGGGCCTTTATGGGGCCCTGAGCAGAATCTGATTGAGAGGGGGCTCTCAACCACCTTATGCTCCCACTCACTCCGGGGAAAGGGGGACTCTGGTAATCACAGGGCCTTCAACAGCTGCTTAGTTTGCTTACAACTCTGCCTGCTCTGTTTTTACTTTTCAAGCAGGAGTCAATGCAAGCCATCATCACAGCTGTCATCTGATCAGAAGTTAGTTAAGTATATTTGAATTTTTTCTTCTTTCAGCCATGATCCAAGGATTTGCAATGATCCAATTTCTCACAATATTTCAATGACATGATTCTACCTCCATATTGCAAAGAGTTTACAAATAAAGCATAGTTGATTTTATTCACTTGTTTTTCAAAAAGAAATGTCTTTTGGCCTATAACTGAGTATTTTTTTCTGTTTCCTAAAAGCAGTCTTGAAATAATTAAAATGCATTTTTGTATGTTTTCTAAAAAACTTGCCACTTGATCCATTGTTGATGTAAACCCAAATGAATTCTGAAATAAAAAGAAAATTTATTTTAGATTTTCTCTCAAACAATCCTATAAAAATATGATATGAATTTATTGTTAATATCTATTAATGCAAAATATCGCAGGAAATTATCTCAAGTTGTTGGAAGGATAAGCACTTTAAAGAAAAAGGTATTAGATTTGTCACAAAAAATTCACAAATTTTCAGAAGGTTCCTTCTTGCAAATGTTCAAATAGACCTGAGTAAAATTCACAACACCATTTAGTATGAGTATTTATTAATTGGGCAAAAAATGAGTAAATTCCACAAACAAACTCAAGAGCATCCTGGAAGAGCATGCCTCTGCTAATGCTATTGTCACAAAAAGACTGAACAATCAGAATATAGATCCCAGACTAGAAAAAAGGGAATAAATTCCTGATTCCATTCCGAAATTGTTTCTTGGCTCATGGCCCACAAAATTCATTGAGAACATCTAGAGATATTGTGTGGACAAACAATAGACAAGTACAGATGAATACATAACCCCGGTCCAACATTGGCAGAGGAAATAAATTATTAATCCTGCAACTTAACTGTAATCACTGGTTATCAACAATTTGCAGTTAAAAAAACAGGAACTATCTCTAATTTAAAATCACATTCAATAATCTATTTTTTTAAATCTAAATACACATTCATTATTTTACAACTTATTTTGTAATTTAGTGTGTTTCAATAATAAACAGAATCAACATAATGGTGAACAACCAGACAAGTATATGCCTTCATATTTTTACTAGCTTTTGGTTAACTTGATACCTCTTCTGGTAGTTTCAAAACACAGATTACAATTGAAATTTGTGACAATAGGTACTTGTCAAAGCTATAAAACATTACTAAGCTCCTAGGAGTGTTTTGGACAATTAAACTCCAACAACTATTGTCGCAATGACATAGGAGCACTGGCCTTTAGGTCTCAGAACAAATCCTGAGCCCATTGGACTAGACTACACAGAGCAGCACCGCCAGACACTTCGAAGACACGGAGTCAATTTATTAGCGGGAATTAAATTTGTAACACCTATAATGAATCTTATAGGGAATGTTTTTATTAATCATCTCTTTACATTCCAATATTTCAATTTTAGACTGTTTTAGAGTCTGTACACTTGAAATGATGAGGGATCAGTTTCATAAGCAGGAATGGCTGAAACTAATATACTGGCACTTTTAATAGTGATTTATATGAAAGTTGTGCCTCAGACGAGAAGTCTATCAATCTATAAGGTAACTTCATTGAAAGAATCTATGAATGGTGCAGACCCCCTGGCCAAATGGCTTCTGTGAGATCTTCATTTTTTTTCTGATAAAAAAACAGTTGGGTCAAATTTCATTTTTAACAGTTACTATTTCCTAATTTTCACAATTTCATGAGGGATATGCAGATAGCTAATAAAATACATTGAGACACTTCATAATCAGGGATGGAAATGAGGGTTACACAGGTTAAGGCACATACCAACATTTCAATTTCCAGGTTTTTTGTATGTTCCATGTCCACTTATGGTGACATCACAGTATACCTAGTTCCCAAAATCACTCCTTATCATATACCTAGTTCCAGAACACATTCCCCTCACTATTCACGATAAATACAAGCTTAACAAAGTATCAAGAAAAAAAGAAATTACTCCTCTTCCAACACTTGAGAAAGTTACATAATGGTAAAGTTTTAGTTTTACTGAATATTTATATTAATATATATTTCACAGTCACACATGCAGAGACTGAGGCCATACAGATGTCAGATATCACATAACTCAAAGTGGTATTCCCTAATGAAGTTTGTATGGATAGTCTATAGGCAAGAGACTCCACTTGAAACAGGTGTCAAGTATCAGAGACAGGCATAGTATGGTTTTGCTATTGTCCTTCCCAGTTGCCTACTACTTGGTGGGTGAGTAGTTTGAGAACCAAGTCCTGGATAGCTCTCTGTGGGCAGTAAGCTCTCATTCAGGTGTTGTGTTTCTTCTGGCTGGGTCCTAGCTAACAGTAACATACCACACAGATAACCTTTCAGGTGATAGTGTGGTGGAAGGAAAACAAAAAGTGGGAGGAGAAAAGTGAACAATAAATAAGTCAGTGAGCCCTAGCTGGATAAACATTGCTGTATCCTGAAATATCAATTCTCAGATGGTCACACATACACACACTAACTTTATTATCTTAGATTCTTGGGCGAATATTTGATATGCTTTGATGAACACATACTTCATGAGAGCAAATCTTCACGAAAAAAGAATCAAGCTGGCAAATGATTTCATAAGTTTTCCTTACATCAGTTAAATCTGAAAAAATTCTTTAAGTGAAGAATAGCTCCTAATAGCAGAAAAATCAAATATGAGCACAACAGCATTGTGTCATTAAAAAACATGAGTAAAATAGTTAAATTATAAGACCAAAAGACATTCAAGTACCCAGATTGCAATTCTGTTGAATTCAAATGTTTGCAAAGTTTCGCGTAAATAAACTAGCGAACATGAGATAGCTGAATACTTTACTCAGGAAACATGATTTATCACTTTTCCCTCATTTGGCACCTCTGTGCCTTCAGTTACAAATTTATATTTCTTTTTTCAAACAGAATCAATGCTCTAATCATAGGAATTAGAGGTACAATGCTGAAAAAAAATCAACCACCAAAATACAATAATTGATCAATGTGCATACATGCTTGAAAAAATGTAAAAGTTCTTTTTTTTTTTTTTTGTTGCCTTTGCAGATATCAAAGATTAAAAATGTATAAATGCATTTCTAAAAATTGATATAAATCTGCAAAGAACTTTATAAGAGTAGCATTAAAATTAGGATCTTCAACTTTTGAATCAATATAAACATAAAATTCATCATGTTTTTCAAGATAACATGTTATCTTAATGTGAAGAAAAGTTAGTATGGAAATAATAGATAATATATGATAATTTCAATATTCCCCTAAAATGGCCATCTGACCCCACTTCAGGTTTTGTCTACCAACATCCTCCTCGCCAAGCAGTCTAAGAGAGAGGATGTATAATTGTGAACCATGATAATTTAGAGAAAGATAGGAAAGATGGAATTAGAAATTCATTTATTTTATTAATTATCATAGGTTCATTACCAAAGGACACTAATTCTTGTAGGTATTCCCAAGTCACACTTAGAGCCATACATCTCCTTAAATCTGGACTTGTCTTATCCGAATACAACTCAACAGTCTGTATACTATATAATGGGTTCATAAAATTCACCACAGTGATCCTTTCATAATGATCAAAAGGATCACTTTAAACATCCACCCTCCTAAGCTATGACTCAGTTGGAAGATCTTTTTTTTAAATCAGTTTTCTTATTATTATTATCTTTTTCTTTTATTATTACTAATATCATTCATTATCGTTTTTTATTTTTGATATCATCATTGATATTATTGTAACAACAACTTCTTAGCAAAATATACTTACTTAACATTGCATT
This sequence comes from Thysanoteuthis rhombus, assembly GCA_963457665.1. NCBI lineage: Eukaryota > Metazoa > Mollusca > Cephalopoda > Oegopsida > Thysanoteuthidae > Thysanoteuthis > Thysanoteuthis major. The sequence continues at coordinate 17,183,701 of OY735217.1, forward strand.
AAATTATTTACATTATTTAAATCAAATTTTCAGTTTCCAAAATTTTCTACAGGTATATATACCTCAAAAGAAATGTTACAAGATAAGAAATCATTCTTTTAGTATTAGTTGAGATTTTTCTTTTTTTTTTTTCCAATATGTACCTCAAACGTTACATGAACATATTCACATACAATTTCAAAACTTCCTTTTTTTTTGCTTTTTATTGCACTATATCGTCTCACTAACAATAAATAAAATAAACTCACACTGAAACTTTATATCCACTACTCTAAAAGATGTTGAATGTTATAATCTTACATAGACAAGTTTTCTGCACATCACAAAAGATACTTTTTTGGTACCTGTTCACCATTGAATTATCATGAATCATTGGGTTCTGTGCAGGTACATATATCTGTATTAAAGATATGAATTTTTCAATTTAATTTTTAAAAATCTCACGATTATTTCTACATAAAGAAATATGCACTATAATTAGAAATTATAAGCCAACGTTTTAGAAAGTCCCCTTAATTTTGTAAGAGTAGTAAAAGATCAATTTCTGATTCAAGAAGTTCCAAACATGAAGTAGTAAGTACATAGTTTCCTTCTGAATGAAAGCTCAACTGTTAACCCCTATACATATCCTTAATTAAAACCTACGTAGAGTATGCAAGTTCAGTCTGGGGACAATACAAAACAAAACATAAGTTGATAGAAGAGAGCAATGACATAACAGAAGTATATAAGATCATGAATGGACATTATGACAAGAGGGTTGATAGCTTCATTAAGTAGCAGGAAGAAAATGCACAGAAAACAGGAAACAGGTGGAACATCCAGAAAATGCACCACCAAAAAGCCAGGCTGGATATACAAAAATATAGTTTCAATGTCCGCATAGTGCAGATATGGAATAGTTTACCGAATGAAATAGTATGTTCCAAAAATGTGAATTCTTTCAAAAAACAGATTTGATAAATATTGGGATAAACAGGAGATTTTATATGACTACAGGCGCCCCCTGGTTACTGTCATAACTTCATCTCTGGAAACAGTAATTCAAACTAGAACAATGTTAAATGAAAGAGATTTTACCATCGATACAATAATATAAATAGAGCCTAAAAAAAAAATTGTCAAAATATGCCAAAAATGTCAAAAAACATACCAGAAACGCACTAAAAATGACCAAGAACATGCTAAAAAGATGGCTTGAAATGTTCAAGTGTGCTAGTTTAATGCTTTTTCGCATTGCCAAAACAAGTAACACACAGAATTTAGCAAGATAAGTTCTAGATTGGCAACACTGTCAGTATATTTCCAGACAAAATATTCTATTACATATTCTCTTCATACAATGATACTTCAGGTTTGATTTTTCTATTTCAGCTTTTTAAATTTCAAATAACTAATTTAGACATAAGACTAAAATGTAATAATTCTAAAAAATTAGAGATTTCCCCCAAAATAAAGGAAGTAACTCTTGGGGAAATATGAGAGATTTCTAAAATAATGTCATAATGAAACGACATTACATGAAACAACTTTTATTGAGCAGTGCCTCTGTGAATAAATATCCCAAGCCAGTCTCTGCCAGTTGGTGAACTGTGATGCAGGTCAGGCCATAGTTGACTGGTCACTGTATTTTTGCCTCAAGTCACCCCTACCTTGCCCATGTTGTGTCCAGATCCAAAGGGATGTAGCTATCAACTAAAAGACTCTGCAGCGCTGGAACAAAGACCCCAAGAGGCGTCACCAGTTGAAAAGGAACAACTGACATGGTGTAAATATGCAACAAGATTTATGTCAGTATTATTACAGGTTAACTAGTCAAAATATATGCTGATATGGGTGAGGACACTATGGAATGACTATGAATCTGTCTTTTAGCTTATCTACTTGATATTTCTTAGTATGTCTGTTGGTATAGCTTCAACGAAATTCTCATGTCGAAAGTCGTTCAGGGAATCCACTTGATGTCTCCTGGTATAGCTTCACCAAAGATATAATCTTCTGGGGGTCAGGATATCATGGTGACAAGGAACGTGGAATTCTATGCAGTGTCCCGGCAGCTTCTCTACACCCTACTCTGTCTACTAAAAAACAGGTGGCTTATATAATAGCCGGCTACCCTTGTGGTTGGGGTCAATGGCTGAAGGGTTCATGATTGATTTCTTCCCTTCTCAGCTGACAAATATTGAAATCATACTAGCCTAAGCAATCTTCATTCTGATCTCTCTAAACTTGGGAATCCATAATTTTCCCTTTGGAAATATGTGTAGGTGATAGGCAGGGCTAGATCCCCAAGCAATCAATTTACCAGCCTAGAAACTAGAGATATTTTCATAACAAAGGTGATTAATAATCAAACATCCGTAATCTGTCCAGCCTTTGCTTGCCTGACACTTTAGTGAAAAAATATTTTTTCAACTAAGGGATTTTGAACCTCTCAAACAAAGGTTATTCATCATATATCTGTATTCTGTCCAAGCCTTGCATATACAATACTTAGTGCAAAAGTATTTTCCCTACTCAGGGTGCAATATTGACTGCCTTACAGTTTTTGATTTGTATCTGTTCCTTTTCTACCTGGTTTCTCTCAGAAACCAATTTGGTAAGCATTCTTTTTTTTTGTAAGTACACTCAGCTTTGCAAGGTTGTCTTATTTCCCCTTTCAATTTTTCCAATTAACCTTTCATTTTCATCGTGTCATTTTTCTTCAGTCCCACAGTGTCACACCTGTACAAGTCCACAAAAGACATTTGAAAGTCACATGAAAATCTAAAATCATTACTGGAGTCTGGAGAAGTGGATTTACTATAAAAACTGTTCCAGAAAATATCACCAAGCTAAGCTTAACTCATCAAAATGTAGTTAATGAATTAATTGCAGCAAATATTTAAGTGCAAAATCTATTTTATAAACAAAAAAAAATGTTGACACTTTATTTTAGCTGGATCCTTCAGCATCTAAAAATACAAGATCTTTCATACGCTGAAATCATTTTTCTTTGCTTTTTCATAATTCTTTTTTCAAAATTAGATGGGGTACATAGGCCATAAGGTTTATATCCCTATGTTGTAGACAAGTACATGCATACAAAGATATTGATAGTGAAATGTGATCAAAATTATACTATTCTAAAACATTGATTTTCTGATATTGTTAAAATAACAATTACTTCCTTTATAATGCAGTGAATCAATTGTATATGCATAACAATTCCCTAAGACAATCTTTTAGACTCACTGTTACAATATTCCTCATAAATTGTGCATACATTAATTGAGCATACCTTTGAAGTTGCTATAATACATATAACTTGAAAATTACAAAATTCACCATTTCAAGATGTTACTCATGCCTAACTACCAATAACAGCAAAGATAGTAACCAAATGGTACTCAAACTAATACTTTTATGCCAGTAGTTATATATATAATAATTCTTTCATCCCTTCATTCAACATGCATGACCACAAACTCTTAAATGCAGCAAATGACTATGGGGCTGGGATGGTAAGTTCTTCCTCATAGTCTATTCTTTGGACCTATCAGCTTTAGACTATCACTAGTTTTGCTCAATTAGGTCAGCAGCTCCAACAACTTCAAGATATTGAAAGATTTCTCAAAGAGTTCATTGATTTGAAAGCAGCCATAATCTTTATGGAATACACAATGTAGCAGAAGATCATAGAAATCCAGGGAAAATATTTTGAAGGCTGAAAAACAGGGTGCTATGAATTTATATGAATAAATGATTTTGACAAAAATGCTGAAAAACTTTGCATGAATCTATCTTATGTTTTCTTTTGCTCTTCTAATAATATTTTTTTCTCGATTATATCTCTGGAAAACATCTGAATAGTTTACTAAAGCTAAAAGGTGTTCAATAAGTTAGGAAAATGAACAAGCTTGGCTTGCGCTAGGGTCAAACACCCTTGCTTCATTACAATCTACAATGTAAACAAAGCAGAATTAATTTTTCCATTTCTACTCTTTTATTAATAGTTCCTTTAAATGAGATTTGCAAAATTTAGCTAACCAAGTCGACCTGAGTTGCACTTCAGGAGTGGGAGTGAATTTTTCATCAGTTTTTGCATTTGTCACAATTATTTGTGTAGGCTGTCTTTGGTTTTTGGTCTGGTTATTGTTACCTGTCATTGTTGTTACATACAAAAATAAGTTCAAAACTCAATCATAAGAGTTTGATAATAGCGAAAAGCACAAGTAATTAACACAACAAATGATTTTTTAATTTCTCACTTTTCTAGGCGATATCAAGCAGATAGATGAAAAAGTAGGCCAGAAAACAGCGGAAAATAAGATTATAAATGTGTTTTCTGTCTTTGTCTTTCTAGAAGAGTGAAAATTCATAATAGATTCATTGAAGCCAGGAAAATGAAAGAAAGTTTGTTTTTTAAACTGATTTTAGCTGACTTCATAAATTTCTTTAGCCAAAAAAGTTGAAATCCTAAAATTCATCTGACACAATCAACTTAGTCAAAACCAAAATTAGACAAAAACTTGATCACCTATTTGCCCAGTAATTACTGGAACTCATTGTATAGGGTATAATCAGACTATTTTTCTCAACTATACGTTGATTTATTCACTAAGTTTTGCCATTTAACCTCCGGCATTCGTTGGGAGTTCTTTGTTCTAGAATATCTAATCACTTCCTGGATGCAGGCTCGTATTCTACTTGACAAATCACATTATAGGAGAAAGAAATACCCAACGAAGACAAAAGGATCCTCAGCTGAAACGTTGTGAATAAATGAACTGTACTATACACAATGATTAATATACATCCTTTTTAACAAAATTCTGACAAAAATTACTAAAAGATTTTCTTATACTATAGTTTTTTTCTGATGTATTGTATCAACCTATAACATTGACAGTGCAGCATGACAAGTAAATATGGCTTTATAAAACTATATGATCCAGAAAACAAAAAATATAAATACTAAATAATATAAGATGAATTGCGTATATGAAGTAACCTTCAGCATTTATGTGTCACAGAATATTATTTCAGTTAAAAACATCAAGAGAATTTTATTCAAAGTTTATTCACAAATATCACACCAATTATCCACTACAAATGGTAAAAAAATTCTTCAAAAATATTTCCAAAAATTAAAAATGAGATTTTTCAATAAATACTGCACTTGTAGGTGACACTTTGAAGTATGTAATTATTACCTGAAAAAAAATTTGAAAGTAGTTCATTCATCATTGTCATTGACCTTCATAAAGTACTCTACATTTTTGTGAGACAATGATTGCAACACAAAAATGATTAAATAAAATATTTATAGGATTCAAGGAACACTCATCATGATATTCTAGATAATTATTCTTCAGAATATAGATATTCAATAAATTTCAAAATAGATATTGTACTCTTATTTCATGAGTAAGAAATCCATAGTTCTTAGCAAGTCTTGAAGGAATGAACCTGTCTGCTTTTTGCCAAGGTCTCATTCAAAACACAGCAAACACTAGAGTTCAATACACAATTTTCTTCTTTTGCTTACAATTCTAACCAGTGGATATTTGAAAATAGATGCATACATACATTTTTGAGTGAAAATTTGCAACACCGAAATCCGTGAGAGAAAATCCCCCCAGAAAGTCAAATGGAGACTAATAAGTGCTACATCTTACCAAGGGTGACCTGAAATTGGGGGAGGCATTTAGCTTCCTGAGGTATTTTACATATCTACATACCTTCTCTAACAAAAACCCCCAAAAATGAGACTGAATTTTCACTTGCACATCATCAAGAAAGGGGGGATAGAAAGATAACATAAGATTACCATTTGGCTGATTTTTTTCCCAACTCTGCCAGTAAAAATCCATGTTTTATTATTGACTAGTTTTTGCTCAAAGACAGTGGACATAACTAAATAGAACAAACGGTCTTGGGGTTTGTTTTTTCCTTTAGAAAAAAAGTTCATTCAACAATTTTTTTTTGCAACATTCTAAAATAACTTGACAGGTTCACAAGGTGGATAATCACAAAACAGATTCAAACATAAATAATCCCATGATTTTTGACAAGTACCATGACAACAAGGCCTTTGAAATCTGTCTACACTTCTGGGGTTTTTATTTCAAGATAATGAAATCTAGGTTTTTCCATACATTACACGTTCTCCATTTTCTATTACTTGAATCTGTAGAGCAGTAAACGTCTGTGTTCCATCAAATTCATAATGAGCCCATTATATGTGATTCTCTGACAACATCAACTCGTCACATACACTGTTAACACAACAGACACATCAAGCAAACCCATACTGTTGTATAACTTCAGGAAACTGCAATGTCTTCAATAAAGTAGTCAGGAGAAAATTTTGGCTGTCATTTCATGTTGGTAGTGTGGTGACAGATGATGCATCCAATTTCAGTAGGATTAGAATGCTATCAAAAAAGGTGAATTGCAAGTATTGACTTGGATATTCAGCACACATTTTAAATATGATATAGAAGTTTCTAGTTGAAACGAGCACTTGGTTTACAAGATGAAATACCTCAGGAACAATCATTACCCCTCAGCAGGGTATCAACACCTTGTCATGCAACAGGACACTCAATGGAACACCATACCTCTCTAAACAACTGGCCTATTCTCTTTCAAATTTGTGAACTAAACAGGGATAAAATAGATCTCGAAGTAAGAAATAAGATATCCAATCTCATACTGAAGCAATCTGCAGGGGAACTGCTTTCTCAACTACAGTCAATAGCTGAAGCCCTGAATGATATACTGTGTGAGACAGGCTGAAGCAGTTAATATTTGGAAATGATTGTGTGGGAATTTTGACAAAGCTACTCACTAAAACCAAAAAGTAACAGAAACAGTAATGAAAAAAAGGTAGAAACAAGTCATCACCAAAGACCACCTTCTTGCTGATATGGTTTACCTTTATTTCCAAGGAGAGGCACTCAGCAAAGAAGTAAAAATTGCAATGGAATATGCCTGCGAGAAATATCCCTTACTTATTCCCACTATCATGAAGTTGCAAGTTAAGTCCCCTCCTTTCCAGACATTTGAATTTGCAGACACTGTAACCAAGACTCCATCAGCCATTGGATAGTTGAATTAAAATGCAGGTGTGTTGAGCAGTGTTACATTTTCTGCAGTAAAACAACTCCTGTCAGTGGTTGCCTCGTCTTCAGGAATTAAATGCATTTTCTCTTCATATGGACTTATTCATTCTAAACTGAGAAACCGTCTAGGTATAGACATAGTGGCAATACTTGTATTTCTGTCTAAATGCAAAATCTGTTAATGCTGAAGAGCTTGAAGATGCTTAAGCATAATAGACAAAACATTTGTCACTAAAATCATTAAGAAAAGACTTTATTTCATAGAGAAAATGTTATTCATTTGGCAATTAGAAATGAATATTTGATTCTGTATGTATTACACTATCTTTCCTTAATAAAATTACCAGTCAACAACAAATTGTGATTCAAATCAGTGATTTATTTTGAAAAAAAATCTTTTGATTTAGATCAAATAACCCTTATTAGCAATGAAATTTTTGGTTTGGTGGGAAGTAATAAAAAAGCTGTAAGATACTTTGTGGTATATTGCTAATTTTTTTCTTATTTTGAACTTTTGACAGCATTAACATCTTTTGAGTAATGCTGCAAAAATCTGACAACTTGACACCTGGAACCCACCAAAGAAGATATGCAAGACTGTTTTGTTTTGTTTTTATAATTAAAAAGAACGCAATTTAATTGGCAGGGGTGGGGAACTTCGGAGGGTAATTATTAGTGTTTGATTCTGGTGGGAATAAACTGAAAAAAGGTACATGAATTTCATCAAGAGGCAAATTTCAACTAATTCAATACAAAAAATTTACTTTTGCAGCAATTGAACCAGTAAATGTGATTATTTAATAATTTATGTTCATCGATACTGTTTTTTTTGCTGCATTTTTCAGTTTGTTCGATTTTTTTTTTTTAATTAAATTTCGATTTTCAATTTTCTCGCTCTCATTTTTAACTTGCTCGTGAAAAGGTTTAGATATACGAAGATGGCTAACAATTTAAACTTATCTTTATGGAGGTTCTCAATAATCAAAATAAGAGTAAAAGTGAAATATTAGCTCATGGCGCTTGAAACATTTAATGTAATGCAACTTATCATGTTACTTTTCTCTCAGCAGTACAATAGGAAAAAGCACCAGTCACATTTCTCCTTCCATATGAAAATATGCTCAGGCATGATCCTAATATCAGGCCAGTCTTGTTGTATATACAATCCATTCCTATAGCTTTACATATGACTGCTGAGGAATGTTTAAATGAAAAAACAGACATTACAAATTCAAATAAACATCAGTCTTGTCCTCAGATCAACCTACTAGTGACAAAATATCTTGTAGATTGATACTGAATCAGTAATTAAATAGTGCTTAGTCTCAATTACAGACTGATTTAATGGTACCAGTCAATTAAGCTGTTTATTGCCCAAGTTGTTTTGTCATCAAAATAGCCTTCCATTTACCAAAAGCCAAGTTATTTCATCATGGTGTCCAATACCAAACTAGCCTTTTATATTGGTGATGACTGAGTTTCAATATTTAGCTATACATACCAAGTATCTTAAATTTATGAAGCTCGGATGTCTAAGATATGAAATATCCTAATGATCTATAGTAACATAAGGAGAGCAGTATGGTGTGTTTGTTCATTTTAAAAAGCATTAACCAAAACTGGTTTCTTCAGTTTTCAAGTTTGGCTGGCTTGCTGGCAGGCTGGCTTGCTGGCAGGCTGGCTGGCTGGCTATGTATGTATCTGAAAGTGATCTTCAAAAACAACTTTGTATTTACCTTATGATACTGGGTATTCTTAAATAGCCCCTTATTAAAGAGGACTAATAGGCTTGAAACTGCATAGTTTTGATATTCAGGCAATAATAGATGATATCAGTATAATCTGAATGCAATGCACCAATATAATATGAGTGTAATTGAGAGATCAGTGATATCTGATTTTAGAAACAACAGGTTCAAGAGTAAAGATAAGATCACAAATTACTACTAGATGATGAATTATCTTCATGCATACAAGACAGTACCAAAAAATAACTGGAATTATTGACTTATCTTCAGTCAGAACTTTTGAAGTTTGGTAAGAAACTGTGTCATTCCAAACTTTTTTCCTCAAATCTTGACCCACCTTTTTTTTGTTTTTTTGTGACCAAATAAGGCACAAATTTTATAGAAACACGTTATATTTTCAAATATTTCAACATTTATTGGTATGAACTCCAAGACAAACAAATCATCTCTGATATCTTATCAATGGTCTGACAACAATCTTCATTGCTCTTTCAAGATTTATCATTTCAGCTAGTTGAAGGTCAACCAGATTGCGGTTGGTCTTCAAGTGATATTTTGCCACATTTGAAATGCAAATACCACTAGTAAACTTGTCTCTTACCAAAAGCTTCTAGCTTACACACTTCTCAAAGAATTAAGATAGTTTCAGCTGCAGTTTTCCTCAAAGGAAAACAAAACTTCATTTACGTTCTGTTCTTTTTTATCAGCCATCGTGAAAATCACCAAATGTGCTAGCAAACCAGAGGGAAAAAAAGTCACCAGAAACTAATCAGTAAATCAAGAATCATGCCATGTGGCAACTAGCTCAGAATAGTGCCTACTTATTACATCTATCAGTGCAATACACGAACACATTCAGTTAGCACGCTACATTCAAAAAAGTTTGGGGTTTGTTTTTTTTCTTTATATACCCTCGTATTCAAATACTAAACTTATTTTCATTCAAATTTAACACAAACAGATTAGAAAAAATATACTTAGTATAAAAATCAGTGAGAGGATTGGGGCCAAATATAGATTGGGTACCCCAGAATTAATCGAATAGAAAAAAAATGTATTTCTAGTCTTCATCAGATTACCTCGCCTCTACAACACCAGTCTTACAAACACAAACTAATACAATTTGTTTAATTCGTTCCAAATTTTACTTCATTTTCAATATTGGATGAAGTACTGTGAGACAATATTTTTATCATTAATTTTGATTAGTTTTTACTTTATCTTGATTTTTAATTGTTTTTCATCACAATTTTAACTCAGACAGTAATTCTTCATCAATCAGTATTTCCAATCACATAGTTTACTTGTTGTTGCCATGAAAATTATCAATTACAAATTTTTCATGTAGCCAATATAAACCTGGTTGAAAACTGGCACATGTTTACACTCACCAACTGGATAGTCAAACAGTATCTTAGACATTAACATATTTTCCATTTCACTGAACTGTAAACAAATTCATTAATCATTTTTTTGTAGATGAAATATTATAAATCATTAACAATTTTTTTCTAAATTTTTATGCAACTATCTAATTGCAACTTGATAATTTTGTTACTTTTTATTGCAACTTTTCTCAAACCGGACAAATTTTTTTAAAAATGTTACAAAAATATCAAGATGGAGGTGAATAGTAGCATAAAAAAGGGGAAAAATTGTTACTTATCAATGCACAGTTGTTATATAAAATTTATGGTTTTCATCAATTAACTGTATATTCATTTTGATCAGCATCTACCGCACACTTTTTTAATGCTCTTCTAAAACATAGTACAATTATCAAATATCTTATTTAAAAGTTTAATTTTGGTTTTAACAGCAAGAAAATAGCATAAAGTTAGTCATTAAAAAAAAATACATCTGCGTACTCACTGAGGATTCCTGAGCAGATTATGTTTACATTTCTGACTAAAAAAAAAGTATCTATTCTGCCATAATTGAATGATCTGACACCAGAAAAAAATGTAGTCAAATTTTAAATTTTTACTGCATGCTTTTTCCTGTATTCATTTAATTATTTGTACTTTTACAATTTGGTATTGGTAAAGCTTATCGTACAAGATTTATGGGGTTTTGGAGGCTGAAAGGGTTGGGAGGGTGTCAGCTAAAATGATTTGTGGACTTGACATGTTCACAGCACCTTGGTACCTCAAACCCTCACAAACTAGCATCAGTGTATTTAGCAACATTTAAAGACACAATCTGAATTCAACATTCAATATGTTGAAGGAATAAAATTGGGAGATATTTTCTAAAGCCTGCCTTGGACTCTAAGTTCAACTCCAAATCTGAACTCTCAAGAAAAACAGAACGGTAGAAATGAATTTAGAACAATGACTTTCTATGATTGTGGATAAGTGTAAAAAAACAAAGAGGCATACTTTCTCTATCAAGACTTTGGACAAGGCAATGCCTTCATAATACCCAAGAAAATTCATGTTGGATAAAATTCTCAACCATTTTAGGTTTAGTATAATGATTTAACACTAACAATCTATAGCAACCTACATCAGCTAATGTTCTATCATTTTTATAATGCATTCAACTCTTTCATAAGTACAAAAGAAACATAAGTTGATTGACAACAGCAACTATTGGAAAAAGTGTATGCAAAAAAGAAGAAACTATTGCATGCTATAGAGGCCTCTAGTGACCACAGTAATGACTGAACTGTCTGTGTGTCATGGGGGACGAAGCCCTGTTGCCAAGTAGCAGGTTAATAACCAACTAATAGTAGAATGCAACAAGGGAAATGGAATATAAACCATTATAAAATACCAGCAACAGACACCAAAGGTAGGCCATCTGATGAACAAAACCATTTTCAATAAATGTACCAATTTGTTTTATTTTTACTCTTTGATTTAAATTCTAATGCCCATTTTGTGGTGCATTTATTATTGCTGCAATTGTTCAATATTGACTCTAAAATAAGTACCAATCTCTTTTAATCCTATATTAAAAATTCAACTTCCACCTCAAAGTGAAAACAAATATTAAAGTAACAATGTACTAGAAAAAGATGAAAATGAAAATGGTAATAGCAAAAATAGTATAAATATGAAGTATAAAACTGTGCATTTTTCTAGGATATTGATTCTTCATCAAGTGTCATTGCTGTTTATTGATATTTCATAATGAAAAAACTTCCAGATTCTCAGAATCTAAACAGTGGCATATATTAGTTGAAAACTTCACACAGAAAATAGGTATGTAGATATGGATATTGATAATCAAGTCATTATACAGTTCGAGGCATATAAATAGTCAGTAAATAGGTATAAAAATGATTATTATTGATAAATACCAAGCCATTAAGCTAAATTGATAGAAAATCAAACAGGTGGAGGGATGAATTGACAGATATTTACATAAGAATTCTTTAATCAAATTTTTATTCAGTAAGAAAACAGTTGAAAAACGTAAAGAAATCAATATGCATTTTTAAAAAAAGTGTTATTGTTATAACCGAAACAAGCCATTAACTGAGTTGAGAGAACCAAGGTATTTCATCTAGTCACTTTTGTCAATTGTGAACTATCTGTATGTTTCTATAAAAGAACGAATTACCAGCAAGTTATGATGTTATGATGCTTGTGAAGCTATCTTTATTACTATTTGGAATCAATTTATAAATAATTTTATGTGCTAACATGAAGCAGAATTATAATGGATTAGTGAATGTCTGTCACCTTGAACAGATTGCATCAGAATTAATATGGTGTGTATTTTGAATTCATCATACTAAGTCAAAAATAGGTGTTACAATGCACAAGATGTTCAAAATCTCACTTATAGGCAAAGTATCCAAAGTATCCAAAGAGGAAAAGATAAATCAAATTCACTCAAATCATTAAAAGCAAGATATTCAAAAACAGACTCAACTAAAAAAGATATAATCATGAATAACTTGAAAGCGATCAAGTCAACTGACACAATTGTGGGAATTTAAATTTCAAGATTTTCTGTAAGGAAAAATGTTTAATAAATTCTGTAAACCATACCATAATAAATGAAATATACAAATGAATATTAAAGACATGATATAGAAATACCGTAATTCTTCATGTAAAACAACAAATTTTGTACTCAAATCTGACTGAAAATACTCAAAAGTATGCAGAAAATTTTTTCATACATTGCTGATATTAAACCAATTTGATGATAGAGAAATCATATCTCTATATATATCTACATACACACACACAAAAATGGAATATTGGAGCCGAAAACTATGTGCAACTGCCAAAGTGTAATAACTAATCAAGTACCCATGTTAAACAAGTTACCATTGTATGCGTGTGTGTCTGTGTGTGAGTGTTTGTGCGCGTAAAAATAAATAAATAAACCAAATTTTCTGTAATTTTTTCTCCGCAAGGCTCTTTAACTTTCCGGATTCATGTATATTTACTGAGAAAAAGCAAGAAAAATCTTTATATATATATATATATATATATGTATATATATATATATATATATATATATATATATATATATATATATATATATATATATAAATTTGAGTGAAAAAATTATCTGAAAGATAACTAAATAAAATAGGAATGAATTTATCACAATATAATTATCTCCAGGTTTACTTCAAATATCTATCTACATTCTCTATAACTACTCTATAGAGGGTTTATTGTACAGTAAAATTTAATAAGTGCCTAGAATCACTTTGCTAAGCATCGAACTGGCAATTGTGAGGCTGGCTCATTCTTCCAGTCATTAGTACGATTGATATGAGAAGAGTTTACTTTTAATGAAAGTTGATGAGGAAAACTTGATAGTCATGATTTTACAAGGAAATCAGTCACTTCAAGTTATACTTTAAATTTCTTCATAATGAGATAAACCTGTGTAAAATACACCTAATTAGTGAGAGCATTCGTTGGTATCAACATATCTATTTGACTTGAATGTTTACTGACCATCACAAACACCAAAGAAGAAGGAAAAAACTACTAAAATTCTTGACTTAAGTAACAGATTTCACAAAATAAAAAGCTATTTTGCGCAGGAAATAGCAAACATGAAAAAAAAATTAAATATACATTAATTTTGCATTTTTATATCCCTAATAATGCCCATCTTATTGTATGAGTCCTGGGCATAGTTCCCTCTAAAATGAGCATGTTTATGCTAACATTTTGCAATCAGCACACGAAGAAAATTTAATGTGCGGACAAAAGTTTAGTTACATATAATAATTAATGATTTTCATAATGAATATAATGATGATATATTATACATCTATTTAATAATAATCAATTATCTATTTATTTAACTATTTAATGAAAAAATAAACTACTAATTTAAAAATTGAAAAATATATATCCAAGTAAGAGGTTATACTCATTAGCAGCAACCTTTTAGCATTCATCATTGGACATAGATCTTTCCCGAGATTTGCCAGATGCTTTCTGAATTTGTCTAGCTTGTCAAGTTATCTAACTTCCTGTTAGCCACCATTTCATAGATGTTCTATGGGGATCCATGTTGTGCATTGTGATGTCCAGCAGTTGTCTGCCATTCTTGCAGAATGTCCATCCCCTTGCCATTTGAATTTTCGAATGATTTCTAAGATATCATGGGCTCCTGTCTTTTATCGAACATACTGTGCTGTCATGATCTCTTCAATGAATGCCTGGGGTAGGGGGCAGAAGGTGGTTCATAAATGCCAAGAGGGGTATATTGAACATTTAGGGTCAAAAGATGACATTAGTATAAGAAATAAAAATACATAAAATAAAACCTGCTGATACACATTTCTGATTCATAGATGAAGATAAATTTTTTTATTGCCTATTTAGTTTTTATTCTGCTTATTGAAACATAATTACCACTTCAGTATACAAAACCATACTGTCAAGCAGGGTGTGGTATGCAGTTTCCTTCGTTAATGCATACTGAAACTGCACATCTACTTAATTATTAGAAACCGTCAATCAAAACTGTCATGTTTTCAAGTTTGTCTGGCTATATATGTATCTACTGTGCATACAGGCCATAGCAACGGAGCTAGAGGGCAGAGAATTTCAATATTTACCCCTCCTTATGTCTACATATTTTTTTTTCTTTTTGAAAATTCCCCCTCCTTCTTAGTGACCACTGCCAACAAAACTGATCCTTTCTTAATCATCCCCAACATGGCATGCTACCTAAAGATGTTGGTCACATAACAGATTCTGTTGAAAGATTAACCAGATCTGGTCATTTATCTTTTGTAAAAGCCCAACTATTGGCATTCCCGTGATGTTCGTGTGTATCAGTGAAGATGGAGTAAATGACAGTAAAGTCTATCAGTGACATAATGAAGTCTGGGATGAAGAGACATTGTTACAGAAGAGTTTGAAAAACTCAAAGAAGGGAATCAACTTTTGGTGATCATCTTCCAGATGACCTAGAAAAATTTTGAAATTTTACCCCCAAAAAGTTGGTGACAAGGATCAATTTTCTACATAGTGTTCTTCGTATATCCAACTCTTTAGCCAAGAGATTATTTTCTTTTTTGAACAAACTTAAATTTTTTAAAAATCATACCTCTTCACAAATCAAAACACTAAATTCCTTACAACAAAGAAAAAAATTTCCAGACTGTATAGAAAGGATCCTATGATTGTAATAAGGTGAAAGAAAATGAATAGTATAAAAGAAAAAGTGGAAGAAGCAAATCTTTGATTAAATGATACTCCTCTTCTTTTAAAAAAAAAAAGAAGTTTTCAATAAATGCAATATACTGACTAATGATAATTACCTTATGTTCTATGATACATATGATATAATTCTTTTGGCATTCTTGCCTGATGACTGATGAGAGTCATGGATCCCATGAAGGGATCAATGAAATGTGTCAATCGAGATTGTTATTTTCTCTCACCAACCCTCTGATTATGTCAATACCTCTCCATTACACTGACAGGGTAGGGTCTGGTACCCCCTGACCCCTGAAGCAAAAGCCAGTGGTATCTGGGGCTATTTTAATTCTAAGTTAAACCATAAGAGTTATTTTTGGTATCTTTCGGACTCTTACTTACTGATTTTCAAGCCGCAGAACAAGTATGGGGGTCATTATGCAATTGTGATTAATATCTATTAATCAAGATGGAGCAAACACTATGCCATGAAGAATAATCTCCCACACAACAGGCATAATAAACACATAGCTACGACCTTTCACCTGATTTCCTTATTGTATTTTCCATCATATCTGAAAAAATAGCCAGCACACAGAAATAAAACATAGTACTTCGGAATGTCTCTAGTTTCAACAATGTAAGATTTGTCATTTTCTGTCTCTTGTGCAGTCCTCTTCTTTCCTCACTGTTAGTGGAAATAACTTCATTTATTTTCTTCGATGCATCTAATTTGTTATTTCGCCTCTGTCAGAGTTATTTATTGAGAATTATTATTCAACTTGTTTAACTACTTATTTATTCATTGAATAATCATTGAATACGTTTGTAAATCTTTAGCCCATGTTTTATTATATTGTCATCAGTGGGTTATGTTGACATATTTTCAACTGTTTTAATGTATTTGAATACAACTGACACTGACATACAAATATTCATGACTGTCTACATTACTATTTTGGATAAACTGATCATATGTAAGAAAAAAATCATTTTGGTCAATCACGTCAGTTATGACATGATTAGATTAATCAATTTGGTTGCTTAGTCTGATTAGTCTGGGGGTTTTTTTGACAACAGTCGCTTTTACTATGTTTGATAATTAAGAACTTCTCACATACATGCATTTAGTTGAATTTTGATGAGGAAAAAAACATCAAAACTAGGTTAAACACAGAATAATCTTTTTGTTTGTTTATCATTAATTTTTCATTAAACTCAGAGAATTTGTTTCAGTTCATGCTAGTTACATTTAGTCATACTTCCATATACTTGTTTTTCTGAAATAACATGTAGCTTGTACTAACATTAATGTTAACAAATAACTTTCCTGAGTAAATAGTATACATTTATTATAATAAATGATAAAAAACAAATCATTCAATTATCAAAAGTGTATAATTGTGGTACATATTGTTGACAGCTCAGGTCAACATTTTCTAAACAAATGTGGTTTTGAGTAAGTTACACAAACTAAGAAAATGAAAATATTGAAAATATAAAGGAAAAACAAAAATATATAAAATGCAGTTCTCATATGTAAGTCTAGTTAATGCAACACTTAATAATGAATCACTGGAATCTATTATTTCTTCCTTTTTGAGAAATTAGATCATTAACCAAAAAGATTCTGTAATGCGATATAATCTATATATCTATGTAATCTCAGTGCTAAGTTCATACTTTTAGATATTTTCTTTGCATAGTTATCAGTCATTATTTTTTTTAAATCAGTGGGCTTCCTTAATCTAATCAAAATTACAAACATGTATCTTAAAACATTCAAAAACAATAAAACTTTAAGGATCAACAATATACGTATTGTTCACTAAATTAAAATTATGAAATTTGCATATGCACACACAAAAAAAACATGCATATTTGTTATTTGCATGTTTATTATATGCAACAAATAATTTTGTCTTGTTTTCTGAAGACTTATGAAAATATGTATGCATATATGTGACAAATCCATATTCCTGTAAAGCTTCCTCTCTTTACAGATCAATAGGTGTCTGAAGAATAGTTATAATGCTCAAGGCTATTTCATAGAAAACTAAGCAGACATTGAATAGAATATAACGATTAAATTCTTAGATTAGACAATGAATAAAAGAGATATAAGGAATTTAAAATTGTTACTATTACGCATTGGATGAACCAATGCATAACTATGTAGTAACATTTCTCCACAGAAATTCAGACAAAATTGAGAGAATTATCTATGTTACATGAAAGATCTCATATGTGAATCGATGTGAATCAAAATTAAACACATCATGATAAACTTCAACATTTATAAACTATAATGTTTAGTAATTAATATTTTGATGCAAAACATGCAATTTTTCTGCATTTCTATTGATAACCCAGCAACATGTTATCATGTCTTTTTATGAATTCATCATAAAAGACTTGAATATACATTGTGATAAAGCCTAAGCTTTGTAAGAATTCTTCCGCCATTAATTCTCAAATTCATAAAAAAAAGCTTAAATGTCGTTATCAAGAGAAATAACTCCTGTGTAAAATAACTCCTAGTGATTTTTTTCGCTATTCAATTTACAAAAGATTACATTTTAGATCCATTCATTGAAGAGTTCCAGTAACTAAATGTGAGGAGAATAAAACCAGTCAAAATATTTGTAATGGTTGAAATCTCGAAAACAACTTGAAAGTGTTATAATAATAAAGCATTTAAAAAGCAGATTTGTACATTAACATACATTTCATTCACATAGATACACCAATAAGTCCGAGGCTTAATGATGAAAAAAAAACGTTTTGCTCAACAAAAGTTTTTCAACATTATCTCATTTATGTAAATGCACTTGATTCAGTCATGAATAATAATCTCATAGATTGAACATTATCCAGTGAAAATTTCAGATCACAATTCAGTTAATATCTATCCTTGTTCTTTTTAATGCACGTACACAAAATATATGAAGCCAAAGTAATGCCTTTAGAAATTACAGCAAGATTAGAAAAATGGTAATGAAACAAAATATTTTAAAATTCCACCACCACAAACATTTGTTATTTAGTTATCATTTATAATGGTCAACCGCACATTATTGCAATGTAGACTTGACTGAAATGAAAAATTCAGTAGTGACTTGAGATTCGCGGATTTTAGTAATCACTTTTTTTTTTATCAATAAAGGGAAGCTATTCTCAGACATTTAAGAAAATATGATAATGAACTGATATTTTACAATGATTTTTAAAAAAATAATTTTCATTCAATCTTCATTTATTTACAGTTGACAAATGTAAAATGCACATGAATATCATAACCAGTTTATCCTCTAAGCTGTGTGGCAGCACACAATAGCAAGAATAATATTTTAATGCCACCCACTATATAGGATTATATAATAATTGATAAATAATGGAGATAAATCAATACACTAAATAAATCATTTCTTTCATTATAACTTTTTGTTAAAAATAACTACCTTTGTTTCAAGAACTTTTGAATGTTCATTACAAAAGTGAAAATATTTTCTGCACACTCCAATTCTTCAGTTACACACAGGCACTTTAATCCCACGCAGACCTTGAGAAAATCAGAGGGGATATTGATCATAATGTTTAATAAAAAAAAAAACTTATTTTTTATGAAGCATTTATGATATTGAATCGATTTTTTTACAATGATTCAGAAAATAATTTTCATTTAACTTCAATTTATAGTTATTGAATGTAAGACATGAATATTGTAACACTTAATAAAAAAAAAGTCATTTTTTCAAGCGCTATGATGTCAGCAAAATCGGCACAGATGCCTAAATTCTCCTCGTCTTTATTCTTATTTGTTTCTTCCTACTATTTTCCCAATCCATTGACTAAATGATCATCATTCTTACAGCTACATCAGTCAGTTGTTAGGATCTGATTGTGTACAAGTTTAGTAACTGTATGGCAAAGTGTGTGAATAGGAGTGGGGGGTATTTGCAGAATTTCAATCCAGGGGGGGGTCTGTGCCCCAACCTACCATGAAATCCGAGGGACTACTGTATTTATAATTATTAATGTTACTTAACTAAAGGTTTAAAATATATATATCTTAAAGAGAAGAATATTCACATGATGTTATAGTCAATTTGGTTTATTGCTGAAAGAAAGTTAACTCTGATCATTCAGTGGAAATCAACAAAATCAGATTTGATTCCTCAAAAGAATTGTTATTCATATAAACTAGTAATGAACAAATAGGTAATGTGATTCTAAAAAAATTTGTTGGTTTGATAGAGAAAAAAGTTTCATCATTTGCTTGCCAGCCAATGTATCAAAGAATAAAGGGTAATTAAAAAAGCAGACTTCTCAAATCCCGAGTTATCATATGTGTAGAAGGAATTCAATGTAAAGTACATAAAGTATCTTATAATTTTTACCAAAATCAGCATACAGAAAAAGTTACATGCCTGCTTGCATATTTTCTACCAGGTTAAAGAAATGAATAGTCACAATCATAATTTAATTTTCAATGCACACCCATGCCTGATTCTATCACATCAATTAAGCTTCTACAAAACCTTTTTTCAAAACTGTTCTTATTTTACATTAATTATATTATCTGAATTAGCTCCACATAATTCCTGAAACATTTTTTGGCAATTAAACTGGTCTAACATGTACAGCCATAGCAACGAGCAATTTAGGGCTTCGTATGCTTTTCATCATAATATAAAATTCAAAATAATAAAATTAGAAACTCGCCATCTCAGTTAATAATTGAACAACCCTAGCATCAAAGTTTGAAGTCACACAAGAAAAATTCTATCAAAGGATAAATATGGTCAGAATGAATACTATTTATGACATTGCTGGCATTTTCCACTGAAAAATGACTAAAATAGAGTAAAGAAACATCTAAATTCTGGAGAATCCAGGTGTCATCAATAAACCCATCAAAATAAGACTAATTTTCCATGTTTCATTCAGCAGCAGAATTAACTGAGTAGCAATTCGAACTGCCCACTCTGTAAATAAATAAATAAAATGAACGCCATGCAGGACTCAAACCTGCATCCACTATCTTTTATCTAAAATATGAATCTGAAAGAATTTTAGAAAAAATATCACATAATATTATTGGATTCCACAATTCTTGAATGAATTATAAGTACTGTTATACTGTGTATCTCCTAACTTGGATGATTCAAACCCGTTCTATCTTCAGATTTGTTTCCAGTAATGAACTTTCCATACTTATAAGATAATTTATCTTTTAAAAGAAAATGTCAGAGGAATCTATAATAAGAGAATTACAAGAATAACAACTGGTATTTGAAACATATGATATTTAATTAAAGCTTGACATAAGCAGAAAGTAAGGTTCTTAATTGACATTTCTGAAGTGTGCTGCATGAATGACAAAATACTAAATATATAAGTAAGGTGACATTTACTCATGTGAAAATAGAAAAATAAATGCTATGGACTCAACTAATCATAATTTCAAAAAAAACAAAAAAACAATACAAGAATTTGAAAAGGGCAGGAAGCAGAAAAAGAAAATAGCTATGAAATAGGCCCAGTGCAATTCCAGACAGCAATGTTAATCTTCAAGTAATTTCAAAGAAATCAACTCACAAAAATCAAAGACTAAAAACATTGTTATACAACAGATATTCGACTATATAGTACTTTAGAATATAAAACTAACGAAGAAACCCTAGCGGGAAAATGAGTAATAGCATAAATATTGCTGTTTTCTTTTATCAAAAAGTTGGGCTCTAAACTAGAGATTTTTATCAACAGTGTGAGATGATAGAAGCGAATCATCAATTTTAATTAGTAGGTGACCAAATTTCTGTGGATTTTAACCAAAACTGAAAATATTCCCGGTAAAAAAAGTGGCCATTTGGTATTATGAAGTACCAAGAGATAATAAACAAAAGTATGATAGTTCTATTCTGTCAGTAATGCTTGGAATAATTTCTGACCAATGATAAATCAATATTCAGATTTAGTACTAAAAACTTGTTCAATCAAATTTTGAGTCAAAATTTTCAAAATTTGGTGTTTTAATTATCAAAATCTACTTTAAAATGCTAATATTATAGCCTTGTGAATGACCAACACTTTTTTGCATCAAGACCAACAATCACCAAGTGTGGGCATTATAAATTCTTTTGTGAGAGGAACTGAAGCATACTCCTCAAACCCTCTAGTCATGCCCCTGAAGTTTATATTTTATATGTCTCCTAGCAAAACATGATCAACTTTTTGAATTACCAAATTATATTTGCTATATCTATTCACATACTAACTGTACTATGGAAATTTTGGCATCTGCTCAATTTTTACACATACTTCAAGTATCATTAGTGTCACAGTATATGTAATCATTAGAATGAATGAAAACATTCACATATTTGGGGGGGGGGGGGTTAATCCTACCTTGCATGAACAAAACCTAATAGTAATAACGATTTTAAAAAATTGAACAAAATCAGAGCTTAACCCTGGAATCCATTCTACATGGGAGAAAATCGCATTACATTCCACTTCTATGCTTCGACTGAATGCATTAAAGACAATCCAATCCCTATTTCTGATACAGAAATTAAATGCAAGGAAACCATTTCATATTATATGAATCAGCATACTGTTGTTCAAATATACAAATTTCCAGAACAAATATATACTAATAGGCAGTCTCTGATACTAAGGGCTGAATCATTTATAGTATAAATATTTTAGCTCACTTTCTCTATCCTTTATACTCTGTTTAATATTGATATTTCAAAAATCCGTCATCAAATCTTCAATTATTGCAACAAATTAAAAATTGAACCGGAAAATTACGAAAAAATCATGAAAATAGAGAAAATAAAAATGAGCAAAAAATGAAAACAAACATTGACTCAATGTTTCAAGCTGCATGTAGAAAATAATGAATATTGTAAGGTGTGTCTCTCTGCTTTTATTATCTGAGGAGTGAGGGAAATGCTCTTTGCTGCTTATCTGTAACTGATAGCTTCAGGGAAGTGTGCCGAGAAAAGAACATGTGTTGACTAAAAATAGATATATTTATGCCAGCCACCAACATAGACTATAATAAATACATATTGAGATCATATGCAATTGCCATAATAAATAAGAACTATTGTCAGAAAAAAATTGGGCTGAAGAGAGAAAATTCCCAAATAAACTTCTGATGTAACATCAAGTGATTGATGATGCTGTATTTGTATCTCATAGACTAGTGCTATGTTCAAGTCCCCAGTTGATGAACTTCCACCCAATCTGTAGGTATAAGCAGGGATGCATAGAAGTCACAAACGTGGACTTCAAGCTATGTTCAGGGTAATATCATGGAATCATGCCCATTACAATCTTGCAGTGATTAATATACAATTACTATACGTAGCAAAAATGTATAATTACTGCACATGATTTTGAAGTGCTACAACATACATTATTGACATACTATAATAAGATTAGACCAACTAAAGATTTTCCTCAATAACCAGTCTGAAGTAATTGAAAAAGTTATGCAAATAATGCAATTATCACATTGCACATCCGCACCTATAATTTTTTATCATTACAGTATACAATTAGTCTTGAAACATTTCACAGAATAGAAAAGTTATACTATAAATAGCATTGAAGATAAATGCTTTGATTGAAAATGATAATGATAAACATTAGTTGCAATCATCAAGAAAAGCAATGATTTTAAAATTTGTAAGAGAATGAATGTAGCCTGTTTGAATATAGAACTGCAAATTTCATGAACCTATAAATTATTTATCACTTACACAAGATTTCTTTGGGGCTAAATAATAGATTCCAAGAAAATATAATACTCATCCACACTTTTCACTAATGAACATTTCAACTATCAGACCAAGAGCACACACATGTGCACTTCAAATTTAAACAGTCCACTACTGAGCGATCAAATATGAATTAGTTGCTCGGGAATGTGTGGTTAGCTTCACTTCTGCCATTCCATCCTATGTGCGATTGAAAATATCAAAAGTTTTATTGGAGTTTTCTTTCTTCCAATAAAACCTCATAAAATGGCATGAAAAAGAATGCAGTACGACGAGAATCATGTGCTGAAACTTTTAGATGTTAATTTTGATCATGATACAATCATTGAAAGTGTGATAGCAGTGATAAACCTGCCAATGATGATCTTGGTGTTGAATATGCACATACTAATGAGCACCACTGCATCCTACTGAACTCTCTAGGCCTAAACATCTGGAATGGAGTAAGCAGAAGCAAGCTTAAAATGTTTCCAACAATACATCAGCAAAAGGGCATTTCAAGATGCTGTGGAGAGACGATGTTTACAACTCGATAAAAGACATGACAAATCAAAATGGTGACCGTAAACAAAGGAATGAGCTAGAGCACAAGGGGAAACATTATGACAGTCTCCCTCAGATTAGTCATCATCATGGGGATTGTAAAAAAAGCCGAGAGTAAGAATGTTCTGGAATGTGAATTGCTGGTTGATAGAAACAAATATTGTCAATTTAGTGATGCTCATGATTGATTTTTGCAAATTTATTACCTACTTGTGTCATGATAATTTACCTCAGGTAAATCCTGAAATCTACAGTCAGAAAATTTTTTTAATATTCTGTGGCCAAGATCTACATATAATTTGCATAAAGATTTCAATAATGATGGTGATTGGTGAAGTAGACTTGGATCAAGGCAGTTCATAACCAACATGGCTGTCCAATATAGAATCAAAATCTGGGAACTGGCTGATTCAGAGTCAAATTATGTGTATAGGTAAGATGTGAACATTGGAAGACATGCAAATGATGCTACAATGGTAAGGAATTTAGCATCTCACATCATTAGTGACAATTTGTAGTCTGATTAATCGAGGACACTGTCTTTTCATAGACAACTTCTACACTAACATAGACTTATAATGAGAACTGTATTCAAAATAATATTCTTGCATGTTGTACTATTTTAGCCAACAGCTAGGGCACAAGGGGGTATGTCATATTCGAAAACCAAAATGTTACACGCTTTAGCCAGCAATAGAGGAATAGCCATCCAATTCTTGTTTTTATCAGCTATAAGACTGTATACTTTTTGTCTAACACCCTGGCACACCTGCAGAGGATAAAGTGTGCGTGCTCAGAGGAGCCAAAGTAAATAGGGGGTGCTGACCAAATGATCACATACAACTTTGGGCAGAAGATGATTTGTTGGTATCCACATATTTTTTTCATGAATTCAAAGTTATTGCTTTTCTACAATGCTTACATCATTGAGGACCACATCATTCTGCATGCTACTGTGCATGCAGTAAAGGAGAAATGTGGCTTCCTCAAGTTCAAGATGGACTTGGCTGAACACTTGATCAGGGACCTCAGAACTAACATTCAAGTGAAATGACTTTCCTTAAATCCATCAGTGGAGAGGCTAGATCACTCACTGAACCTTAGTTTCAAAAGTTCAAAGATGAGGATTCACACAGTAAAGTCTAAGTTGGTGTTGTTCCTAGTGAACACATCCACCATGCAAACCCTGGATAGAGAGTCTATGTTCCAAGATCCTTTGCATGAAACATCAAGGTAAATGTATGAAAATATATGGAATGAATGCACATTGTGTCAATTCTAGTCACCATTTTGAAAAATAATCAAGTAATGAATAGATTAAGATTTTATATACCAATTTAATCCTTTATATAATTATCTAAGATGCGTCCATATTTACTTCTATATAATATTGATTCAATTTTCACCACAGCATCTTGAAATACCCTCTTGCTTGGGTGGGAGAGATGTGTTCCAACAGCAACCACCAAAACAAAACCCAAACCCAAAAGCCCTCACCAAGAAAACAACATGATACATCAGCGCCTACAATGTCAGAACACTCTCTACAGACTCAGGAAAACGAAATCCAAAACATCAAAAGAGACATCATTGGCATTAGTGAGATGAGAAGAAGTAATAGAATGGAAAAGCAAACATCTTCTCTACAACTACAGAAGAGAGAAAGTAAAACAATGTGGAATAGTTTTTCTCATCAATAAAGACCTCAAAGACAACAGGGTAGTCTTCAGAGCTGTCTCAGACTGCGTCACCATACAACTCTCAAAGAGGTACAAACTGAATGTCATCCAAGTCTACACTCCCATTTTGCAATCAACCAAAGAAGAAATAGACAACTTCTATGATGACTTGAACTCCCTACTGCAAGATACTAAAAAATACTTCAATGTTATCATGGGTGACTTTAACACACAGGTAGGACAAGGAAATGAATGTTGTGTTGGCGAGTTCAGATACAAAATACGGAAAGAGAGAGGTGAAGATCTTGTAAACTTTGCAACCGCAAATAACTTCAGAATCATGAATACATTCTTCCAAAAAGAAACCCAATAGAAAATGGACTTGGAAGAGCCCCAATCACAAAACCAGAAAATGAATCAGGCTACATCCTAACGGACAAAAGTGACCCCATCAAAGACATTCAAGTTCTAAACCAAGTAAACATAGGAAGCAACCACAGAATGGTAAGATGTAAGATGCAAGTAAACACCACTAAAAAATGCAGAGAAATGTTCCACAACTAACAGCAACGCTAAACGTACCGAATGAACTTACCCAATCTTTCAAGCTCTAATTGAAGAACAGATATAAAATACTTACCAAAGAGAAAGACTCCAAAATCAATGAACTCAACAGCAAAATAACAACCTCTCTAATAGAAGCTGCCACTATGTTCAAACCAAGGAGCACATAAAACATTAGTAAAATCTCAGACAAAACCAGGAAACTCACTAAGAAGTGCTGAAGCCTCAAACCACCGACAACATCAAAGGAAAAAATAGAGGAGACTGAACTGAACTAAACAATCAAAAACAATTTAAGAGAAGACAAAAGAAGGTAAACAACAGCAATCATTGAAACAACTCTTGAAAAACATTGGAGCTTCAAAACTATAAACAAAACTCTCGATATAGGACAGAAACAAATAGCAAACTCGAAGAAAAAGGAGACATAACAACAGGGAGTGATAGAATTGTTGAATGCATGTAAGGATTCTACCAAAAACTCTACTCTCCAAGATATGGACAACAGAACACTGAAAGGACATGCAAGACGCAGACAATCAGTTTGAGGACTCCCCAGAAGTTGCACTATGGGAAGTAAAACAAGCCATCAAACAAACAAAAGAAAGAAAAGCCCTTGGACCAAGTAATATCACCATCAATCTACTCAAAAGCTGGTAAGATCATCAATAAAAAACTTGCTATTCTATTCAACTTATGGCTGAAACAGAGCAAAGTCCCAGAAGACTGGAACACAGCAATCATAATGCTCTTACATAAAAAAGGAAACCAAAAAGACCCCAACAACTACAGACCTATAAGCCAACTCGACTGCATCTACAAACTTTTCAAAAATTCATCACCAACTGGATCACAAAAACATCAGATGAGAACCAACCACAGGAACAAGCTGGCTTTAGAAGCTACTCGACCAGGAACTATCTCCATTCAATAAATCAACTGAAAGAAAAAGCAGCTGACAAGAAGGCTTTCAACTCAGTAGAAATTCCCATGGTCATGAAGGCCATCACTCTACAAGGTGCAGATCCTGTATATGTCAGAGTACTATTACATATATACAGTCACTGCAATTTCTTCATCAGGCTACATAAAGACTCTTACCCTTCCAGCTCAAAAAGGAGTAAGACAAGGTGATACCAGTTCACCTAAACTCTTCACTGCCTGCCTCAAGATGATCTTCCAAAACTTAGACTGGGAGAATAGAGGAATCAAAACAAAAGGTGAATATCTAAGCAACCTCAACTTGCTGACAGATTTGCAAAGAACCTACACAACCTCCAACTTATGCTAGATGGACTAAACAAAGAAAGCAAGGAAGTTGGCTTACACATGAACTCCAGTAAAACGAAGGTCATGTGCAACAATCATTTCGAGAATAAAAACACAACAATCAAGATCGAAGATGCACAACTGGAGAAAGTAGACCACTAAATTTACCTTGGACAACAAGTCTCTATGAAACCCACAAAAGAAGAAGAAATCAAGCAAAGAATCACTCTAGGATGGGAAACCTTTGGCAGAGTAAGCTCAACCTTCAAAAACAAGAAGATCTCATTAATCCTAAAAAGAAGAGTATACAACCAATACATCCTCTTGATAGTCACCTACAAAGCTGAAACTCGGAACATAACCATGAGACAGACCTGCAGACTGAAAAGCATCCAATGTGCACAAGAAAGAATCATGCTCAACCTCACATGGAGAGATCACAAGACAACACGGTATATCAGGGAGAAAACAGGAGTCCGAAACATCATAGAATCTACTAGAAAACTTAAATGACAATGGACTGGTCATGTTGCAAGAATGTCAGACAACTGATAGACATTGCGACTCACAAGATGGATTTCCAGTGATCACATGCACAACTGAGGCAGGCAGAATACAAGATGGAGAGACACCTCTCCAGACAACTAGACAAATTCAGAAAGTACTGGCTCCACAACGCATATAATAGAGAGTTGTGCCAAATCATGGGGAAGGTTTACGTCCAATGACGGCTGATTGAAGACTGATGATCGATAACAGCTCCCCATTAAGAAATACATTTAACTTGCATAGCTAACCAACTGTAAAAATGAATTAGACAAAACCATTTCAGCAGTCGACTTTTTAAAATCAATTTAAGCTTTTCTTTTCATTAACAGGAGCTAAAGGCTGTATGCCTATCTGCAGCCACCATTTTCCAACTGCAGGATTTGATTCCACAGGAAATGCGAGTCATTTTTATCTCTTTCTTGGCATCCCTTCGTTACATTGTTTGGTAGAGAGCTCACCGAAGAGTAGGGTCTTTGGGGGTCAGCAGTTTTCCAACTTGGAGTGTCCAGTATAATTATGTTTTTACAGTATAACCTTGATTCTGTAGGTATTGGCACTACAAGAATAGTGCAGAAACAGTGTTGGTGGAAGCATTTGAGAAAAACTGCATCAGTAGATGAACCAAGATTTGTCACCATAGAGGAGGATGGACAGTACAACAGTTAGGTACACCATCATTTTAGTGCCTTCCCGTAAGGGCTTATTGCTCCAGATATGCTTTTGTAGTCTGCCAAAGGCTTCGTTTGCTTTCACTAGCCTGCAGTAAAACTCTTTGTCTAGCTTAGCGTTCGCTGATATGACACATTCCAGGTAAGTAAAGTCCTCAACTACGTTCTGCTTAGTCAAACCGATAGTTATGGAAAGTGGGTGGTGCCTTTGCTGAGGTGCAGGCTGATGGAGGATGATGGTTTTCTTTGAGGAAACATACAAACCAAAGAGTTCTATGGCCTTTGCAAAGCAGGATGTTACTTCTTGTAGGTTAGTCTCCAAGTAAGCTACTAAAACTGTGTAGTCTTAGAATTATATATATATACGTATATAAAATGGAAAAGAAAAAACAGAAAACATTGTAGATAATGGATACTAAAATGAATTTCATGAGGAAATAAATTATCTAAAAAAGCACTAAATCACTGGAGCATATCTATTCTATTAACACTACATTATATTTTTCCTCTGTACCTATTCCAGTGACAGCAGCTTGTTATGAGTATATGTAACCTTTATCTAGCCCAACCACACCAGCCTACTAATTGCTACTGCAACTATCTCTTCTCTCCTTTTCTAACACTACTCAATTCTGTACCCTGAAGTAGGCTTCATGAAAATTGTGTGAAAATAGAAGGGACTTAGCTGTGGAGTTATTTTGCCAGAATCAATTTATTGCGCCTTTTTCTGCATGAATTCAAATCTCTGAACACTTCTAGTTCTTTGCCTCAATATCTTTTCTTTTCCTTTCTATACTATCTGTCAATTTGTTAATCACTACTTCTCTCTCTGTAGTACATCTACTGCATTTCCTTCTATATCTTTTCTTTTGTTTCATTTTTACTTTTTACTCTGGAATAAACTTGCTAGCTACAAGACAATCTTCACAGTTGTTAATGGGGAGAGATGCATTTATTCTGACTGCTGAAATTTCTTTATAAACAGAAGACAGCATAACATTAAATATCATGTTGTTCACATATATGCTTGAATGAAGTCCATTTATTTCTATTAATATAAAAACCCTCAATATAGCTAACTGAGGGTAGGAGATTGTCATTGTTGCCAAAAGTTTGAAATTCCCGATGATTGCCCCTCATTCCATTTTCAACCTTATATTACATCATTTGATGAATGAAAAGAAAGCTTGTGACTCTATGCTAGTTTCATTCTCCTGCCTTTTGCTGTATTTAGTTCAAGATCAAGATGTAGTATCTGTTCTTCTCTTGTCCATGAAATATAACATCAACTTCTTGTTTAAAACATTATTATAGTTATATTTTAATCATTTTTTTTTCCTGATTTCTAATTTAATTCAAATTTTTTTCAACTGACAATTATGGTAATATTTCAATAGTTTTTCTTGATATTTATAGAACAATAGTTCACATGCAAAACAATATGATTTAATTACAAAAATACAAAACAATAATTTATTTTAGTACAAAATTTTATAATGAATAATGAGTTAAAATGATTTTAAAAAGAGTTATGATGAGAAAAAAAAGATTTTTAAAAGAGCAATGAGTTGAATGATATAGTGAAATCAAATTACTTGACTTTTTCAGTGTGAAATGCAAGTAAAGTAAACTTTAAAATCAAAACGTGAAATCACATGGTTTCCAGTGATGACAATAAATAAGATTCCGAACAACTTTTGTTCATGTCAATTGAAAAAATACTTAGATTGAATTAAGATTCATGAAGAAAACCATTAAAATACAACCATAAATATATACCTCATTTCAATTTCATTGAGGTAAATAACATTTATAATTGGAAACAAGAAGTTAATGTTATACCTTGTTGCCATGAAAAGAACTTATACAACATTTTGATCCTCATTCAAATACCACAAAAGGCTGGACAATGAAACTAGGATAATCCAATTTTTATTATGATCCACATGTTTGCCGTATTTATTGAACTTTGTCAGGTAGATTCGGAGTCAGTTTGGAGAGATCCATGTGTTCATTAAATACTAATGTTAGTTATAGTGAAGGTTTACTGAATTTTTGATTCCAGAATAATCATTCCCCCCAACCCTGACATTCTTATTCAAGTTTCCCGATTTATCAATTTTTGCTCTCTTGACCTTGAAATATTTCAACTTTTGAATTTCATATAATTCATTTGTGTATAAGCGTGTGATCCTTCCAAAACAAAGTTACTCATTAAAGCACGGATTTATACAAAGTTATACTAAAATAAAATTCCATAATTAAGAGTAAATTTTAGAAATTCAATTTTGTGCTCTTTAAAGGGGGAAGGGGTGTAACAATAGTCCGAAAACAGCTGTCAATACATCAATGTATGCCTACACACAATACGTATGCATAACTGATTCAAATTCTACCAGTGACTATCAAGCCAAAATATGTAATTTAGACAGAAACTCAGCCATGCCTGTGAAAGACTTCGATTATGTAGCTCATTGCATACAAATTTCCTCTTATTCAAGACTATTTTGAAGGAAAAACTCATTAAATTCATTGAGTAAACATAATCCTAATATAAAGCAATAGCCCAAAAATCAGTTAACAGTCAACCCTATCACTCAACACTTTGTGTCACAAGACTGATATAAATGAACAATCGAGTTTTTATTTTGTGATGGTGACTGTTGTATTCAAATGCTGAGAAGTGGGGAACAGGCTGAACTTTTACAAGCAAGAATATGATGCAACAGTGAAGGAAAGACGAAGTATAATTCAAAGCTTAAGAGGCATGTTACCATTAAGCCTACAGCTGGATATTTGGCGAAAGCCGTATGCGAGTTTCATACAGATTTATCAGACAAAGTGATGATCATGTATTGAACAAAGCTATCAAGATGGCTACTCATGCACTCAGAGATATAGATAGTCTACGTGATACCACCATGCATACTGCTAAGAAATGTTATGGTTCCCGAGGAAGTTCTAATGCCAAAGCACTCGAGGTAAGAGAAGCTCCCTTTCCTCCATTTGTTGATGTGAGAGAGGCATTGCGCAATCGCTTGTCAAAATGTATGTTCAAAATGGAAGCCCTGGCACTTAGCACCTGAAGACCAATTAAAGTTTAGGAGACCAATGGATTAAAAAATGGGAGCAAGAATATGGATTAAGTTTACACAAACCAAATAGGAGGTATATGTTTAAAAATGAAGATCTTGTTATCAGGTTAGGGGATTATTAGAAATAACATTTGCACCATTTGAAGATTTTGTTTTTTCTTTAGACATATGGCATTGATCCACCTAAATCATCATCATCATCATCATCATCATCAGTCTTTTAGCGTCCGTTGTTGGACATAGACCTTCCCCAGGATTTGCCACACTTCTCTATCGTGGGCGTCAAGGAGCTAGTACTTCCTGAACTTGTCTAGCTCGTCTCTCCATCGAACATTTTGCCGGCCTTGGTTGCGCATGTGGTCTCGGGAGTTGTGATATCCATCGATTGTCTGTCATTCTTGCAACATGGCCAGCCCATCACCATTTGAGATTTTTTATGGATTCTATGATGTCTCTAACTCTTGTCTTTTCCTGGATGTACTGTGCTGTCTTGTGGTCTCTCCATGTGAGGCCCAGCATTATTCTTTCATGTGCACGTTGCATGGTTCTCAGCTTACGGGTCTGTCTCTTGGTTAAGTTCCATGTTTCAGCTCCATAAGTGACTATTGGGTGGATGCATTCGTTATACACCCTTCTCTTTAGGATTAATGGGATCTTATTATTTTTGAAGGTTGAGCTAGCTCTGCCAAAGGCTTGCCATCCTAGTGTGATTCTTCGCTTGATTTCTTCTTCTTTTGAGGGTCTCATGGAGATTCGTTGCCCTAGGTAGATGTAGTGGTCTACTTTCTCGAGTTCTGTGTCCTCAATTTCGATCTTAGTGTTTTTATCTCCAATGTGGTTGTTGCACATGATCTTCGTCTTGCTGAAGTTAAACTCTTCACAGCCTGCCTCGAGATGATCTTCAGAAGGCTAGACTGGGAGAGTAAAGGAATTAAAATAGATGGCGAGTATCTGAGCAATCTCAGATTCGCAGACGACATAGCCCTTTTTGCAGAGAACCTACACAACCTCCAACTAATGATAGATGAACCACCTAAATCAATGGAGATCAAATACCATTAGATCGCAATGAAAGCTCCGGAGAAAAAAAGATCAACTTCAATTGGGCAGATGTACCTGTGAAGGAAAACTACATGCTACTCTATGAATAGGCAACTGTTTTCATGCAGGTTCCATCTGTTCCTAGTATAAAACTTGAACCAAAATTAGTACTTGACAGTAAAGTTACCTGGACACTATTGAATCCCTCATCAGGAGTTATATTTCAGTAGTCTGAGAGTTGATCTTATCAGTTGAACGCATGCTTCAGACAGTAAACAATCTTCCCAATTGGTATAACCCATTCACTCAAGAGGATTACGCTATCTATACATTGAATGATAATGCCGTTCATCTCATACCTGACCTGAAGAAAGCACTGTGGAAAAGAGGATATGTTTAAGTTAACCTTGGAGGTGGTATAACAGGATTCATTCAGCAGAACAACACACATTCATCGCCCTCTAATACAAGTGTATTATGATGAAGAACTAGCCCTAATACTCTGTAATCATCAAGCCAATAAATGAAAAATACCTACACCATTGTGGGAAGAAATGATGAGTATGTTATTTCCAGCTTGGGATAAGTTGGAGGCTTATACACAAAGAGCTTTCAAATCACTGTTCGTAACAAGTGCATTGGATGGTTCAAAGGACAACCTGGTATTAGATCAACTTTTCCATCTTATTGGACATGATATGTTACTGTGTCTCCTAATTTATGCAAAGATGCCAAAATCAATGAAGAAGCAAGGATTTTAGATAGTCTTGGTGAAGTACTTGATCATCATGAAATAAGTTATTCTTTGTTCATTTAAAAAAGGTACCAAATATGTATTATAAAGTAAGACATAGTGTAAAGATGCACATCGAATAAGAGAAGAAGATTGATGCATTTTATTCTGTAATGCTGCTTTGAAAATGATATTTAAGGTCTTTTTTATCAAATTTGACAGATTTTCATCTTCATCTTAATTTTAGTTGTTTCCAACAAATTCAATTGGCCCATTTTATCTATGACAACAAATTCATTTCAAACATGTGTTTTTCTCATCTCTTTGAATATTGTTAGCTTCTGTCCCCTTGCCCTCTTACATCATATTCCAGTCGACCCCCCACACACACACATATTACGGTTAGTTACTTTTCCCACTCTGCCCCTGATTATTCTGGAGTCCAGTGTAATTAATTAGAGCTACAAAAATAATTATTTTCATATTATTTAGCATCATTTCTTTATTTCATTCGTCAGATAATATATGCATTATCATCTACTGGGTGTCAGTCAATAAAAATAAATTCACTGTTATTATTAAACTATCAAGGAATCCCAACATTGCTCAAAGAAAAATAACTGAACATCTGACTATACAGAAATAAAACATGTTCTTCAATAAATGTCTTCTAAACACAACAAGATGGATGGGGTGGTGCAAGCCAAAAAGTTCTGTGCATCAACTGGCAGGCAGTGCAATCAAATCTTGGCACGAGTCTCTCACACATACACACACACACACACACACACACACACACACACACACACACACACACACACACAAAAGGTTGTACACTCTGTCAGATAGGTGAATATTGTCTGTGCAGCTTTTCAAATTACCGTTATTAAAATGCTTGCAAGCAGAAGAGTGGGCTCAAGATTCCGTAATATGAAATTCATGAATTTCTTTTAAACAAAAATTGAAGTAACCAAAAGGAACTAATGGGAGTGACTGAATACTCCTAAGGTATACTTTTGTATGATGGAGGGATAGTAAAAATTAATAGGGCCCCTTTCCTTTCGAAAACGGACAAATTTCTGGAAGAAGCAAAGGTGATATGGATTGAAAGCAGAAAGAATGACAAGTGAAAATATTATCTAATTTTTTCCAATATGTTGTTGAAACCTAATTAAGATAAATTTCTATAGAGCAGTTTTGTTGGCTTGTGAATTTAAAATATGTTTACTAAACCCAATCACAACTGAAAAAAGAAAAACATGGTAGACAATAAATGTCAACATTAAAAATGGATAAGTTTATAAAAAAAGTGATGTAAATTGAACTGAATGATCAGCTAAACCCATTTGTTTAATATGCCACAATATGAAGGTTCTTGAAATAAAATAAAATGATATGAAAAATCCTTGGTTCAAAATAAGATGGCAGTATACAAATATGATTGAAAGCAAATAGAAGAAATAAGTAGAGAAAAGTTTTCAGAAAAAAATGTTCATAAGAAAACATTGATGTAGAATGTGAGGGCAAACTCTTCGTCATAATGTTGACTATTGACATTTACTTTACCAGAATTTTCATTCAATGTTATGCCAATATACAAACAGGTAATTTCAGCTTGATTTTTTCATTTATAATCTGCAAATGTAGATTTTTATTGGATGAATTGGCAGAAATCTAGTTGAAAAATAGCTAATAAAGCTGGTCTGTTTTTGTCCACTGCCTCAGTAATATTCCTATCCAACCCAGGCACTTGGGGGAAAAAAATCAGCCCCCCTTCATTAAAGATGTGCACACAAACAAACTAACAGACATCCAAATTTATATGTATAAAGATATACAATGAAATATTAATTTTGAGCATATAAGTAGAATAATGTTTCAAATGAAACATCAGAAACAACTAAAGATTGCTAGGCATAAAATACATAGCTTTAATTAGGGTTTACAATTTTTCAAGAAGGTTTAAGTGAATTTTAACATCAGAAATATGAGTGGGGAAGATTAGTGCTTTTAAAAGAAAGATTTGTGTATACTTCCATACCATATATATTTCTGAATACATTGTAATTCATATATCTTCAGATAAAAATTAATCCAAAAAAAAATATCTGTGGTTAAATTTAGTAAATATCAAGTATATTCTGCTTCTGTATTTAGTGTTTATACAGTTTAGTTTGACACAAGGCCACAAAGATCAAATTTATTACAGTTTTAATGGTCAGCATCACAAATTGTTAACCATTGCTAAACTGATTGTGAAACTAAAGATTTCATTGAATTACTGAAACATTCATGGATTTCACAAAATCACTAGTTTCACAATCTACTAGACACATAGAGAAATGGAAGTTATATAGAAGCACTGAAGGAAGACTTAATAGCTGGCCATTGTAATCTTCAGTCAGCTGTAACTGCAAGGTTCAGAAAGCATCTTTTGTCTTTACACTATGTACAACAAGTAAACCCATCTCACTTCTCACACAACACTGATTTTAGGGGAGGTTGATTAGTCATATTTCAGTTCACACCAATGACTTTCAATGCTCAGTAAACAAAAAAAAAGTTATTGTAAATACTTTTATATCAGATCAACTTCTATCAACCTTGTAGTATTCACTCTTGAAGTAATATTAAATATCATTTCGGAAAAAAATCTCACAATAAAATAATATAATAAGCATTTTTCTTTCCTTTCACCATCTAGCAGATTTACTCTCCAAGCTTATAAGCATTTAGGAAAGCATGTATAAGCAAACAAGTTATAGAATGAAACTAGCATTCCAAGGAAAATTATGAATCACCACCGCTCATATATACTGCTTTTTACCTAGTAAATTAAGCAGTGGTGGTGGTAAAATTAAGTTACCTAGATGAGATTACTACCAGTATAGTTGGAATCATAAATTTATGATTAAAAAAAAAACAGGCCAGCAAATGTCTACTATGAACAGTTAGGGCTGGGCATAGTCTGGATACATAGATAGATAGATGCATATAAAAATGCCAGAGCACAATGATAACCTAAACCCAGCAACAGTGATTAAACCAGTCTATGGGTGGCAGTGAGGAATCCAAGTAATTCAAATCAATTCCTTGTTGAAAATTATGGTTATATAGATTACATTATTTTCCATACATGAAATATATCTCTATTTTGTAAATTTCATTTAGAAGACCTGACAGATTTTATATAAAAATCAACAATTACAATATGTGATGACAAAAAAATTCAATCTGCAGTAATTATCAACATACCATAGGCTTCCTTTTAGGAAATTTTACTTTTAAAAAAATCCATGAGTCATACACTGAAACAAAGCGATTATAGATAGCAATTATTTGAAGCCAATTACATTCGAATCAACAAAGGTATTCTTGAATCAGTCATAAAAAAAATGAATAAGCATTATTCAGAAATGAAGTAATTGAAAAATATCACTGGCATTAATTCTCTCCATATTACTTCACTCAACAAAATGAAAAATGTAATAACATACTTAGAAATTGTTTATTGGCAATTAGTTAACAGCTTTAGCGTTTTTATAAACTCTCAACTCGAAAGACCATTGGATAATTGATCAATGAAAAAATAATTCATCAAGATATAAGCCTCAAGCTAGGGGGTTGGGAATTTGGCAACATTCATTTCTCTGTGTCATTTATGGCTAATAGTTTGTCAATAATCAATAGATTTTAAAAACTCATATTTCAAATTAATATTATTTCTTCATCAAAATCATTAACTTACTTGTTATCTATTATAAACACTAACCTTAATTCACTATTTTATCACTGAATAATCTTCCCTCAAGTATCATTAAAATGATCTTCATTTTTTTCTATTGCTAAAGGGTCTAAAATTGATAATTTGGATGTTAACAAACAGTTGATGTTCATTAATTAAGTTAGAATTATATCATAAGACATGATTTAGAGATCAAGTAACAAATTTTTCACAAGCTGAGCTTTTATTGAAGGAAACTATAAATGGAAATTCCTTTTTTAGAGGAATTAAAGTTTGGATAAAAATGTCAAATATTGTTCCAATAATCAATAAAAATAAACAACCCAAGTTGAATAATATATGAACAATGGTATTTCGAGTAGAAATTGATACTCCAACATTGATCAAAGTTAGTTCAGTTTTGCCGAAAAATTTTAAGTAATTCCTCTCCAGCTTCAACAGAACATTTCTTCACATTTTTTTTACAAATACTTGTTCGAATATCTTTCCGACATTCACACAGAGGAATGGCTTACATGAATAATCTCCCTTGTCATTTGAAATGAGGAATAAAAAGAATTCAAATATTTCGTTTCTTTTAGTAATTTTTGCACAATGTAGGAAAGATGGTATCAGTGTCAAGTTTCACATCCTCACTTACCTGATGTTGAAAACAGCACAAAAATAGAATCAATTCATTTTATTCAAAGCAATAACATAATCAAAGTATTTGCTTGCTCTTCTGTCATTATTCTCTCATTTCTTTTTTGTGGGCTGTTCATAACATGGGGTAAGTGAGGTTGTGGAACTTCACAATTTATGATCGGGACCACCTTTCCTACATTGTGCCATAATTTTACATCTTTTAGGGTTAAAGTTAGGGTTATCGATGAGACTGATTGTATTGAAGTAAGTAATCGGAAGGAGTCGATAATTCAAGTAACCCGTACTTCTATGAAAATAGCGATAAGTAAGAGCCCACTTTATCATTTTAGTTTCATTGTAAATTGAACTCACTCGTAAAACCTTCGAAAATATTTTTCTAAAACTTAACAATTTTCTGGGATTTAGGGTCTAATTGAATGGAAGCATAAAAAATTGCTGGCAAAAATATTTTTTCTATTTTTTTCCAAATATTCGAAATATCTTAACCTCTTGCTCAAAATGAAATATTAAAATTAGCTGCCTCAAATTCCTTACGTATTCATTTCAAGTCATTTATCGAAGACGTTGAAAAAAACTCAAATAAAACAAATAATCAATTGTTAAAACCTTTTAGCACATCTCCGGCTCTCCGTAGAAAGCAAGTCAAATAAGACAAGGGAGAAAACTTAGTGCAAAAACCCTAAAGAAGCAATGCCGCCATTTTATCTCGATGTGGGTTAGTTGATAAGGTCCAAACTAACATTCTATCAATATTTGCTTTGAATTAAAACAAAAAAAAACGCCAGTTCTAACATGTATTATTTATCTTTACCAGCTAAGACTAAACAAGCAGTGCATTGTTATCATTATATTCAGTCAAAGCTATCATTTTTGGTGATTCGTATGGAAAAATTAGAAGGCAAAAACCAAATGAAAGTTCGTAAAATCCTGTCCTTCCGTCTTCACTTCATGCGGGGATCAA
This sequence comes from Thysanoteuthis rhombus, assembly GCA_963457665.1. Classification (NCBI taxonomy): domain Eukaryota; kingdom Metazoa; phylum Mollusca; class Cephalopoda; order Oegopsida; family Thysanoteuthidae; genus Thysanoteuthis; species Thysanoteuthis major. The sequence goes on from OY735217.1 coordinate 17,222,484, forward strand.
AAAATCTCCAATACAATTGTATTGGATGTGAACCAGACTAATATTGCTCAGATAAGACGAATATTATGAACAATACGTCAAAAAAATTTCAAAATCTATTTGCACGTCTAAAAAATTTCACTAGTACAAAATTGTGTACATTGAAATAATAAACAAAACTTGATTATTACAACATGGCCCAAAAATTCACGGCAAACACGAACAGTATTCGATATTTATTTTGATCCTAAAATGATGTCCGAAAGTAGAATGAAACAGAAATTGCCATTTTGAAAAAATTGTCTCTTGAATTTACTGGTTGATTTTTAAATTTTTACACCAAGCGATAGCATAGTTGCCGACTATGAATTGAAAGTTATCAGATTACAGTTGGAGCCTTGGAGGCCAACACCTTAACTCTTACTTATTTCTCATTTCAATTAATGAGCGAGTGCATGTGTTCACGAACAAAATTCACTTTTCGAGATAAAGATGAAAATTATTTAGCCTGACAAAAATATATATTTGGAAAAAAGTCAAGTCTACCAGTTTTGTTTTTAAAATTTTTGTTTTCTTAAAATTAAGTAGACGTGCAATTGAACTTGATCGATTTTTAGAGATCAAGGTAGAAAGATTTTTCTGGCAAAACATGGAATTTAATATGGTTTGATACCATCAACAGCATACCCAAGATTTGTTCAGCTAGTTTACAAAATATCTTGATATGAATAACAAATATTATTTCTCGTTCGGAAAACAATCCCTGGATCTGCTCCAAATTTTAACCTATTCTTCCTTACCCCATGCCACACCATTCCACAAAATTTAATGGCAATTCATCCTTTGGAGAACCTTTGGAGACACTGTGTGATGTGGATATATAACTATGATGCAGGGGAGCTATCTGTACATGGATCCACCTAAAAAATCAATCATTTCCTATGGCCCATTTCCAAAATTTTCATAGAAATTCATACAGAACTTTCTGAGATTGTGTGACCTGAAATGGAGGATCAATTGATAATGTACATAAAGTGCAAAACTGAACCCTTATGACCAATGCATCCTCCCAAAAGTCACCTATGTAGCTGGAAACACGGAAGCTAACCAAAAGATTGACCCTAGAACTGAAAACCATGCTCGACATCATATGGAGAGATCAAACGATAGTACAGTATAAAAAACAGGAGTCAGAGATATCATAGAATCCATTAGAAACCTCAAATGGCAATGGGTTTGCTATGTTGCAAATATGACAGACAACCGCTGGACATTCCAACTTACAACATGGGTCCCCAGAGATCATATGCAATCTGTGGTCAGAAAAAAATAGAATTGCATGACAAACTAGATAAATATTGGCTCTGAGATGGCCATGATTGAGATGTCTCTTGAGGAAGGCCCATGTCAAACAACGAAGGCTGATGATGACATTTGAAAGATCAGGTTACAGATGCCAACACCATTTTGTCTGATTCGGTTCTGTGGTTTAGGCATTTCTAAAGTCCAAAGAAATGCCTAAATCATACCTGGAAGAATGGTATCCGCTTTGATAAATATTTTCTTTAATATTGTATGAACAATCTGATAATTTAACAGAATAGAGAATCACTCTGGATTATACCCTTCAGTCAACTTTAAAAGTGAAATTTTGATTTTAAAATTATTTAATAGAACCCTGTTTCATTGTCTGAAGTGTTATGATTCATTTCTAAGTTGATAATATAGTGGAAATATTTTTTTTACAATTCATTTTTCAAAAATTGATATTGGAACAGAAGTTGAACATTTCAAAGCGTTTTTTACAATCTGATAGTGATTTTGTTTAGAAAAATTGTTTTAATGTAACATAAATAAAAGAAAATAGGCATCATGAGGTAGTAGTCAGTAAGTGATTTTAGTAAGTTTCATCCTCACTGGCTGTGGTCAGTTCAAGCTCAGAAAAAAAGAAAAAGACAGGATTTTGAATGCTTGTTATCAATCCCAAATTTCAGAGGATATGGCTCAAACATCCAAAATATACTTATCAAATTCTATTTATTTTCATTTTCTCGGTATTATAGCATTTTCCTTTCCTTTCTACCATGGAAAATGGCTTCTAAATGGGGCTTATTTCTTCAGTGAAACAGTCCGGTTTCTATCAACTTTGATGCTATGCATTGTTAAATATGTTCAACCATACATTGACTGTGTTCAACCAAGGAAGATTTAATTCCTTGTTTGATCTCATGAAACAAAATAAAATTGACAAGAATTAATACTAAGAAAATAATGATTGTCAGTACACAACCTCAGTCCGAAATTACCAAGTCTCTACTGAATAAATGGCATATTCAACAAAATTATAAATGTTAGTAATATTTTGAAAATACGCAGCCATTTTGTTAATTAGCTACTTGATTTTTTTTCAAGTAAAATCCAAGAAGTTACCAATATATGAGAATTCTACCATATTTTTTTTTTGAATATGCTACTTATAAATAAATCAAAAATCAATAAGACAACACAAATGAACTGTTAAGAGAACTGATTACAACACAACTGAATATTGAAACAAAAAGGATTTTTCTTTATCAAGAGTGCTTTATCATTAAAAATCCTATGTATGTCTACACTGCATCTATACCCATCAAATTTTTTTTAAATCTCCATGTTTCATAGTTCTGTGACTATAATGCAAATAACTTATTATTATCATTATTATATGTATAATCATTACTTTATTTGATTTTGATAAATAATAAGAAATAAAAGAAAAAATAAATTACATTTTGCAATTTCACTGAAATTTGCCATAAGCACATTCATTTTTATTTAAACTATATACATGAATATACTAAAAGTGAATCTCTCATGCTTTTTATTTTAGACTCTTAGTGTACATAAAAAACTATGATGTTTGTTTGAGAATGAATAGCTTTTCAATTATAACCCCCAAAAGAATCAAAGTTAATAACATGATAATTTTTTACACATTCAGTAGAAGGAATCAACCTTAGACCTTATAACCTAATAATGTTCAAGACAATAAAATTTCAAAGTTTTATACTTTGCCATTTTCAAAAAAAATGTTTGAAATTTTCACGATAACTTTTTGAGAGAGAAGGAGTTTGAAGTTAGGAGCCATATTATACAACAATATAGAAAATTCATACAAGAACAAGAGGGTTTAGTATCTGAAGGTGCTGCTTGCAACACATAACTCAGCTGAAAATATTTCAATACACTAATTCACACAATTTATTTTTTGTGTACGATTTGACCATTCATTCAGTATACACTGAAGTACTTTTCATTTTTGGATTAGAAGTGTCTTATGGCTAAAACTAGAAAATAATTATACATAAGTATTCAGATAAATTGGTTTAGTAATAAAAGCATTCACTCAAAATCTCATTTGCCATCATTCATATATTCCTCATGTAAAAGAAAGTAATGCAAACATTAATATAATGATTTCAAGAACATATTTTTTAAATGTAAATTATTTTTCTAACACAGCCTCACATGGAATAGCATATAGATGAGAGAAATGGTTGCATAAGAGGAAAGTCGCAACTGATTAATTCATTTCATTATGAGGAAAAAACTTAGACACTGATTAAAGGGAGAAAACTGTTAAGTGTTAGAACAGGAAACACGAACAAGAGGTTTACTGAGAAACAGGCATAGACTGATTTTTAGTGGACTCTGAATCCAAGCATAGCATTATGTTGATTTTAGATCCGTCAATACATGTTGCAAAAAGCAATTTTTCAGAGACAGCTACGAAATATATATCTGCAAACCTTTGAATCAACAAATAAACAAAAATAGTCTGGACAAAATAAATTGATATAAATAATCTCTAAAACACTTTACAGATCACACAGCAATTCTAGGTTTAAGTAGGTTTCTCTGATATATTTGCCTTTTTTTATCAATTCAAGGAAGATCACACTAATTATACTCTGCAAATAGCACATTTTACAGTTTAAAACTTTCAATTGACTGGTATGCAGTAGATGTATCAACAACTTGACAACTATATTCTCCGGAAATCAGGTTTAGAATAACTAAAAAGCTATACAGTACTGAGTGCAACAGCCAGATATGGGTAGGTAATAACAGTGATGTTATCAGTCAAAAGGAAGGAAAAATAAAAACTAACATGATTAGAAAGGTAAATATAAGCTAAAGTGTAAACTTTAATTCGATATCACTATAATAAATTATCCAAAAACTATTTCAAAATTATTTATGCTCCTTCAGTACAATTATTTTTTGCAATATTTTGCTGAAAAGAAATAAATAAAACTAAGATTTCTATTACATTTTAGGTCACAAAGCCTACTACAATTACTTTTATATTTCTCTTAGGCTGTCTCCATAAAGGTATAAAACAACTGCATGAGAATAATAAAATGACGATACTAATAATCTTTTCATTATTTGTGTGATGATACTGTGAATGACCATTAAGAAAACCTGAAAACTGTTTCATACCTATTCACAAGATTTATAAAATTCAATCAATTCAGTGTTTTGATTTTTAAAAAACATTCAAAAAACTGTTTTTCAAGAATTTATTCAATTTTGATTAGGAGATCAAGGCTATTAAAAACCATGGAGATACTCTATTTTGTTTACATTATGTTTTGAGTACATCTTATCAAACTATAAAATGAATTTATCTTTAATATGGTTTTAATCGTTCAAAAATAGATGTTTTTCTTCTAATTTTCCCTAATCTTTGACAAATAATCAACCCATAAGTCAAAGCAAATACATCAAATCATTTCCCTAGTACAGAATTTTTCAAAACATTTTTTTACATTAGATTTAGTAAAAAATTAAATAGCTTCTAAGGAAACAAACCCTCACACAAACTGTACCTTATGGTTCAGTTTTGAAAGATTTAAACACTTCCCAAGAATCTATATTTTTTAATCTGATCTGTAAAAATGCAGCTCATGATTTTTTCTAACAAGAAAAACAACTATTGTTCTTAAATGATTATCTTCAGACTCAAAAAATTAAAATTCAGTGACCATTGTGAGAGATTATATCAGTCTTCATAGCCAGTAATCAAATAATAACTTTTCTTCTATCATTATCAAAGCTATATTCTCCATCAATGCTGCCCATTAACCAAATACCATGATTCAGGTTTGAAAGCTTACTTTCTCAGCAATAATCAATCCAATTCAAGACAAACATCTCTCAATTTCAACTTTTTTCAGGAAGACATGAAGGTCAAATTTGTTCAGGATGATGATGGCTTCCAATGAAATACTTCCTGTACAATAAGTTTTGGGTATCAAAATAGAAAAGTAAACAAAGAAAAAAGAAAACATTTTCATGAACATAATCTTCCTCAGATTAACTAAATAAGCGGTGGGTGGGGGTATGTGGCATTAAAGATTTTGTTCAGCAAGAAGAGAAAAGGGAAAATAAGATCTGCAAGTAAATATTTGTTGAACTAATCCAACTGGCTCAAGTCTACATTCATGAATCACTCAATGATGAAGTAGCACTGGCTTATAAAACTAACCAGTCATCGTTTTCCTACAGGTTCTCAGTAAGTCAAGCTAACAACTATGATGATATTGTGTTAATATATTACTATAAACAGTGAAAATGAAGTAATTAAAAAAATTATGAATCAGAATGGTCACGTAAAAAAAAAAGCTCAATGGAAAAGGAAACAAAACTAAAAATGTTATGATTCACAGACTCTAACCCAGTTGTCAGATCAATTATCAAACTTAACTCAAATGAAAACTGCTTAGGCAGTAAACTATAGTGAATAGAAAGGGTGTGCAAAACATTTTTCAAAGAATACTTCAAAATCTTAAGGTCAAAACTTGGAATTTTCTATATGAATGAATAAACAGCTAATTATAAATACTTTATTATGATTACCATGGTTATGATTACCATAATCAGAATACATAAAAAAGTATTTCCAAGATTCAAGAAATTATTATTTTGACTTGATTATTTTGTTCACATTATGATTGTCTCATTATTCACTTATATTTATAGAGAAATATAAATACATTTTTTTTTCAAATAACGAAACAATTTTATTCAACACCATATCAATTGAAGATAGCTAAAGAAATCCCAACATTTTTTACAAAAAGAAAAAAAAAGACAAAGAGAATGCCAGTTTTAAAGGACATCTTAAATTTCAATACCTCATCTTGAGAATGTAAAAAAATTCTTTCCTATTTTTTTATGATAGAATCTAAAACAAAAATAGTTTGGTCCTTTGTCAGCTGAACTCTGATACTAGAATGATCATGTTTTAAAAAATCAGCTTTGTTAAATAGAATTCAATAACAATACAGACTTGGCATACTGATTATTAGCAAAGAAACTATCCTCTATATCAGAGTGACATACTTTACAGAGCATATGGCTCACAAAATTTACTTAGGAGAATATTATAACAAGGTTAACCATTTGGGATTGGGGTATTTGATTTCTTCTTTTTTTTTTTTTTTTTTGCAGGACTAAGAAATCTCTTATTAGCTGGTTCCAAGTGGTTAAATGTGAGAAATCGAATTCTATAGATAGAAAATGAGTCTGCATGGATTTCAGATACATACAAAGAAGTGATGTGAAAAATGAACAATCAGACTAATAATATATAATAAAGTATAACAGAAAAAGGAATGTCCACTTATTTATGAATGCTGACTCTATAAGAAATTTCAATTCTTTAATAAATGTAAACTATGAGAATACAGGCCAGTAAAATTCAACTGTGGCACTGAATTTGAATATTTGATTCAATTGGATGCTCATCATGTTTCTCAATATATATGAAAACATACACAACAAACTTCATTTCAGTGAATAATATTGAAGAAAAATAGCTTTAAAACATTTCAAAGTATAGAAACTAACGTGATATTCTGTGTTAAAAATCAGATGACATACTGCGAAATAATTTACATAGCACAGTTAATACTGTTAGAAAACTGAAAATGAATCACATAACGATTTTTTCATGATTACTATCAAGTCCCAACTAGTTAGTCTATTGGGATATGAAATGTAAATTCCAATGAAGAGACTTACGCTGCGAATAGACGTTAATCGGGAAAGGGAGCATGGTGCAAGGGGAGTAACTCGTGGATACTATGCGTTAATTCGCCGAGTGTGAGCAGCAGCAGCAGAATCCCGACGACCAGAGCTACTTAGAGTAAAATCAGGTCAAGAGAATAATTTTCTCCAGCGGCCAGATGCTGTCGTCAGATTATGTGGAAGGGCAGCAGATGGAGTGTAACAAGGAGATTCGCATCAACTGATGGAAGACAAAGGAAGCCCTTTCATTGCATGACAAGTGGAGGGCAAAATCATCAGTTTGAAAGAAAAGAAAAACCTATTTCTCTTGTTAACACTAGTCAATCAATGATCGCAACTTATGGTCATGCACCTGTCTTTATACATAACTATGTATGTACATGGGTTTGTGTATAGAGCTAGACGTAGTAGTGCTTGTTGTTGGTGTTGTAATGGTGGTAGCAAACAATGACATGCTGTTGACCTATAACATGCATAACAGCTGACCTCTTATACTGCACTCTCTTCCTCTCCTTCCCTTCAACTCTAGACTTGTCTCTTTCTCTTCTTCCTTCTCTACCTCTCCACACAATATCCAACAAGAGATCAGAAGCTTACTAAGTGATAACTTAGTTCCTGAAACTGAGTACTATAGACGCAGTTGCCCTAGAAAGAACTGACAAAAACATTATCAGTGCCCTCAAAATATGGACACTTCATTTAACAAATGTAGATAATTATAAAAACTAGGTGAACATCTAAACCCCAATCATTATCAATGCCCTTATATAATATTCGAACTTCTGTAAATAAAATTCTATTTCTACTGCAACAGATTCAATAAGAGGATGAGTGACACATATCAGTTTTTACAAGTGGAAAACAGTCATTGTTATCATCATTTACCTAAATATAAATGTTGTTGCTCAACAAAAAAAAATGTATTTCTTATGAATGTAATTATAGGTGCCTAAAAAAATGAGCTGGTTTCAGCATGAAGATGAAAAAGACAGTTTTGAAGACCTTCAGTTCAATAACTCTACTTTCAGTGGTTACATTTTTCATTAGGAGAATAGAGCTATAACAAATGTAAATTCTCACAAATGCACAGTTCTAATATTAAAATATAATGGATAAATCTGTTAGTAGGTCAACCTTAATACATATCGTGGCTGAGGTGATCAGATGAGTGTGATTATAAATAACAAAAGTCAGGGATTAAATGGAAACTAAATCAGTTTTTTTTTTATTCAAACTATTTCAGTTCATTAGTTGTTTTAGTTGGTTGATAAGTTATCAAAAATGATTGAAAATTAATTGAGAAATGATATGAAGTGAAACTTCACAAAGTGGTAGTTAAAATTAGTAAACAAAGTTGTGCCCCATTTTGAGTAGAATATAGCAGAAACTGGTAAAATGCAGAAAAGTCTTCAGTACAGTTTAGTAGTAATTAGGTCAGTCACTGTTAGAGTAAAGCAAAAAATTCAAAGCATAATTAGACAAGTAAAACACCCTGTGACTTTGATGAGGACTTACTATATCACAGTCTAGAAGCTAAAAAGCAATGGTTCATTAACTGGCTTAATGCTCAATTTTTAGACCCATGTTAAGTTGTCATTTTAAATTACATATAGATAAATTCACCAATATTCCATGTACTCGTAAAATGAATAGTGCAAAGTTCTAATTTTTTTAAACATAAAACTAATGATGATGATTCTTTATGATTAAAAGAAATTATTATTTGAAGATGTATTTGATAGCTATACAAACCAGAGTGTAAAAGCATACACTCTGGTGCAGAATTATGAACCATAACAAGGTCAAATGGTATTTGTCTTCACTTAATGCTAGTTGTTGAGCTTGAAAAGTATAAATGTCATAAAAAGCACAAATTGCAAGAATGATAAAAACAAGACCCCTGCAACCATCATCAAGCTTACATATATATAATGTTGATAATGAAACATGAATCTAACCTTCTAAGAACACATTCATAAGAATTTAAAAAGTAACCATGTCTTTTTCTTTACCTCTCACTTTAGCATGCTTTTTGAACACTGAGGAAGAATTTGTTGATTTAAATGTAATATTAGAGAGTAAAAAAACTAATAGATTAATCTGGAAAAATTATTAGTACCTTATGAATAACACTTAAAAACAAATGAAGATAGAACATTTTAGAGGATTGAATGAGCTAAGGTACTTGATAAAGAAGGTTTTCAAATCAAGATTCCTATAGGTTATAGCGAACTTATACTGACATATCATTTTAATGTCTTGAAATCTTTTAAAAAGAAATTCAATTTCAAAATTTAGCATTACATATAAATAACTGACAATGTAATTTCTTTGTTAAAAAATTGAAAAAAGTCTTATGAAGTATTCAGAACAAATAAGTCAAAAGAGAGTGTATTTCAAATTAACTTAAATGTAAAAATTCAAAGAAAGAGCTACAAACAGAGAAAGAGAAAATGACTTTACATATACCATTCATCAATTGTATATAGAGAAATAACTTGATCAATTTTCAAAAAGAGTCACCAATATTCTAAGCTTTGTTCAGAGAATTGAACTCCCTCTTCTTGATATCGTTACGACATTTTGGCCAATCCATCCATTCTAGTCTTCTTTAGATGTATAATTCATAAGGAAAGAGTAGGGTGGCTGGAATGAACCCAAACCAGTAGGTACAATATGTCACTATCTTGTTTTTTATATGAAAAAAAGAAACTTCTCCCTTTCCTTACAAATTATTACACCTGAAGAAGGCTGTAGAATGGATCAGCTGAAACATAGTGGAAACAAAATCCATACCACAAAGCAGTTTGATAGTACAAACAAAGCTAATAATCAAAATGAATGTATTATGTTTCCAATAATATTTGCATAAATCTGAATAAAACTTGATAAATATAAGATTCAAATTTCCATTTATGAACACTGGATTACGTTTTTTTTTTCAAGAATAAAACAGTAGCATCAAATTTCAAGTTCATCAAACATAAAACTATGGTATAATGTAAATAATGTATCATATTTTTGCTTTGTGGCTTCTTCACTTCAATATACACAAGTTTTGTGTTTCATTGATTTATGGTTTAAATCTCATTCATACTGTTTTTAGTTTTGAAGTAATCTAATCTTTTCATAATTTCTTATTTAATACATGTGGATAGAGTTTGGTTGAACTCAAGGTAGACATCACATACATACTATTCTGTTCTCATACGAATATTTTTTATTCATTTCAAATTTTCTAATAAAAATGAGAATTTTGACTCTATATGTTTTTAGGTATGAATAGGTAGGTCAGCAGCCTCAGGTGGCCTAGCATATTAAGCTGTAAACAAGCAAATTCAAGTGACTCATAACACAATGCGAATAGACTCATATAAGTTATACAAACTAAATTTCAGTTGTGTTTGCCAAGTGGCATCATATAAATGTAGAATGATATAAGATGGTACACTGATTTCATTTCTGGTCTTTTTGGATATGAAAATAAATTTCAATTGATAATTACAAGAATGCATACTACTTCAGGGAATTATAACATGTTTCTAAACCTCAAGTCTTATCAGGAAAGCAACAGAAAAACTTTCAATTCATTTTTAACATTGATTACATACAGGAAACTAATATTTCTTTCAAGAGCCAAAAAACACTTAAGCTTGGCCCATTTCTCATCATTTACAAGGCTAGGGTTACATTTGCTGTAGAATACTGGTCCAAGATATGTGGAGGTCCCTACACTTCAGCTGCTACTTTACTGGATTGTTAATAGAATAATACAATCAATCTATGCCATCAAGATCACTTTACTACCACAGCTTGAACTCAAAATATCCTCATTCTCAATAATCATTGTTATATATCCCATAACTTTCTTACACACACTTATTCGAGATTTGGCTTGAAGTATATTGGCATAGCATCATGCACTGAATTACTTTCTCTTATGAATGATCATAATTTTGATTTGACAAGTAGCATGAAATTTTCCCAAGAATATCATTTGAGTTCTAACTGAAATTTAGTTTGATTACACCGAAGTTACATTACTCTCAAAACATGCTGCACAATCACCGAGGCAGATTGCAACAACTTATAGACTACACTCTTGGATAAGTCAAAAGTTCTTGAAACAACATTTGAGATAATGACTCATAAGATGTTTTCATTAACCCTATGACACTCATCTACAGGGTTAGTCGATACTTAATCAAATACCTGCATTGAGGAAATGAGCTTTAAATCAAGGAATACACTACTTAGAGTTCAGAGAGGATTTTATATTAAAGAGGAACATGAATTATTTTCATAACTAAATACAAAGCAGTACAAAAGGGGGAATGAAATATGAGTACAGTAAAAAATAATGTTCATAATAGCTGAGCAATATTTGATGAGAAAAACTTACACAAAAAGCATGCTTACTAGATTAGTTTAGAAATTGGGAGTAGTTAACTAAATTACTCATAGCTATTAAAAGAGTTGGTTAATGGTAGAGATGTAACTAGGTTACAATGGAAGCTTAATTTCACTTACGGAACATGATATTTTCAAATATTCTATCTAAGACTGACTAAAACAAAGTAGCTTAAAATTCGTAAGTGCTATAGCTGTAAACCAGAATGATGACGGACTGAAGATAGAGAAAACATTTCATTATATTCTATAAATTATATTTGTATTTCATATATCGCTGAAATTATTTCCTAGTGGAATAAGATTATATAGATGATTAAATGAAAATGTGAGATTTTCATCAACAGCAAAACATTTTTCTTTTTAATATTCATCAAAAAGATTTATACAACGACATATCTTTTACAAAACTTTATCCCAGAGGATAACTTCAAAATATTTTCGAAGTAACTATTATAAAATCATATTGATAAAGTTCACTTGCTGGTTAACTGCTCAACTTATCACAGATTAATGAATTTCAGATAATCACAAGTCAATGGAAAAATGCAAGCTTTGAAAAACCTCTTGTACCATTGCTTGTTTTAAACAATTTTGAGAGCACTTTACTAAGAACATATTTGGAAGATAACTGCATCCAACAAGTAGAGTAAAGAGATGTACATACCCATCAGTTATTTATAACAATGCAATTATACAAGTGTACAAAATCATTTATATTATATCCTAGAAGAGTTGTCCAAGGTTTCATATTTTATGCATAAAAAAAAAAGTAAAATAAAGAAAACAGACAACAGATAAAACTAAAATCAATTTTGGGGATGAAAAGAAAATATTAGAATATACTTTCAACACCATTTGTTTTGAGATAAAAAAAAATAGAAACACTTGAATTCACAAGTAAATCAACTCTCTCTCTCTCTCTCTCTCTCTCTCTCTCTCTCTCTCTCTATATATATATATATATATATATATATATATACCTAAAAAGTATAAAAAAGGAAGCCAAACTTTTTAGATATGGTTTTGAGGTTATTTGACCGGTTTCATACATATCTTCGGAAGGCTGATGTGATCTATACATATGCATACATATATATATATATATATATATATATATATATATATATATATATATATATATATATATACATACACACACACACACACACACACACACACACACACACACACACACAGAAAGAGAGAGGGAGGGAGCCTCTTAACCAAACTCTTGAATTCAAAACAAATCAGCAAAATTTCACATCAGTGAATGATGGTTGCATCTTGCTTTTTTTCATCAATATTAGTACAGCATGGCATCTATTCAAAATTCATTCACCTCTTTCCCAAGACTTTTCTAATGGATACCTATTTTTTCTACTTGTATGATGTCCACCTTTTAGCTTTCAAATGGGTGCATAACTAATTTAGTCACCTCCATCATCCATCTATATAAAAGAAGGCTAAAAGAGATTCTTTAATAGTATCATTAATGATAGTCACAACTCTCCAACACAATGCCCTAAATTTCAGACACCAAAATTAGTTACCCATCAATATTTATTGTCACTAGTCTCATAAAACAAACAGAGCAGTCACTTCCATTATTTGATACAGTTTGGAATTGAATTTTACCAAACAAAAGCATGTTTTACCAACTCTTCTTCCCATTTTTGATATTACAAAATGTTTCAGCCAATTCATTATCCGGTCTTCTTCAGGTATAATATGCAATATCCTATGCAATATCCGAATGAAAAAAAGTATCTTCAATCAATCTCTTTCTTCAGTGGTGCAAAGTATATTACTTATTTCCTGATAAAGTACCCAAGTGAACACTGACAAGCTTACTTGTACAGGTTTTCTGCTTAGGATTATTTTTCTTCTATAATCTTACAACCAAATTCTGGCAAAGTAGAAGAGGTTTACAGTACTTATAAGGCGTTTTTTTCTTCAGAGTGTGATTTGAAGTTAACGTTGATGATTCAATTCTATGAAAACTCACTAATATGGTACTTTTCACATACTTTGATTGTTCACCTAAAAATTAAGAGTGGTACAAGTACAATTTCAGATCAGATTAATATTCGAGTTTTTACAAATTAATGGTCTGCATTTTTCAAAGGTAAGTAGAGTTATTTGGGTCCCAAATGTTTCCCCAACGCTCATGTTGCACAACCCCCCAAGCATCAGTAGCAGAAGAGAAGCTGAAATAATATCCAACTGCACATGCTACTTCTCTACCAACCAATGCCCCTAATCCCTTGCCACCCTATCATCTTCACCCAACTTACCCCCACCACCTCCATCAATGCCCAGTCATCAAGCCAAGCAACTAATCACACAGCAAGGGTTCAGCTACTGTAAATTATAGTGTCATGTCTTCACTGTAGATTGAATACTTCTAGTTGTGTTCTGCATTCTAACACAGGCTTACAGTACATGAAAGGTGTTTTTTTACAGGTAGATGAATCAGATATCTACTTGGACATTATCTGGATAATATTAGCAAAGGCTAATGGCTATCTTTTGTCCATCCATAACTTAACAGCAGACACATCTATTATTGGAAAGTAAGTAAATAGTTTGTAATGTTTAATGTGGAAACAATGCAGACAACTAAAACAATTATCACATTCTTTTTTTAACTTCTTTTGTACCAAACCTCATCAGTCTGCTTTCACAATTTAGGCATATTTTTGTTATGCAAAACAAGTGCTGTGTGTTAGCCTCTTTTTGCTAAAACAAATTTTCCATGGTAGAACAATTGTCTCTTCTACATTAGGAACATAGAAGTTATTTCATCCTTATTATAAGGATTTACCACACATCAAATATCTATTACTACACATCATAAATAATACATGTGAAACTCTCAATAATAACAGGTATAAATCATAAGATGAATTCAGTAAAAAATAATATCCATAGTATTATAGTAATTTGGAACTGTACAAATTATATAAATGCAAATATCTAAGTAGAAATATAACAATAAAAAATTCTGAAATCTTGAGGAATGCAATTTATCTGTTTGATTCAGATAAATATGTATACATATGGAATTAAGGTGCCCCTAATATGGGCTAATTTTAAGAATGCATAAACAATCTGCAATTAATCTACAACTTGAGAATCATATTATTGGGTTGGCTTTCACATTTGCCCCAATAATAAACCAATATTTGAAGGGAGATGACTATTAAATGTTAATTATAGAGTAATCTACCTTATTTATTTGCAAATGAGTAAAATAATCGGGATACAATTGAGCCTCCAAATTTAATGTTCATTCTATTCATTTCAGATTGCACTATTTTTTTCTCCAATGGTGATTCGATGGGTCAGTGTTGTCTAGTAACATAAATAAATTGCCCATCAAATCTATGATTTATAACGAATATCATATATTCCTGAATTGGCAACTCTAAGAGAATTGGTAGTGAAAATTTTGAAAACAAGAGATGTTTCCCTAATTCAACTATAGTTACAAGATCCAATATTATTCATAATTTGGGAATAGTTCAATAAGTTTACTATAAGTGGATAGGAATAAAACACAATCATTACAAGTTTTTATAGTAGACTACTACCTCTCAAAAGGAGTTATTACTCAGCAAAGAACCAACTGGCTACCATAAAATGTATTATATATGCTAAGTATTGATCTTTCAAATTTTACATATTGTTGATTCTACACACCACAGCTCATAAGCAACAACACACCACAAAACATTCATGTCACATGAGACATCAAACATGTTCATCACAATAACCATACAGTCATCTATCTATATAGAACACCTACAACTGTCTGGTACGCTATGCACTTAATAAAAAAAACAAAAAAGATTAAATTGTAGCATAAGTCGATAAAAAAAGAAATAGGTCACTCTTCAATAATTCTTTCACATTAACATTTTATACTCATTTTTTTATTAGATTAACAAATAATTACCAATATATCAACTCAATTCTAATGAAAGCAATACTTCACATAATACTAACTATTTTCAAGCCAATGCAGAATAGCAATGGAAGACAACAAATGAACATCAACTGATTTTTAAAAAATGACAAATGAATGAGTTGAAAGCAAAAAAAACTTTAGCTTAAAAATTATGATAAAAATTTGACAAACTGCAAAAAATTTCTTTCAGAATAAAACAAATTCTCACTGCATACTAATTGCATGAATGAATATAGTCATTATTCAAAAATAGATTCCTAATTTTGATCCAAATTCTAATAGTCAAATGGAAATTTACTGTAACTTATAAGGGTCTGATTTATAATCCTAATTACTATAGCACAAATGATATAAAACTAAATATTGAATTCCCGAATGGTTTGAAATCCCAAAAACTCAAAATCCCTAAAAAACGAAGTTAATACCAAACAGTCCTTTCTTTGATACTGCATTAAATTGAAAAAATAATGATTAATTTCCAACTCTGAATATACCACCCCTATGCTGGGTTTGTGGGGTTTTTTTGTTCTAAAATTAGTCTAATAGAAGATTTAGTATTTACAATAATGAATTTCAGTAAATTCATATGAATATTTAAAAGATTATCAAAGAACTGAATTGATTCTGTGCATTTGATCCTCAAGATTTTCGTTTCCTCAGGGAATTGGTCAGTTTTGGAAAAAGTTCAATCTTCAAGGTAAAACCATGATGCCAAAATGAGGGCCTACCATTACTTTCAACCATTCACAAGGAGTACAGCTCTGAAATATTCAATTACTTCTCTTGTGCATGTGTACATCCCTAGGCAGGCCCATGCATACCTTCAGGCTGACTTGCATAGCCCACCTCAAACCTTAATGAAAGCACAAAAATTACTTGTGAATTTTTCATTTTCTAAATGCCGTTGAAATAAGCAAGATTAATTTCCTTTTTGAAAAATAAAAGAAAATAAGAGAATTCATAACATGAACAAGATAATGATTCATATGAGCCGCACTTCCATATGAATGCTGGAAAATAAGGGTCCAATTTATCATTATGATTACATAGCAAATAGATACCCCAAACTAAAAAATTGACTTTTTTAAAACTGTCAAAATTTCTGAGAAAATAAAAGTCTTATGAATTGAAAGCACAAAAGATTATTTGCAAGAAAATTTTCTCTATTTTCACAGGTTACAACCCATCTAGTTACCACCTCTTTTTAATAACTTAATATAAATACAAAAATCTTTTCATATAATAAATCCATTTTTTTCTATTAACCATAAATGTACAATATATCTAAAGAAATCAAACTAAAAAGTAGAAGAATAAAAATTAATTTTTTTATATACGAAAAAGATTTTTTTTTAATCTTTGAATCAATTCAATTCTTTGATAATCTTAAAAAGTATTCATGTGAATGCTCAGAAATGTTCAGAGTTAAAAATTAACCATTTTTTATTTTTTGTAAATATAGTCTCAAAGAAAAGACCATTTAGTATCACAAATTGTTAACCTTTGTTCTAATCATTCAGGAATTCAACAATTGGTCTTACGGCGTTCAGGCAAGGGTAATTCAAGATAATGATCGGCACCACATTTATAAATTACTCAAGACTAATAAACTCATTTTTGCTAAGATCAAGTGAAGGTCTCAGTATTTTATTTTGTCCTAGCTCAAAATTCTTCTTCAAATAGGTGACTTGACTAATGGATATCAGGTAATGAGTTATCAACTTACGTTATCTGAAGTTAATTAACTGCTCTGGACTAACAATTGAATCACAAGGTTTATAACCTTCGGTCTATTACTGTATACCAAGTGAAGATAACAATATCATCCTTGTTTTTAATTTTCATTTCTTGATTGCATAATTCTAATGCAGAGTCTTAAACTGATGATGATGGGAATAGGGTAGAGATGTGATACCTATATAAAAGGAAATTTACTTATTTTTCAATGCCAATATCTGCATTGTATTTCAGTTAAATAGTAAAAGTTTCAGTTGGAGGAGAGGTATATCTCATTTGAAAGCTTATTTTTATGCTTACCTTAACTTTTGCCATCATAAGCCAAAGGCAAAAACCAGCACAAGTAAACTTTTCCACTTGACCGTCACTACGTAATCCACTTGATTTAAATCCAGGTGACTGAACAGCAATTTTGTAGGTAATCCCAATTGCCAAAATATTCATATTTCTAAAGAAAAAAGAAAAATATTAAATATTCCATTGGCAGGAAAAATATATCATGTCTGCAGCGTGCTATCTTCAATTAAAACAAATCTCAAAAACTATTTTTTTTAGAAAAAACAAAATTATTCTTCAATCAATTTTGATAGCTAAATAGTTGATTAGAAATTTGCAGAACTAATTTATGATAATTAACTTCTTCCAGTATTATGAAATGGATCTTTTGTTATAAAAGTTTTGATTATAGCCATATCTCGAGATAGGTAGCAAACGTTAAAAAAAAAATTTCTGATAAGAATGACAATAATTAAAGACACATCACATCGAATATTACAACATTCCACTCAATCATTAAGAATGAGATGGATCAGGTCTAAAGGAGTGTGAATCATTACAGCACCAGATATTATGAAATATGCACCCAATTGATTGTGGCAAACAATATTGCAGTTTAACATTAGTGATCAAATAGCAAACAATGTTATCAACATATAACCATAAACAAAAGACATGAATAATTATTCAATATATCTCATAAAAAAGTGTAACTTGTTTGCACAAAGTGAAGCACAGTTGGAAACTTTACACTGACATTACAAATATTACTAGCCCATGATTAGAACTGGAGATAATTTAATTTTTAATAGTTTAATTAACAGCACTAAACAGAACACGCTCAGAGAACACTTAGAGTCTAAAATAAGCAAGTATGATTTTTGCCAGGTTCTACGTAAAAAAGAAAGAAAGCAATATTCAAGTGAAGAAGGTAATATTTCATAATGGCACATAAAAATATGGCAATTTTATGAAGCTACAGAAATACATTTTGAAATTTCTAGACATGTATCTGCAAAGAAAATGTAAATGGATGGAGATGCAAATCAAATCATCCCAGGAAGAGTTGTTCTATATTCATATTTTTTTTTAAATTTTGTCGCTGTCCAATTTCCAATAGATGATCAGTAACAACGATAAATGGGGATAAGACAAAGAAATTAGAGGAAATTGACAAATATCCACTGAAAAAAAAAGTTGGCAACAAAGTACAGAATTAGATGATTAGAACTGATAATATAATGATTCTTAATAGTATCCAAGACAGGTTTAGTTGGTAACTGGGGTTGATCAATTAAAAAAATTGGAAAAACGGGTGATCGATAAATTAGTTACTTCTCTTGCTGTTTTGGGGGCAGTGATCAATAAGAACAGTTCGAATTTTCATAAAACAAGAGTGAATGCTACCTGGACACAAACAAGAGAGCAATTTAGGAAAAACTTTCATTGTAAATTGAATCTCTTAATAAAAACCTATTCAGGAAGGGAATTTTCAAGAAACAAAAACATTTTTTCAAGGCATAATAATAATGCATGAGCCAAATTTTGCGAAATTGGTTACAAAATAGGGCTTTCCAAAAATGCATGATAGCAGAATGGATCTCACTGCTTTCATGAAAAAATACCATTCTTTTTACCAAACTATCCTCCGGGAATATAATTAAAGAAAAAATTAAGCTACGACATAGGGTAGGTGATTATGCATGGATCCACCCGAAAATTCAAGCGCTTCTTCTATAGACTATAGTCAACCTTCCACAAAATTTCATTGAAATTCATTGAGAACTTTTGGAGATACTGAATGGACTAACAGGAGTGAAAACAAAGATGCACAATAAAAATTTCTCAATCAAAAACAAATCCTTGGATCTATTCCAAAATTTGATCACTCCATTCTCACGATATGGCTCACGCTTCCACAAAATTCAATTGAAAACTTTTAGAGGTATCATGTGAACAGACAGGAGTGAACACAGAAATTTATGGGAAAAAAGAAACGGAAAAAGATATTTCTGCATTTTTTTTTTTTTTTCATATTCGCTCCTGTTTGTCTACACAATATCTCAATAATTTCTCCATGAATTTCAATGAAATTTTGTAGACAGGCAAGCCATTGGGTAGGGAAGTAGTGATTTAATGGGGCAGATCCAGGAATTTGTTTTTGATTGAGAGATATTTTGAGGTTTTAATATTTTACACATTTCTGTATTTGCTTACATCTGTCCACAAAGAATTTCCAAAAGTTCTCAATGAATTTCAATTAAATATTGTGGAAGGTTGGGCTTGTAGAGAAGAATTGATCAAATTCTGGGGCAGATCCAGGAATCTATATTTGATTGGGACATATTTTTGTGTTGTTTTTTTTTCAATAAATTTCTGCATTCACACCTTTCAGTCAACATGGTATCTCCGTAATTTAGGAGCAAATCAAGGAACTCATTTCTGATTGTTAGATATTCCAGCATTTTGATATTTCATACATTCCTATGCATGCTCCTTTCTGTGCCCACAATATCTACAAAAGTTCTCAATGAATTTCAATGAAATTTTATTTTAAGGTAAGGCATATGTTGAGGAAGAAGTGAACAAATTTGGAGGTGGATCCAGGAATCTGTTCAGACTGACAGATATTAAATTGAGTAAATCTTTAAATTTTCAGCCCTCTAGCTCTATTAGTGCATCCTGTAAGCATGACACATACATAATCAGCCAGACCCACTTAAAAACAGAAGTTAGTTTTGTTGACAATTTGGTGGATGTTTTCAAATAATATATGATGAAAAAGCAGCAAATAATAAGTTACAGACAATCATCAGTACTTCTGTATGTTGCTACAACAGGATATATATCCACAAAACGTTAGTATCCATAAATGTTACCATTCCTCTATGAAATGAGTTGTAACTATTAATCGCAAGATGATTTGTCATCACGAGCTTACTTGGAAATGAGAACCAGCAGTAGCTATTAACCATGTAGGAATAGCCCATATTTAGCAAAAAATTTGAAGCTAAATTAGTAAATAGCAATTAGCCATAAACAAATATCAGTAAAAAATTATATAGAATATTGCCAAACTGTAGCTCAAAAAGGATCAGAAACAGACAGAAAGCAAAGCATAGATCAAGCTTTGGGCATCAAATCTGAACAAAAACTGCTAGAAAAACAAGTAAATTTACAAATGTTGTCATGTGCTAAAAGTGACAATTGCACAAACCAATAATGAAAGCATGTTAAAAATGACATTCAAAACGTATGCTGGAAGCAGCCAAATTAATTCAATTACTTTAATTCTCTTTATTCTCATGGTTACTCTTCAATTTAGACAACTTGTATTTACCATTAGGAAGTTATCTCTTTATAGCCATTTACAGCAACTATTTCATTCAACACTTGATGCCATTTATTTACTAAAATATTAAACTTGTTGATTTTAGATTCCAACTATCTCCTTTTTTTTCATTACACAAAGATTATGTGTTATGACAAAACATTAAAATGATAGTTGTATCAAAGTAGTGCATTAAGTAAATATTGATTGTTATGTGTATTGGGACAGGGCAAAATCTTGATGACCTAATTACAAGCAGATGTCACCAGTTCCATTATGGAATGAAGCAGTGACACTTCTTATTAATTAAACATTATCATAATTACACGGAAACAGATCAATAATCTACTGATTAAAAAAATCAGAATATCTCCTTTGTATATGAAATTTCCAATTGGGAAATCAGCTCATAAAATCAATACAAATCAGGAATTATTACATAGATTAACAAAATCATGTCTAAAACATAAGATTACCACAATTAATCTGTTATAATTATAGACCATCTGAGCACATTTCTGCAATCACACTAGAATGATTTTCCAGAGTTGATATTGGATCAGAAATGATCTTTCAAAGCTGATATTTCAATAAAACAGGGAATATAAGAACAACTTGAATCTTACCATTGAATTATTTGTGATAAAAACTGTTCAATATAATAGTTAATCAATTAATGGAAATGGCTCTCATATTTACAAAACATTCACAAGTTACAACTAATATTTTACTTAAAATGTAACATATAAACAATGGGATACAAGATCATAGTTTGACTTGATGTAAATGTTAACCGTCTATTTATTTACATAAATACTTTTGTTATTATATGATAATAAAGTAAATTGAATCAATAAATAAATCTGCAATTACATTTAGAAATAGGGTTGGTTTCTGGCATCTATCTGCATGACAAACTCCCCAAAATACAAAATATAGATATTAATTTTGTTTGAATATGTTTGAAATAAAATAAAACACATTTTGGAAATTAAACTGAGAGAAATGTCTGATAGTCCATCTTTCCATAGAATGTGATTACATTCATTGAGAAATTTTTGAGATATTGTTTGGACTGACAGACAGACAAACATGAATGAATACATATATCTTTTCCAACTTCGTAGGCAGAGGTAAATGATAAGATGTATCTATGAAAACAAAGAGTAGCTATCTATCTAATTATATAAGTATATAAATCAAATGAGAAACTTGATAATAGTACATTAGAAAAAGGAAAATTTAATCCTTTCAAAACAAAGCCTTCTATAATTATACCTTGACAAGTAAAAAAGGTTTTACCAGATGAACATCAAGAATCATCAGTCAACAGGAAGTGTGTCTATCTATATCCCAAACATTTGCAACATACAGATTAAAAAGTTGGTTATTGATATAGTTTTTTTTTTCCATCAGAGAGTTCATGAGTAAACTGTTTTAATAAAACTACTCAAATAAGTGTTTGATCATGATGATATTTTTAGGGAGAACTGAAAGAGGAATGCACTTCTCAGAGCAAAATGAATCAAAAAAATGTTTTCGTTTATCTTAAGATGTAAGGAAACAGCAATAGAAAATGAATTAAATATTTGGACATTGAATACGAGCAAGGGGATGACAGAATGAGTCAGAAACTGAGACCTGTGTGACCAGTCTGGTCAAGTCAGTACATGCAGCTAATACAAACACAAGTGCACACTTACATTGTGCACGAACAGGGTTGATGATCAATAATATCAACAATAGCACAGGTGACTTCATCTACTGCAATGAAGATGCAGTCAAGTGTGTAGATTATTGTGCACATTCAACAGGAAACTAATGCATCAAGTAATATCGAGTTTAGCAGCCTGAATATTCAAAATGCTGCATATCTTATCACTTGGATTAAAGAAAATTCACGTCAATTGAAAGCTTCAAGACAAAAAACATGCATTGCTTGCAAAAGTATCTATAACGAACAATTACAGTTCATTGATATCTTCAACATGTTTATCATTGAAACCAAAAGGATAATTTTGGTATCAAGAATATAAAAGCAAGATATGTTTATATAATTTTGAATTTATTGAAAAGTGGTGAAAATTTGGGAAGGTGGGAGGAGAAAATTAATTATATATATGTGTGTGTGTATGTGTGTGTGTGTTCATTAGCATGATATAATATAACAAATCGGTAGAAGATGATAAATTATAAATCATTACAGAAAATAGTCTAGTGTTAGTAATTCAGTAACAAATCTATTATTTGATTTGAGATTCAAATTTTTTTTTATTTTAAGATTTTCATAACTGTGTATTAGTTGTTATGCCAAACTGAATGAAACTATGATGCAACACATCATTCCTGTTCTACCACTGATTCACAATACCTTCATGGATGACAGCACAGTTACAATTGAGGTTCCAGCTTCTCGTCCAGTCATTGTACATATCTTCATCCAGTTATAATACAAAATCCACTTTTCAGCCCAACTGCAGACCTGATGCAAAAATTGATCAATATTATATAACTGGACATTATTAATGCAGGCCTCCATATATCTGATTTTTTATTCATCATTCAAGTGGAACCAAGTTTTTTTCTTGTCAATTGCTCTTGAATGATTTGAAATAGAGTATGCTTCAATGTACTGATTTGAACTTTGTTCACTGATGAAGGTTTTGGATCAATTTCTCACACAGCCTTCAAAATTCTTTCATTGATTTATGGTTTGGGGCCCGATTTCCCTTCTAGTTTTCTTAACTTCAATCTAAACTTGCAAATTCCTCAAACCAAAATCTTACTATTCATGGTTCCTGATTGCAGAATTTTTATTCCTTGCGTGTTCAGTACCATTATGGTCATGTTTGAACTTATACAAGGATAAACAAAATGAAAAAATCATGAAAGGCTTTACATATTTGTCTATAATAATAAGAGTGAAAACTAGAAAGTACTCAAAGAGCACATACCTCTGTCAAAGCCACACACAAACTAAAAATTGACTGAAAATCAGTTCATATATAGCTATGATGAAGGAAAGGTAACACATTTCTATATTTTGGACTATTGTCTTAATATATAAAAAAAAAAACATCTCTTGATCGAAAACACATACCTGGATCCACCCAAAAAGTTGATCAATTCTTCCTTAGCCCATAGCCGACCCTTCACATTCATTGAGAACTTCTAGAGATATTTTGTGGCCAAACAGACCATCATATATGAATACATATGCCTCTTCCAACTTCATTGGTAGGGGTGAATTAATGAAATTAAATTTTCACTGAATTATCAACAAATAATATTTTTCAAACAGAAATATAAATGACAAAAATTTCCATCTCAAAACAAAATTGACAATTTCATGTTGAATAACCTTATTAACACTAAAGATTCAAGATGAATTTGCAAAAACTCAATAAAAAAGACTTCTAATATACTTTTAGAAATAGTAAGATTATATAGGACCAATATCCTGATTAGGTTATGAATGCTCAAGTGAAAACATTTTTCAAAATGTTCGTTTTATCTCAGCTCAGAAGTGGAAACTCATTTGCATCTACTAATTAGTTGATGGCAGGTATATCTATTAATTAGCAAGATATTTCCTGTTATTTGAATTTTGTTTCACTGTTTAAAAAACACTTCATTTTCAGAATGGATATCAATCTTATATCAATTTTAAATTTATACCAAAGTTGAGGGTTAAAGTTAGAATTCTTTGTCAAGATTCATTTTCTTCAACGTTGTATTTCTCATAAGAGAATTTCTTTCAATCTTATGCACTTTTAATCCATTACACCCTAGAACTTTCTGGAAATTTTGGAGTTTTTAAAAAAATAAATCATGTAAAGGTTTTACAAAGGGTAAAACTTGATATTTCTCAAAAATGAAAAATTTCCCCACAACATGCTCATAATCATTCAAAATACCAAAATTAAAAAAAAAATATTTCAACTTTTCAGCCCTTGAAATTTTGGTGTCATTTTTTTTATATTTTGATACAGCATGCAGAAAATGAGGGCTTGATAATATGCAGTGTATTATTAGATGAAAACAAATATTTTTTGATATTTTTGCCTAAATTTTGTATTATTTTTCTGATAATTTTTTTTTAAAAACCTAAGCTATTTTGGGGTTTATTTTTTTCTTTTTTACAAATAATACCATTTTAAAAAGTTGGCAACGCTGCTCACTTTATTTTGACTGCAATAAGTTTATGTCACACCATAATCCAATCAAATTATTGCTGATTCAGCCATCAGTTGAACTCTGGTCGGATTTAGTGTTTTTAATTGCAGATCTTTAATATTCATGTCACTACAACTCAACTCTCAATCACTGTAGAAAAGTATGGCATCACTTGACAATAAAATATAAATTCTAAGAAAATTAAAAGATAGTTATATTTTAATCAAAATTTTATTCAATTTCATTCATCAAAAAGAAACTTTTTACAAAAAATGGTCAAGAAAGTCAAATATTCAAAAATGAATAGAAAAAAAATTTCACCAGTAATTTTTGGTAATTTATACCTCAGTTTACCCCCTTTGTACAACCAATTTTTTTAATCTCACACAAACTTTTTCTCCTCGTGGTACGAGGATCATCAAACTATATTTCAGATATACTAAATGCCCAATTAATTCATGACCAAACTGCAAAGCAAACAAATTATTTTGATACGAAACTACTTATTTTCAATTTTCAAATTCAATGTTTACTTTTATCATAACTTTCATTATCGAAAAGACATCAATATATCACGGTTTTTGTATGAAAATGAGGCAAAAATAACATAAAATCATCTAATTTTTCTAGAAGTAATGTAAATATGTGAAAATAAAAAAAAATTGATTAATAATGCTCATTTTTCATTCAATTGAAAAGGAAGTGAATTTAAATTGATTTTCATTTTTTTTTTAAAGTTAAGGTAAAAAATAATTTTCCTCTTGGAACTTTGGATTTAGCAGATTAACAGATAACCATCCATCACTATCAGTCCGTTAAACCAAGGGTTTATTATATCACTATTTTAACCTTTTCCTAACGGATTTCTTGATGTTGACTTCTAGAGTCTTCAGCCAACAATATTCATCACTAAAAGACAAGAAAAATGATGACGGTTCATATAATGCATCATATTACAAGAAAACATTCACAGAGCAATCATCTGTGAAATATCAATTGTGAAATTCAATTATATCAAGTGTGTGGAATTCTGTTTACAGAAGTCATTCTAATAAACCTTTGCATAACTGATAGCTACTCTTTAAATAACCTCATTTTTATGCAGTATTCAAAATTGATAAATTCAACTTATTTATATTCAGTTCCTTCTAGGTAGTAGAGGATAGCCTAAAAGATTTATACAAAAATAAAAGGAGATGTGGCCATAACTTCACGTGCATTACATCTTCAAGGGAAAGTGTTTCTTCTTTATTGTATTTGCATTAATTTATCATTATTGAAAGCTGTATTCACAATTTTCAATGGTATATGTTGAAATTATTCAGAAAATCTAAAAACCATAATAAAAAAATATATTATGAAACACAATGTTACTTATTTGGAACTGATGCAAAGAAATACTGTAAAAGAACATGAAATTCTGAATAACTTCGAAACTGAAACGGAGAGCATTCAACCACTACAATGATAGAAGCCATATATTAGCTATGTACACAGGCAATGACAGATTTGGAAATGTGGCATGTGAGCATGTTTCAAAAATACAAACACTTATAAAAGTGGCATGCTTTGACCCCATATGTTGTATATATGATGTATTCTTTAATCTAAAACTATCCAAAAATCACCCTCATGATTTTCTCAATAGACAAGGATATTAATTCAAATTAAATCAAGGCAAAATATAGTTTCCCCACGTTGGATTATACTAAGACAAAATTGAATAATTTCTACCTCATTAATTTTTATATTGTTTGTAAGATTATAAAACTTCTCCCATAAAATGATTTATCTATTAATCATATTTGAGTACAATGTCATCTTCTTAATGCAATTTCTATATCTCAAGATAAAAAGCTTAAAGGTCAACTTAAACAAAAAATACACTTTTTCAAATGACGCACATTTGATGACCCAATGGTGTTAAAAATTGTATTCAATTTTTTTTTCAATACAACTCCATATATGGTTGAAAAATCAATCGAAGTGTTTACTTGTACAAAGAAAGATGCCAAGTTTAATATACATGACTTATGTCCCTTTACAGGAGTCAATTGTGATATCAGGGCTGACTATTTCCATCATCATCAGCCTTAGTCTCCACTGTAACAAAAAATCTGAATTTGTTTACATATATCATATACTAAGCCCATAATTATTATAATAACTAATATAATTAAGCAAATTTTCATTTTTCATCGTATAGCTAATTTATCAAATCTTCCTCATTTTTTTCTAATTATTGGCTGTGTGAATAGATATTTACACTAGTTATCAATTTCTTTTACAATAGGAATTATCATTGAAAAATTATAAGATAAATAATTTTGGATCAAAATTTATACAAAATTATTCTATATTGTTTTGAATTAATTGTTCATCTTCTTTACTTTTCTTGATCGATTTCCACACATTAGAAAACAAAAACCCCAGTCAGGTACTTGAGGTCTCATTTTTTTTTTTCCGAATGGTCCCATTTGAAAAAAAATTTCACAACTAATTTTTTTGTGCTTCCAATCCATAAGACCTTTCTCTCCTCAGGGAATCAGTCAGTTTTGAGAAAAGTCAATCTTGAGTTCAAAGAAAAATCAACTTCAGGAATATTGTCTGAATCACATTAAAAAAAGACCATCATATTGTGGTCAACTATGACATCATATGCAAGCATATGTAATATTGAACTAGATGTCAATTTTTACTGGTCAATAATGCAGAGATCAGTTAGCCATAAAATAATGGTTCAAAATATGATTTTTGGTAACAAAGAAATAGAATGTCAAGTTGAAATTTTATAATGAAATTTGTTTCAGTCGACATGCTTGAGACCATTAATATAGCTAATTAAAATATTTTATGGTTAAATTTTCTAAATTGGCAGTTCTATAAAAGATTTATAACAACTTTAGGAGGAAGTCTCAATTGATTTACCAAATTATTCTGTATGACAGTTGAAGAGTTTTCTTCTTGATGCATGGGTTTATTCTTTAAACACAAATGAGCTACAAGAATTAACAGAGATTCATTTGGTTCAGAATTGAAAGATCTTCCTATCATAAAGAATATATTCATATAGTCTATTTGTAAATGATAATTTCATCATGAATATCTTACCTATTTTTGGTGTTGAGCATATATTTCTAGAGATGATATTATCTTCCAACTTGATTAGGTACATGAATTGAAAGAATATAAAAAGTACTTTCATTCAAATTTTCAAGCACATATCTTAAAAAGTCAAAGTTATTGACAAAGCCATTATCCAACAGCAGATATTACTTTTAAAATATAAGTCACTGACTTTCATGATTCTATAAGTATAGGGTGATTCCAGGATAGCTCAACCAATGAAATTGGGAAATAACACCATTACCTCCCTCTTCAATTTTG
Source organism: Thysanoteuthis rhombus (assembly GCA_963457665.1). Lineage (NCBI taxonomy): Eukaryota > Metazoa > Mollusca > Cephalopoda > Oegopsida > Thysanoteuthidae > Thysanoteuthis > Thysanoteuthis major. Next base: position 17,250,830 of record OY735217.1, read on the forward strand.
CTGAAAGTTGGCATACGGATAGATTTAAGGCAAAAAGCGTGATTCCCAAGTTTTTAGCTAAAATGACCAACAAACAGTTCAAAAGTTACGAACAAGGCCATTTTGAGGTCAGATGCTGACCTTTCTTTTTTCAAATTCCTATAACTTTTTTTCAGTTGGTGGTCACTGTATAGAAGTATAGAGGGCACCTGGGGCATGGTGGATCAGAAAAAAATAATTGGTGGTAGGAGCTAATACTATCCATATATTAGGGTAAAAAAAAAATGAAAGATCAATTCTGTTGACTATGAAGTAGAATAGTTATATGGAGATAAGATAATATCTCTAAAAGTTAGCAGCTGGTAGACAATTGTTTATCTTATTATTTTTGATCCACTGTGCCCCTGCCTTAATACACTACAACAAGAGATTGAATGAATGAAATCAACATGCTAAACAGTGATTGCAGTTTTGACAAAAGAAAATTATCAACGGAATCTCTATTTCACCCCATAAAACACGATTAGAAAATTCTGAATAGTTATGGATCTATAATGAAAGTATGAGTACCTCTGGCTGGATATTTCTTTTGGCTCAAAATTAAGTCCCTTAGCTTGCACACTGTACAATAATGCTGAAGGAGGCAAGCCTTTCACAGGCTAAGATGGTGGACGAGTTAACTTGATAAAAGGAAGTAGCAGCCATCTTGCATATTTGCATTTGTAAAAAATCATAATGATTCAGTGCCCTATGATCCAGTATGCCAGGTTTCCCCAACATATTTCTGATCAGAATGACCAGTAGAATCTACAAATACCATTGTTTTTGATGTAGGATGAAAAATTGAAATTTCGATGATGAATGAATATTTGAGCTCACCAGCTGACCTCTTGGATACAGGATTTCAGGAAAATTTATTTCAAATAGATAAAATTTATTGTATGAAGGCCATAATACATGCTTAAATATGTGTCCATGCATAAGGGATGAATTAAGCATGTACTTACACAGTAAATTGAACAAGATTTGTTGGGGCGTTAGGGGGGATCTCAAAAAACTTACCTACCCCAGGGTCCTACTAGTAATCATACAAAATTTGGTGGTCATAACTCTGGCCATTCTCAAGTTTTGCAAACACAGACAGATGGATGGACATTTGGTAAATTGTCAAGAATGCCTTCTTCTGCTCATTCTAAAGAAGTCCCCTGATATAACACAGTGTCTGATATAAGTTGGGTACTTGATAAACCCAAATATTTTTATCTATATTACCGCCCACTCATAAAAAAAAAACATGAATAAAAACACTGAACTCATAAACCCAATATCTAGGGCTCAGTGCTATCATAGCCCATTTGATGACAATTACCATTACATGCACATCGAAAAATATATTTGACTTAAGCAGACTAACTATAAAAATGAAATTAAGAAGACAAAAACATTCCAGTAAGCAATGAACAAAACTAATTTTTATTGATTTGAGCTTTTCCCCTCAGGAACTCAGGGTATCTGCATGTGCACCAGCTCATAGGTTGAAAGGGTTGAGTCATTGGAGTAAATATTTGGTTTTTAAAGACTCAAACTCGATATACTTGACAATATATTGTAGTTATTTGGTGGTATCATTTAATGGAGAAAAAAAATAGAAGAATGCATTTGTTTATTTGTTCAAATCTCTTAGTTTTTACATGATAGATGATGTTTGCAATCTTTCATCTATCGCTATTCCTTGAAAATCACCCATACCCACTCATCCCAGTTATTGTGGCTTTGTTATAAGACATTTGGTTATCTTGGACCTGAACCACATTATAGCTGGGACCCCAGTATTATTCTGACTTGCATATTTGATGGAATATTGGCGGGTCTTCTAATAAGAATAGATAAGAAAATGGTTGAGCGTATCTTCCAGTCCACACTAACTAGCCAGACTTTGAGTTGCTCCTCCAGACACTATACTCATTTGTAAAATCAATAAAATAAATGGTTTAAATAGATATAATAGAACCATTTTAATATGAAACTTATGCAAAGATTTAATACAATATCCATATTTAAAAGGTAACCCAGAATATAGACCACTAGACAAAAAAAATGATAAAACCTGGATGAAAAAATGTTGTTTGAAGTTCTGAGATGAAGTATTATTATTACATGAATTATTCAAAGTGTACTCATTAAACATCAGTTTATGTATTCTCCAACTTTAAATGTGTGTCACAACTAGTAGGCTTTGAACAAAAATCCCTTATCTTATCCACAAGTTGTTTTTTAAGTAAAGATGAGACTATCCATTCAAATAATTCATCAACTTGTATGAACATTCTAAAGTAAAAATGAACACCAGTAAAATGCTTTTGATATCCTCAGAAATATTAACATGAACAGTGACTTTAAAGCAATTTATAGATGCTTGTAACTCATATTAGTTGAATCAAATAACAGTTCTTTTAAATGAAATATGATATTCAAATATGGATAGCACTAATGCTTACTGACAACATAAGGTATACCTCTACATCTGGAAGGCACATACATACAGATTAAGAATAGTCTCTTCTAATACAAATGATGATTTCAATGCAGATTCAATATCTTATTGCAGGATTCACACTTCTGAAGATAGTTGAGAAAGCTTACAATAATTCATACTAAATTCTCTAAAAGAAAGGGACTTTTTAGAGTTACTACACATGAAAATACAAAAAGCTTTGTAAAGGTCTATGGATGCTCTACTGATGAAACTATTAAAATGAACATCATTTCCAATTTTTATAAGTGTGCTGAGTTTTTTCACTGATCTTTGAGATTGCTGAGAAAAGACAAATATCTTTTTATTCAAATCTTACAGATATAATTAATCATCATAGCTACCACTAGATGTCTATGGTTCAATTCATTTATCTAAAGCTTATCTCAACTAAAAGAGAAAAAACAAACTTTCAAACCAGAACAAATGAAGTTTTTTATTGAACAATTTCATTTGTTCTGGTTTGAAAGTTTGTTTTTTCCACTTTTGGCAATTGCAAATGCCATTAGACATACAGGCTGAGATTCACAAATAAATATATCAATCTTTTTAAATTCCTAATTTGTCCCAATTTTCCCTATGAATAAACATTTTCACAAAGTTATTTTAAGCCGAGCCATTTTTTATTCTGCTGAAATATTCTCTATTATTACCAATTCAATATATTTCCCTCTGCTTTGAGAATAAAGATAAGCGAGACTGGCAGGGTCAAACTCCACTCAAACTTGAATACATATTTTTTTGTAAAAATATATTTAGTTATTAGAATGAAATAAGATCACACGTGTAGGATAAATTTTCACTAACATCTAAAATTTGTCAATTTAGCTCAGTCAGTAAGACAAGAACCAGGCCATAAAATCTATTAATTAGCTTCCAGAATTACAGTGCAGTCCCTCTATTACTGGTATGATGAAAATATCCCAATTGGACCAGTGCAAAAATGACTTCTTGAAGTATCGAATCTCTGTAGCCTCAATCACAGACCCAACCAAACAACAATGAACATAGACTAGAGGTATTCTTCCCTTTTTACTTGTCTGCCTGTCTGTCCCTGAGTTCATTTCAGTGCTCCTGGTCACATTGAGTCTTGAAATTTTCCATATATAGTCCTTTAGCCACCTTCGAAAAGGGCTTTCACTTTTTTTGGTGACAGAGAAATAAGAACTTAGAGTTGGGATATAGTGAGAAAAATGAAGCAACTTGGCTACGGTGATTTATCTTCAGGCAGAGGGGGCAATATTATATCATTTTTGTTGCACCCCAATATGCTTTCCATCAAAGGTAATTCCTATAGAATTGGTCTGCTAGATTCTTTCTGCTAGGCTAAGTCAAGTTTTCTCTATCAAATGTATTCTTCATACATAATAGAGTTTTGATGCTCATGCCTATTCTCAGGACTTGAATACAAAAAAAAACATTATCAAAAACTAAGTTGAAACACTTTCATCAACTTGACATATGATGAGTTAGTACTACCTACCCAAAATATTCACTACAGAGCTTATATTTTGTTTCTATATCTTAATAATCCAAGCTATGAAAGAAGCCATTTTGAAACAGCTTGTAGGAAGCATTTATTACTGCATCAAAAGAAACATTCAAAACTAAAAGTGCCACATAATCCTAATACCTTCAGTTAAATATAAATACAAAGTAATGGATGCGAAACATAATGCAAAACAAAGAGATTAGACAAATATTTGGTTTGGGATGACTCCAACAAGGCACTATCAAGATATTGAACAAGAGTCTCTTCATACTTGTTGCTACATAGGAAAATATCCAATAGTTTTGTCAAAAAATTAATATCTACTTGGAATATTCATAATTCTGAGGCTAAAGAAATACATACCAGCATCAAATTGAAAAAAAACGTACAATTTTCAATTTTTTTCTCAAATACTCTCTGGATAATCTTCAGTTATTCAAGCAATTCAGACAGAATTTATTAGACAGGATATTTCGAAATAATGAATGTTATACTATGGTCAAAAACAAAAAAAAACTGCAGATTGTCAGGATAATTATGTCTTTAGAAAATCTATGTCAAGGAATAAGTTACTAAAATAGTCATAGAACATTGAGTATTTTAGGTTTTCAATTTTTCACAAGAATCATATCTTTTTCATTAAAATGTCCAGAAAACTTGTGTTAAAGTAATATAAGAATATTATGAATAAAAAATGATAGAAGCATTCACTATTAATAAGAGTAAAACTGAAAATATACTAACAGATAACACTGATAATAATAACTGATAAAAAAATTAAACATAAGATTCTCCTGACAGCATTAATTTTTGGATAGGCTGTTGTTTGCCTATAAATAAATATGAACTCTTAAGAAAAAAACAAATCTTCATCAAATGATTGTATTTTATTCTCTTAAACAAAAGTGATACAAAGGAATATTGTAATTCAAATAACTAGCACTGTTTCTTTTACAAGTTTATAAAATAATCCTATTCTTTGAAGCACTAACTGAATAACTTACAGCTGGATTCAGAATTGCTAAATTGTCAAGAGCAAAAAGCATTGACTATTTCTAAATAATATATTTAGTGGCTTCATACAATTGACTTTTCAGTTGTTTTTTGTACAACTTCCTCATTTGTTGAAACTTATAGATGGAAGAAAATTTTACAGATGATAAACTTCCGAAGAACTATGTAAAGTGAATTTTCATATTGTCTGAGTAGTTGCTGATGTTTGTGGTTATATTAAATGTAAATGAAACAAGCTGCTGCAGGGTCAAATTTCACTCCTACTTTTATTCTGACTAGAGATGATTACTGCAATTTTTGTATTGCATATATAATACATAGAAAAATATGAAAATGTTTTTTGTAGTATAAATGTACTTATTCATTTGAATGAAATAAGCACTTGCAAATCCAAGATAAATCTGGTAGACAGGTAAGACACCACCCAACCAATAAGTTGGTCATGATTTCAAATCACAGTAGGGGAATGTCATTTTTACTCAAGAATTTGGTGAGGATTGTTCGAGACATTTTAGTTCTTGCTACAGTTGGAAAGTCAACTCCAAGTTTGGACTGGAGTTTGATAATTAGCAACTAGTTAAATTCCTTTTTGTCTTTTATAAATTTAAACATTCCAGGACTGAGGAGATGGTAATTATATTTAAGCTAAATATAAACAACTGACTTAGCTGACACATTGTGATAGAAATTAGTAGAGCAAGAAAGATGCAAATTTCATTTTGTGCTGTTAAAGCAATAGTGAACAATGTATTTTGTCAGAAGTTCAAAAGAACTATTACAGTTTTGAGTTAACAGCCTTGCACAGAAATATCATCACCATAAAACAACTCAGAACACAAATACCATCAACAAAATTATTTGTAACATTACAAAGCAAGTCATAAGATCATTGGAATGGAATTTTGTATAACTCAGTTTTCAAACTCATTACTTTTAGAACAGAAAGCAATGCAATATTCCATAAAAAAATTATCAGAGCATCTCTCTTCATAGATGGCAGATATATTCCACAAGAGATCAAACTTGAGAGTAAAAGTAAGCCAAAAAGAATGCAGCAATTAAAAATAATTTGTTCATCTAACCTTACATACATATAAATTTAGATGTCTGTATGTCTGTGTGCACATATGGACGAAATAAAAGCAAAGAAATATCTAAAATTTTACATGATCATAATCAGATATGAACATACAACCTACCTGCAAGCAGTCGTACATTCTAATGAATGCCCTACTAACATATTTGTGAAATGTGCGATTAGATTTATTGCCGAATATCTAATGTTGTAACATTCTAAAAAGAAAAGTCATTTCTTCTATTTTTTCTGACAGTTTTGCTAATTCAGTAATTTTTAATTTTTCGTTGATATCATACTCACTTTGTAAAATTGTCAAAATGAAGGTCAGATGTAAGAAATATTGAGTTGCCTAAATATAAATATTTGAAAAGAAAAAAAATACCACTGTACAATCAAATCATCAACTTCCACTTCAAATGTTACAGCTTATTTATTATCAATATTATTGTTTATCGGTTAAGATTCAGTGAAGCTAACTGTTATATGAAAAATTATCAGAACATAGTTGACTTCAGAACAGGTGACTTCAGTCATCAGTCATATATTTGAAAAATTAGATAATATCTTCTGCAAGTAATTGCTCCTGTTTCCAATCCATAACGCCTCCGTTTCCCCTGGAAAACAGTCAGTTCCTAGAAAAATTATACTTTAAGCCTTTAGAAGAAGGGTTGCATTCATACTGTAACTACCATGCTAAACTTGATTTTCAGTCCATCATATGGAAATACATCTTCAAAGTATTTGGTTACTTCCAAAATTGCTTTCAGTTACTTCCTTACTTAAAAAAAAAATAAGGGGCAAATCCTTCATTTTGTGAATGCAATAATTTGCACAAAAAGCCAAAAATTATTTTGTTATACCAGGTGATATTCAAAACAATAATACAATTCATGTATGTATCAAGTTCTGTTTTTCTTTAATGAATGTTACACACTTGCCCAATCTATGTTGAAAAATTCAGATAAGTCTTATGCACCATTTATAAGATTGAGTGAGTGAGTGAGCAGAACTTGACAATTTACAATTGTTATTTGATACAATTTTTCATATGTACGGTTACAGTTACAGTTAGGTCACTTTTTTTGCCATTTTGTGCATCCATGGTTGATTTCAACAATGGTTGGAATTTTTGCCTTCAAAAGGATAAGGATGGCTAAATAGTGTTTAGGGTTTAAAGAAATTATTTTATAAATTCCATATTATCTGAATCTTAGACCCATACTCCTATTTTCAAACATTTCAATAACAAAAAATTGAGCAGACTACACTGACCAGTCTGAGAGTACACGTGGACATGCATGCAAACTTCCCTGAGGGTGTGCAACACCCATGCCTAAATCTGATTGCACAACCTGCAAATCAGTACACTCAAACAATTTGGCCATGTTGCGTAAGAAAACATATATAAAAGAACATATTGTATTTTTTACTGTTGAACGTGCTTTTATTTCTTCCTCAAGCCACACCGGGATTCCCTGTTAATAGTATATAATAGAGGACAGCCATAAAAACACAACTTGTAAATTTACAACAGGACCAAATTGAAAATCAATCATTATACTTGCTTATTAGCTTCTTGCATAAACTACAAGAAAAAGTCATCAAATTATTCAAGAGAATGAAGTATATCTAAGAGTAATGAATGAAGTCACAATCTAAACTCAACACCTTATTTTTGTATGATCTGGAGAAGATTGTATAAGTAAAAGTATATATGTGACTAAAGACAACAAACAAAATAAAAAACAAAATCTCAGATATGAGTGCCTTAAAATAACTTCTGATTTAAGTCTCCAAAATTACTTACTTCCTCAATAACAAGGGCCATCACAGGAAGTGAGATAACTCTCAAAAATTATTATATAAATAAGATTTTTTCTAAAAAATCAATTTCTTTCATTCAAAACTTCACTTTTGATATTTCCATGAAATGATAAATGTGACAAAGACAGAAAATCATCAATATTTCTGGAGTACAATATTTTAAATACTACATCAATCTGATGATGACTGGTTTGTAGGCAACAGTGGGTTTTCAAACAGGTATTAAACAAAAATCCATTGTCCTATTTTTACACATCCCAATATTCATTGAGATTTGAGTCATCAGAGAATGGAGTTTGAAATTTGAAAATCAACACAAAAAAAGGAAAAATAAGGTGGAAATTTCAAATCCCTACACATCTTTTAACTAACCAAACATCAATCAAGCACATCAAATAAGTCATAAATAAAATCAACAATGTAAAACAAAGAGTTTCAATTTTTTAAGTTGGCAAAATCCCAATTTATTCATGCAGCAAATATAACCTACTTTAAATTAAAGTCACCGAATTATTTGTTAACTTATAGTGTTCTGGGCCCTACATACACCTGGTACGAGGTATGATTTTATTGAGAGTCCAATATTTCAATGTCTGTTACACAAAAAAAAAAATTTTTGTAGCCTTTAACAAACTGCTATTTTTGACATACACATAATCGTAAGTGGATTTTCTGAGAAAATGCAACATGGAGATTAGCACGAGGTAATTGTTCAAAATTGAATTAAATCTTTCACCAGGTGCACAAAAGTATGTATAATTTAAGAATTTTAATTTCAAATGTTATATTTGCCGTGTGAGTATTGTAAGGATTTTGTCTGATATAAAATTTGAATTTCATTAATATTTAATTGTTACTTTTCCTGGGAATTAAAGTTATTTCATAATATTTTACAAGTAAGAACCCAAATTTTCAGATATCTACATAAAATTACCTGCATTTCATTTGCATCCTTCGCTGACATGAAATCAAACAAAATGTTGTTAGTCCAGTGAAGATGTAACTTGACCTCACACAAATTGAAACAAAAAAATTCTCTGCAGATTTTGTGTCCTCAACATGTTCTGAATGAGAAGGAAAAAATCTAAAAAATTGTATAAAGGGAAAATCCTGAGATTCAAAATGGCCACCATTGCCCAAGAACCTTGAGAATCAGGCACTGTATCAAGTTGAAATTCAGCAGGTGCATTTTTCAGGACCTAAGGAAGTACCATGTCAATTTGAAGTTGTTGGGATGAGCAGTTCTTGAGAAAGCTGGGATTAATCAACGGAGGAAACCATCTAATGTGTCATTCCTAACAAATCCCTATCCAAATGAAAAGTCACTCAGTCAGGTTCCGATTTTGGATAAACTATGCCAGTCAGGGCATTTTAGAGTAAAATTTGTCATGTGGCTGAAATAAGATAATTCAAATTGTATTTGTTCAATTGTATACCAGTGATTCTAAATACGATAGTGTCTCTCAAGAATCACACAAGATATTCCCATGAAATATTCTGTACATGCTAAAGAGACCCCCAGCATATTTTTAGCAAGTTAGTTTTTCGAAAATTCCAAATAAAAATGTCAATAACAGTAATTTGGTGTCACACTCGCATGATATAATCCTGTAGAATTTTGAGCAGAATAGGGTAAAAAGAAATGCAACTAGATTGAGAGCATATCGTTGGAAAGAGAATTTCATCAGGTTTACAACAGTGCATCATGTAGATTTGCACTTGGTGTGTATAAAAAGTTACAGCCAAAAATGTGAAGCTGGGTATTTGACACTTTACAAGAAAATTCAAGTATATGTATATTTCAAAGTATACTATGGATAGTGGATTCTAATTCTTGATGGAGATATATACATATAATTGTTGTAAAGAACATTTTCTCAATTTTTTCACTCATTCAGAACACAAAATCCGTCAAGTTTTTTGTTGCAATTTGTGTGAGGTTGGCCCTCATTTTTGAGTAAAAAAAACCTGGACTGTGTTGAGAAATTATACTTGGGGTAGCCCACAAATTGCGATTGTAATCTAGTGTTCAATAGTTTTTGGTCAGCAAGGTTTACAATCCAACAATAAGGAATGTAAGTCTATTGCAATGGAAATTAAGTTTTAAATTATTCATATTTCATGAAAAAGTATCTTCTTAATCCCTTTTATTGAATAACAGATTGAAACAAGCAATCCAGCACTTTTATTTTCAGAAGTTATTGGAATCATTCTTTTACAACTGACCACTAGTGAATTCTGATGGCCTTTTCAACATCTTTCTTTCATCAACTTGAGTTTGGATGATTGTCATTCGCATGAACATTCTAGTAGAGACATATTAACACAAGTGTTCATATACCAGGGGGAAATGCTCTCCCTTCCCCAATTTGGCAAAATGTGTACAACTTGGGGCAATTCAGTCTTAATGAAAGAATTCCCATCGGTATTAATCATAGAGATTGATCAGATCTCAGTTACAATTGTTATTTTTTTTATATCTAGTGTGAAACTGGACGAGTAATTTCTTGTGCTTTCATTGAGGTTTTATGGGGGGACTACGCAGACATGCTGGGGGGGGGGGGGTATGGGCCAGTGCAAGAGTGTGCGCGTACCTATCCAAGCACACTTGATGAATTAATCGCGAAATTTTAAAGCAAGATGAATCATTTTAAAATTTGATTCGATGTTTTTGCTACGAAAATCAGCTCAAAAAATGAATATATTTTTAAACGACGCCTGAAAAAATAAAAAATAATAAACAGAATTCATAAAATAAATGAATAACTAACAAGGGAAAGATAATTCATGTAAGCTATTCTTCCGTAGGAATAGCAGAAAGTAAGGGTCTAGTTAAGCATATTGTGGTTATATTGAAAATGGCCCACCTTCCTAAAACCTTTAAAAATTGACTTTTTATCAGAACTGACAAATATCCTGATGAAACCAGGGTCTTGTGGAGAGAAAGCACAACAAAATCTATTTTTTTATATCTTTACCAGGATGGATGTTATGTCCTTTACTTTTACCATTTTAACCAAGAGGTATGAAACAGCAATGTCATCATTCACATTACCTGTAAATTGCAAACCCAGTAAATTTAGTGCTTTAAAAAAAAGTTCAGTGTAGTTGTACTATTTTCATTCATTTCAAGATGAAATAATGGAGAAATGAATCATAAACGTCCATATCTGAATATTTCTTTTAAACTTCGTATTTTATGAAGCTCAGAGGACCTGAAAAGAAGGGTGCATATTACTGTTCGTTCTCTTTTTTTTCCTTTGTGGACGATTAAGGAAGTAATTATTTTGGTTGTTTTCCACCTATGTTCCCAGTCAGACGAAAAAAGCTACTCCGCTCATGACACTGTGGATCACAGATGAGATTTTTTCAACTGAAAACATAAGCAGCCAATCGAACTAACAAGGAAGTATAGTGAGTGATAACAACACGTGTAACAAGCCAGAAAGTAGCACACGGAGAAAAATGAAAGACCTGGCAGAATCAACAGAAACAAATATACATGGCCAAACAAACAGAATTTTTAAAATGTCCTGACATCGGTAAAATACAGTAAATGAAAGTTTCAAAGGAAAAAGATATATTGAAATTTCAAAGACAGGGTTTAAATTCCAAACAATTTAAACTAGTCAAATTAAATTAAATTCAAACAGTTTTCCAAGTTTTTTTGTACTTGATTATCAGCATTGGAATTATAAAAAGGAATCAAGTCGACAAGTTTCAATAATTCCTATCTAATCCTTTGAAAAAAAAAATAAAAAAAGACATTTGTTTTGACCATGACGTAAGAAAGATTTGATAATCCTTCATCCATTTCAATCCTTTCTTCATTAACCTCTGCGGGCTTTGGTAAATAGAATCAACAGCAGCACTTGATAATTTTAACAACGTAGGTATGTGGATCAAAAAAGCAGTTCTAGTCGTAGGTGTATTTTTTTTAATTTATTATCGCAAACATGAAAAGAACTTATCTATTTGACATTTCAAATGCATTTTTCACTCATTTTAAAATAAAAATTCCTTTCTTGGAAACTTAAGATGCGATAAAACGAGTAAAGATTTTACCAGATATTTTTTTTTATGTTCGACGTGAATTTCATGAAAATGTTTCAACAAAAAGGTCACCTGCCAAGCAACACGCGGCGCATGAAAAGCTGTGCGGCGTAAAAGAAAGAAAACTTTTTTGTACAAATTAAAAACGATTAATCACAAATCGTAGTTAGTCGTTGCAATCCAGATTGGCATTATGTAGATCAACATTCATTCTTCTTCAAGACGGTTCCACATCAAAATATTCATTTGTCAGAGATTGTACGTAGTTGCTACCTAATGACAAACTTTTTCTTGCATGATATAAAACCCTCGTTTACTGTTGACGCTACTCGTCTACCTTTTAAGGAATTGCATTGACTGGAATTACAGGAAAAAACATTAAAAAGGTATATTAATTTATAATTCAATCAATTTAAGTTTGTGGTGTGACTAAACTAGGATTTTGCTCCGATTATTAGATCAATGATTAAATGGAGAATCTGCAAGACGATTATTATGGTAAGTTCTACATTAACAAGAATTTACATGTTGTACAGCCGCTAATAAAGTGTACTGATTCTTGTTGGGCCTCCTTCATCAACACATTTTAATCTCGTCAATAACTTTGCAATAAAGTTAATTCAGATCAACACAGCAACAATGAGATTTCGGTGAAATAGTGTCAAACATAATGTGGGACCATTCTTAGCAGCATCACTAATTCCTTTCTTACAAAAAGTACTCATTTCAGCTACCACACTCATTAAGTACAGTGTTCAGATTCTAAATAAGTTATATAAAACGTTATGGTTGGACAATTGATGATATTGTTTTAAAGGGTGTAGAAAGGCAATACCTGTGCACTGTGCAGTATCAATGAATTAACAGAATTCTCCACTTGAAAACTGCATCCAGTTGAAAATATTAAGGTTTTCAAGCCAAAGCTTCTTTTATTCATTCCCCATGGAATCAAGTTACAAAAAAGATTAAAGAAAGTTGATTTCTTGATTTTAAAAGGATCTTCCTTGCAAAAAGGAAGTGAAACACTTTTCACAATTAATTCTATTAATCAATCTTTTTAAATTCACAAAATAAAATTTTGACAACCTTTTTTCACTCCTGTAAGTTGAACTAAAACTCCATTTAAGGACCTGTCATACCAGCCCTAGTGCTTTTCATATCACCGAAGCCAAGAAGAAACTCAACAAATGACCCAGGCGCGGTAATTCAAATGCAATCAGACAAAACAATAAAATAAAAAAAAGAGAAGCTTTTTTTCTTTCTAGGAGAAAGAGTCGTCAAACAAAGTTATTTAAATATTGAAGATGTCTTCATCAGAGTGAGATCGAGATACATGTCTCTACATACTATTGCAAAACAATCGTTTTTATTTTTTCCTCTCCGATAATTTCCTCAGTCGGTCGTGGTTATCATTTCATCAGCATCATCACCATAATTACTTTGTTGCAGTTTTGTGTACGTTTCTTTTCTGATGATGCCTATCCTTATCTCTATCCACCCTCTCCCTACTGACAAAAAAAGCCAATGCAGGCGGAAGTTTGTTGCGCTCACTTTCTCTCTCGCTCGTTCTTGTTGTTAATCCCAAGATTTATCAAGGCAACCAGGTTAATCCCGACACTGACGATATAGCTTCTCCTTCTCTTTTCTCTGAAAACATCGACCACTACTTTTTGTCCACTTTTCTCTTTAAACTGTGTGTGTGTGTGTGCGTGGGATGCTGCTGCCCTAGCCAGGTCAGCAGGTGTGACCTAAAAAGTCATATCATTTCTACTATTCTGTCTACTTTTTTCTTTTAAAACTCAAGTGGTTATTTTGACCACTTTCTTAATTTCCATGAAAAAAGTTACCTATTAATGAAAATAAAAAGAACTATCACGAGTCTCTCGTGATGGTTATTTTTATTTCGTCGAGAGCAAATGAAAACCAGACAGAATAAAGGCTGCACAGAGAGACCCTACACGAGTTCAGCATTACAACTTCACAAACTTAGTATCATCAAATCTACTGCAACTAATTTTAGCAGTAAATAGTGGTAGTTTTATTATTACTATTACGACTACAACGATTATTACTACTATTACTACTGCTTAAACTACTCCGCGAGAATTTTGTGATCGATTTTACTGTTTAGGTGGTGTTGATTGTCGACCTTGCTCGCAGCCCTAACAATAATAATAACGCTATCAGAAAAATGTATTGTTTGTATGAATCATTTAAAAGCAGACATTGAAAATTGGGGTTAACAATAAAAAAGAAAAAGAAATGATTTTTTTTTCTTGGTGTAAAAAGATATCTCAAAAAGCCCAGTTAAAATAGTAATTCAGATCGTTAGCCTTATTTCGGTTATTTTTTATTTATTCTCTTTGTGTTATCCTTCTCTTTTTGGCAAACTCGACAGTTCTTTAAAAACCAATCTCTTCTTCACACCCGTTGGCAGTTTGGCAGACTCGGAAGGTATCATGTGCCCTAGTGACCCTCTAACTATTTACTCTGCGATACAAAGAAATACACGATACCTGTGTGTGCGTGTGTGTGCGCTACCATTTATTCATAAGGAATTAGTTGTTTGCGTCAGAAGGCGCATACATCCGTTTACTTGTATTCGGAGAAAGGAAGAATTGTCTGTAGGGTCATAAAAAGTGTAGAAGGACAGCTGGAATCTTTAGTTTTCCTGGGGGGTAACCATTACCAATCAAGCATTTTTTTTGTACAACCCTCCTTTTTTATTTCTCGATATTACCAACATTTGAGTGTTTCCGTTGAGTGAAAAACAGCATGCTTTTTTAGATTTGTTATTGTTGTGAATGAACTAGGTTATGTGCCTGTCTGTACCATGCTGCTCTTTTTTTCTTCATTTTGGTGATGGTGCTGATGATGTGATGTAAATTCGAACGAAGAGTCTAAAGGGGATACAGTTGACTGAAGGAATTGTCTTACTGAACTAGGGCAGGGAGGGAAGGGAGAGCAAATAGAAGCGAAAGAAGAAAAACAGCAGAATCGGGTAAAGGAAAAAATGTAAAACCCATGAAGTTGCTGGGGGAGGGGGAATTATGAGATAATGATGATCATCACCTTCGTCTGCGTTATCATCATCATTGTCACCCCGATGGTCGTCATCAGGTGAAATAAATGGCTACTTTACTTTTCCTATTGATTTTGAGATGCGGCCCTCTCTTTCTCTCTTCATCTCTCTCTCTCCCCTCTCTGCCTTTAGTTATTACCTCTCTGTCTCTTTCCCTTCTCCCTCTCCAGTTGTTATCTCCTTCCAGACAGACAGACGGCATGACCCAAATATCCGCGGTTGTCGCTACACAACAACAACAGGCCTGAAACTCACATCATCATATACAACAAAACAAAATCAACATAGATGAAAAAGAATTCGTTTTTCTTTCTTTTTTCTTTTTCTAAATTATGATCGATTTCACAATCTCGAGAAAAAAATGAATGATAAAAAATAATTCATAACGTTCACCTTTTCAATTCATTTCTGTCCACCCGTTAATTCTTTTTCGTCATTTTGGGAGTAACACTTCATTTATTTAATAATCAGGTTGATGAATATTGAAGAAGAATAATAGGTGAGGAAAGAGAGCGATGGAAAGATAGGTAGTGCAGACAGAGAGGGGGAGAGAGTCAACAGAAAGAGGTAAAAGGAAATTATAGGGAGGTGGACAGGTTAAGAAAGTGAGTCAAGAAGACGAGCAGACGATTTGGGGAAACGATAGATTATTATTATTATTGATGATTGAATGTAGAACATTTTGAATAAAGTGAACAATTTTAAAATTAAACCATAAGAATATACATCAAGTTGAATATTAAAAGCGAAATTTAGATTTGCTTGAAGGAACTTATCAAAATCATTTTTTCGAAACTACTTTACTTATTTTTCTTTCACAAAGAAAAATGTGTCATTATTTGAACACAAGGTAGGTAAAAAAATAAATATTTCTCAGAGGCATGAAAGAAAATTAAAGTAGGCCAAGATCGATTATTTACTTAAAGATTGTTAGAAATAAATAGATTCAAAACATTTTCTGAAATAGTTTTTTGGGGAAAATTTCAAGTAGTGAAATAATTTTGTCATCAACAGGAACGCTAGAAGAAGACAAGACGAAAACCCGATTTTTAAGGTTAAATTTTTGAAAACATAAAACAAATTTCAACGAAAAAAATTGAATGAACAATGTAATTTGATAATTGAAATTTTCAATCCAAGAGGAAAATGAAAACCTAAAAAAAAACTTGAGCAAGAACAGAAAGGATAAGGTCTCCGGTAAGAAAAAAATCAATTAAATGGCACTTTGTTTCAATGTTTCGCTGAATTGAAAAAAATACGTGATTTGGAAATTTGAATGAAGAAATAAAAGAAAAATAGAGGTTTGTCGAATGAAAATAACATCATTGTGTGAAAGGAATGGAAAAATAAAGGAATTGTATAACTTACCCCAATTGTTGTTATTTTTATTTATCACACTGGACTGGAGGAATATTGGTTTTCAGGAGAAAAGGAGCAGGACAGATTCCATTTCCAGACTGGACCACAAAAACTGACCAAAATATTAATTCTCCCTTTATCCAGTTGTATACTTTTTTTCTCTTTTTTTTTTCATTCAATAACCATTCTTTTTCCCGTTTGTTTTCTTTTTCTTTTCGGTCTTTTTTTCTTTTTTGTTGAATGTTCTTTCACTTTCTTTCATTTAAAAAGAATGTGCGTCTTCTCTCTCCACAAATAGTTTTTTTCTCTTTCAACTTTAGACTTCAGGAATTTCCCTCTCCCCCTTTTTTGCGTTTTTGTTTCTTGTCTCTGATCTCTCACGCTTATGAAATAAGTTGAAAAGAAACATAGGTAAATAAGAAAAAAAAGACCGAGTTGAGTAATGAGTACAGTACACACTACATTAAAAACAAAGCGTTTTAAATTTACTTTTTTACTTGACCATGACCTCTCCACTCGGCATGTTTATATATATATATATATATATATATATATATATATATATATATATATATATATATATATATATATATATAGTTTAAATTTGGTTGATCGAGGCTCGGAATAAAAAAGAACAGACGTATTCGATGTTGTAAGGTGAAATAAGAAGTAGTAATAAAAGCAATAACACTACAGTTGTAGTAGTAGTAGTGTTAACACTAGGTTCTCAAGATAATAATAATAATAATGATAATAATAATAATAATGATAATAATACAAATTAGAGGTAACGGCGAAAGAAAGAGTATCTAAGAGATGGAAAGCCGTTGAAACCGAGCGAAAAATATTAAATAGGAAATCTGACGAGAGAAATCATTGGTAAAGGCGTTGGAGCGGCCTCCGCTAGTTCGAGGTCTCCTCCTCAGGTCGGCCTTGTCTGATGCTCCTCCTACCCTCGTGATGGCCCACTCACCCTCTCTCGCTTTGCTTTCCCCCTCTGTTGCTTTGTATATCTCCTCCCCATTCACTTTCTCCCCTCCTACTCATGCCCACCTTAGTGTTTTCCGTAACCTCGTGTTCGGATTGTAACCCAAATCCGAGCAATGCCCTCACCCGCCCCGGCCGATCGCTCGCCTTCATCATCCGACCAATTTTTTTTTTAAATCTCTCTCATCCTTCTCACATGTGAGTTTTTCCAATCTTTTCATCAAAACCATTCTAATTTCATAATTATCTCTTAGTATTAATGTGGTCACACTTCGTATGTGTGACTGACAGTGACATGTAACCCACACATCACCCTGATATTTCATTACGTCCAGAAGACCCAAGATGACAGGTCAATGAGTCAATGACTATCGCCCATTATTTTCAAAGAATTAAAAAAAAGTTACGCATGTTTTCCATCTTTCTCCCTCTCTCTTTCCCTGTCTTTCCCTCTCTTTCTCTCTCTCTCTCTCTCAAACATGCGTACTAAAGTATCCCTTAGTACAGTGCCTCTCTCTTTTTTTCTCACACTCGCACGCACACACGATCTCTCACAGTCTTTAGTCTTTTTCTCTATCTATGCACAATTACTCGTATTCCCACTCACTAACTCTTATTAGTATTTCGTAAACACTCTTACTCATGCTTCAACGTTTCTCTCTCTTTATCTATCTATCTATTTATCTATCTATCTATCTATCAATCTATCTATGTCGAACAGACGCGTCTTCTCTTCCTCCTTCTCTCCCTCATAAAAGACTTACATTCTGTCTCAAAGGCACACTCCATTTCTTTTCTATGAACTTTCTTTCTTTCTCTCATATTTGTCCACTCACGCACATAGATACAAATCCATACTCACACCAGGGAAGTAAATACAGAAAACAAGCTAAACAATAGAAACATTAAGCGTTTTCTTATCCCATTTTGGAAAAAAATACAATTATTTTTTATTACTTACTTGCTAAGAATTTGATCTCCTACTCTTCTTATTCAATGGATGAAGATAGCTTGTGTAGGAGATATATTAGAAGCGGGTGGAAGTTAAGGGTGGTCAGGGGACCATTCTTACATGCTGCTGCTGCATGCCTCCATCAACCATTCCGAAGCCACCCTGATGTCAATAATACGCTCATGAGGTACATCACACTAAAACTGTAGAGCTAGTATTCCAGATGAATTTATTAATTTTATAGTAGTGTTAGTATTGAAAAGGAATTTGTTTTTTTCTAAAGAGTAAAAGTAGACATTATTAGTTCATCTGGTTTGTTTAACGGTCGACCTGTAGGTCAGGTCAGGGAATTGGGGAGGGGGGATTGGTTTCTGGAGTGTTTTCGTTTTTTTCTGTATGACGACCCTTGGGTAAATGTTTTTTGTTTTGTTGTTGTTTTTAGTGTGTGTGTGTGTGTGTGTGTGTGTGTGTGTGTACAGTGTACACACTTCTGTTATGTTTCATACAAACACGCACCAGTAGTCGCCAAGCTGGTCAGTGTGTCAGTTATAAAAAGTAGAACAAGTTCATAACAAGAGAGAGAAGAGAAAGTATTACTGTGGAGTGAGTGTGTAAAAAGGATAAGAACTGAGAGAGTTGGGGACAAAAAGATGGAGAAAAAGCAATCGAGAGAGACGGGTAGAAAGATAGAGATTCAATAAGGGGTAGTGACTGGGTGAGATAGAAAGGTACGAAATATTTGGAAAAGGGGCCGTGAAGTAAGAGAGGAGATAAATAGGGTTAAAAGAAGAAGAGGAGAAGGAGAATGCGAGTTGCTAACAACTCGACAGAATGGTCCAGATGTTTGTTTGTTTTTTTATGTCAGTATGTCAAGCCGGGCTGCGGGCGATCTATGAAAATGAGAAAGAGGGGAAAAGAAAGAGAGAGAAAGAGATTATGAGCAACCTCAAAGAGTAACTCTCTCTTTCTCTATCCCTCCTCTGTCTCTCTCTCTCTCTTTCTCTCACTCTTTTTCTCATTTTGTCTTAAACACTTAGTGATGATGATTTACACAGCTTACAGCAAGGAGTAAGAATATAATCCGGAGCAGTAAATGAAGATATAAGGAAGAGGTTAAGATATATAACTTGAGAAAATGTATAATTGCATTTACTTGTTCCTCGATATCTCAAAATGAATGAATCAATAAAAAGTTAAAATTATTAGTAATTCATTATTTTTCGCTAAGGGACGCATTTTTTCCGATTACATATCTGTAAACAAAAAAAAACATCATAAAACTTAAAGAGAAATAAGTAGGTTGAGGTTCTTAGTGATCGCAGCATCAATAACATATTTGCATGTTATGCAGCGTATGTAAGTAATGTGTAGCGTAAAGGATAAGTAAAAAAGTAAGTGAGAAAAATTAAACCTACTGCTGCTTTGTTGGATGCATACATGTTGTCAAGGCAGTGTGGCAGTCGTATGTATGCAAGCATGTAACTTTATTGCATAACTGGGAGACTGAGAGAGTGTGTTTGTCAGACACAAAAAAGAGGGAAAGGAAAAGAAAGAGTTATGAGATAGATAGAGAGAGAGAGAGAGAGAGAGAGAGAGAGAGAGAGAGAACAGGCAACAATAAAAAAAATGATAATATTATTATTAATAATGTTTATTGTTTCAGTTTCTGCTTAACATTTGCAACGCACACACAAGGTTGAAATAGACAACGGGGCGATAAGCCTCTCTGGAAACTGAAAAAGAAGGAAAGGACACCCTGACCACAGACAAGCGGACTGACAGACAGATATCATACAGACCTGACAATACATGATGATGATGATGATGGATGTGATGGTGGTGATGGTATGACGTGGTGACGATGATGCTGCTGTTGATGATGACACAGATAATTATTAATTAGGTGCTGTTATGATACAGGTGTCCCAAATATATCGTCCGTAAAGTGAACGTAATTACTGCAGTAAAGCAGACGATATATTTGGAACCTGTATCAAAACAATATCAATAATCATGATGATGAGGAAGAGGAGAGGTGGATATAATCGTGACAATAATAATGAGGATAGTGATGATAATGATTGTCCGATGATTCATAGAGACGATTACGATGATAAGATGACCAAAGTTGATGATACCGAATAGAAAATAAATCATCGCTAGAGATCTTCATGATGATGGTGGTGAAAATGTGAAAATATATCAATAATACAATGATCATATCGGGAAGGTAGTGATAATGTTAATTACAAAGTAATGCATTCATGATCATGATGATGATGATGACGGTAGTGCTAATTGTTTTAAACTTCGATGGTGGCAAGGAAGATGATGATGATGATGATGATGATAATGATAGAAGCTAGAGAGAAGATCGACCGAATTTTTTTTCGCTCGCTTTCTAGCCACGCTGTTGGATTTAACAGCCAGTCTTAGCTGCAATATCGACCGAAATTCCAGAAGCCCCAGAAAAAATTAGCAGCAACAATAGCTGGAAAACTGGGGAAAGAAATGCCCTTAAAATTGGGCATATCGTCTTGTTTTCCCGTTTTGTGCATTTAGCTTATTTCTAGGATTCTAGCGTTGGAAGAAAAGGTCCATACAAATAAAATGGATAAAAGTTCAAAAAACGTGTTTTTAAACTTTACAAAAAAATAATAAATAAAGCAATATTCAGTCGTTAATCGAAGAGTTCAAGTTATTGCAACATCTTTTTTTTTTTACGTAACCAAGTTGACCGAATAATTCTTTTAAGAAAAGTTAAAAAAATTTCTCAACAGTTGGGTTATGCCTTTTAATCTGTTTAAAAGATTGAAAATGATAAAAAAAATTATTGTAAATTAT
Organism: Thysanoteuthis rhombus; assembly: GCA_963457665.1. NCBI lineage: Eukaryota > Metazoa > Mollusca > Cephalopoda > Oegopsida > Thysanoteuthidae > Thysanoteuthis > Thysanoteuthis major. The sequence continues at coordinate 17,272,027 of OY735217.1, forward strand.
TTGAATATATAATCTATTCTCGAAATTGAACTTCTAAAATAAAATGAAAAAATGACACTCGTGTAATTTATGCATTTTATGACCTATTTAGAAAATGGCACAAATCAAATATAAAAAAAAAATGTCCTTTCTTTCCAGACGGTTTTTCTACTTCCGTACGAACATACTTATTGCATGGAGGTTGCAAGGACGTGCGTGCGTACACATACACATACATACACATACACACACACATACACACACATAAATTAACCCCTACCGAAATAAAACAGTTAAAATAGAGTATAATTTTCCAAATTTGTCATTATCATATATGTGTGTGGATTAGCAGAAGCATGATGATATATGGAATTATATCAGCTAAAAGAATTCGACATCTTCCCCTATCTCTCCCAAAATCAACTTGACTTAATTAATGATAAATAAAATTAAAATCCACTCTGATGGTGTATAAATCTACAACCTGGAAAATCATATTGACACATTACATTACAGTATAGCTTGGTCTTATGAAATTTGATTTATTCTTGGATTTGCATGCAAACACGTAGACGTGTGTTTTATTAACTGACGGGAGTGTGGTTGCTGCTGACGAATTAATTGATAACTAAAAGTTCTTTTACACGATGCGGAACTCTCAACTCATTCTGCATATATTAACATATATTCAAAAGTCGACAATTCATTTCAAAATCAAATTTTCCGAAAGACTCGTCTCCATAAGATACACATTCGTTGTAAATTTGGTTTAAGACTCTAAAATATGCTTGGATAGAGATACTGATAGATATGAACAGAATGAAATGGATATATATATATATATATATATATATATATATATATATATATATATATATATATATATATATATATATATATATATATATATATGAACGAAGATAGATAGATAGATAGAGATACAAACAAAGACAGACAAATATGAACAAAGTTAGATATGAAGAAAATAGATATGAACAGAGTATGAACGGACTAAGATAGCTACATAGATATGAACGGACTGAGATAGATAAGTAAATAGATAGATAGGTATGAACAGACTGAGATAGATTGATATGAACAGATTGAGATAAATGAATAACAGACTAAGATAGATTGATAGATAGATATGAACTAACTGATAAATATATATGAACAGAGATCGATATGAATCGACTGAGATAGATATGAAAAGATGAATTGATATAGATCATTGGCAAGGAAGATTTCCAGCGCCCAGGGGCAAAGACAGCACCTGGGGACAGTTGTAGGATAGGACATAATTGATAATTAACAGGTACTGCAGGTCAGAGGAAATTTTACGACTGCCCTTTCTCGCCCCCGAACCAGACAGATAGAAAGATAGATAATCTGTATTTCTAATAATCATCTTTTAATTTAAATGTATCTGCACTCGTATCTATGGTTTTCTTTTTCTTTCTTTTTTTTTTTTTCTTTTCCTAGCATATAACGAGAATGAATGAACACAGATTAACAGGCAAACGAAGGTAGGGAAAGATTCTTGAGAAAGTAAAAATCCCAACATACGAAGAATTAAGTCACCCAGAAATGAAATGCTCTTCTCTTCTCTACCCCCATCTAACGTGTATCATGTGCATGTCTATAAATAAACAGAGGATGCATATTGTGTGGGTTCAGTTCTTACAAGCAATACTTTTATCTGTCTGCTGCATTACGCGAGCTTGATTTAAATTCTTCCAGCTAAAATAACTGGAATGAGTAGGGAAAAAAGTCTTGTAACTAGTGTTGCTCAACTAACTACATGCATTGACTCCAGTTTCTGGAATTTGTGTTTCGTGATATGGAATTTACGAAATTGCCCAAAATGTAGATTATGAATTTCATGAGGGCAATGTGAAAATATCAGATATTTTACAGATATAGACAGATGTAGACAGGCCGATAAAGAATCAGACTGGCGGATAGATAGATAGATAGATAGATAGATAGATAGATAGATAGATAGATAGATCCTACTGCGCCTCCTACAAATTGTTACTCAAAAGTAAGTCTGATTGCACCCCTGCAGTTGCTTCTGTAGATAGATAAAGAATCAACAGATAGATAGATTTGAAAAGAATCAGATAAATAGATAGAGAATCAGACAGATAGATAGATGGATTTAAATATATATATATATATATATATATATATATATATATATATATATATATATATATATATATATATATATATAAAGAATCAGATAGATAGGTAAAGAATCAGACATAGATTGATAAAGAATCTACTAGATAGATAAAAAAAAATCAGATAGATAGATAGATAGATAAAGAATCGGACAGACAGATAGATAATGAATCAGATAGATAGATAGATTTGACAGAGAAAAAGATTGATAGACAGACAGACCCATAGATCTCATTCTCAAGTGCACGAGTAAAGAAATAATCGAAGGACAGTACTCCTTGGTGAAAAGCTAGGAAAAATAATATGACAGCGACAAGAAAAATCCCCGTAAAAACTAAATATTATTTCGTTTTGCCGATTACAGTCGCAAAATATACGCAATTCTTAGCAAAACGAATAAGAATACATGAAATGTCTGTGTCTTTCTTCCTCTGCTGCAAGAGTCTAGACTTCACAACGAAAGTGCTGCAGACGCCACACGCCGGCACGTGTGTATTATTACTTGTTCGTCGTAGCACACATTATTTTACACTCTCGCCCCAGTCAGTCAACACGCACATTGCTCCCTCTCCCACACCCACTCAGTAACAGACACACCCTGTTTTTTATTGTTTATTTGTTTTTGATTTTGATTTTTTTCATTTATTTTTTTTTTTTACTTTTTTTCTGCTTAGAAAAGAAGAATTGAATTTCTAATAAAATGTCTACGACGATGCGAATGAATGATGTTTACAATGATGACGGTCTGTTGAATGACTTGACTCTGACTGACAAAATGTTGGCTGACTTGGTTGGTTCCTTTTGGTTCAAACCCGGAGCTAACCTCAGCCCGACGTTCCAGCTCTTGCCAAATTAGCAACTGACCTGTTTCAATGTCACGGAGACCTGCAGACCAAACTTACTACTCAGTTATATTCCACCACCACCACCACCACCACCTTCTTCTGTTTTCTTCCTTCCACATTCTTCTTCTCTTTCTTAATCTTATCTTTATTCAAGTTTCTTCTTTTTTTCATAAGGAAGACATATTTTCATACCTTGCTCCGTTTTTTTTTTTTTACTTTTTACTTCTTTCTCTCTATTTCTTCTTACTTTGATTGATTCATTTATTTAGGTATTTATTCAATATTGATCAATTATTCCTCCCCCTCTCTCTCTCTCTCTCTCTCTTTTCCATTTATTTATCTGATATTCTCTCTCTCTCTCTCTCTCTCTCTCTCTCTCTCTCTCTCTCTCTCTCTCTGTCTCTCTCATTTTTTCTTTCCCTACCTTTTTCATTGTTTCAATTTCTATTTCCTCTTCTTTCTCTTCACCTTTCGTTTGGAGAAAAACACGAGACGATTTTAGAATCAACATTTATATCTCCAACCTCCATCTTTTGCAATTATGTTTCGCCAAATCCATTGTCATTACACAGACACATAAATAAGAGTGTGTTTTTTTGTTTTTGTTTTTGTTTTTGTTTTTGTTTTTGTATTTCAAAACATTCACGGCTAACTCCATCTGCTTTTTTTTTTCGTGTCTGGTTATTTCTTACAAACATTTTTTATTACTCTAGCAGTTTTTTTTTCTTTTTGTTTTTTTTTGGGGTTTTTTTTTTTGTTAAGGTGAGATAAATGTTGTTGTTAAGTATAGCATAAAATAATTACGAAAAACATAATTAGGAAAATTTAACATACTTATTAGATCACCTGTCTTACGTACATACACAACACACTGCATTACAAAATGAATGAAAATGTCCATTTCAACCAAGTAAATTCGTGAAAACACGATCAGCATCGTATTTAACAGATTCATTGTTTTATTTTATTTGTACCTGTCACGGTGTTATCAAACTACATGTGTACACCCTGATATTACAGCAGAGGCGGTGCGTAGGACCCGGAGATCCTGTGGGGGCGCCGTAGCTCTGGGAGCGCAATACGTCTGAGGAACCCAGAAAATAAAAATCAAAATTAAAAATTAGAAATTTAAAAAAAAAAAAAACAATCTAAAAAAATCTTGAAATAATCTTTTTGGAAATTGTGGATGGAGGGGTTGGGGCAGGCGAACACACCGCTGCCACTGGTTATCGTGTAATGTGCCCAGTTAGTTAATGTGTACCAAACACATTTACACATCATTTGCACTCATGGGCGGCGTCCGTTGCCACTTTTACACAGGGGAGCAAAAGGATATATTTCCGTGGGCGGCACAATGATATTTCCGGAACATATCTTGGTGGCAAACACTGTTACCAGCAAATACAGTAGTTTTACAAAGGAACATCAAGTTGGGTTTACATGAAACTAGTCTATTGCGCCATTATCCAACCTTCCAACCCCCATCGTCCTCCGTTACAGGGACTGACCCAGAGTAGGGTCAAATGCCCCCCCTTCCCTGTAGCGGACGCCGATGTTCGCACATAGAATTCATGACAATGCACATCGTGACACATCCTAAATACACCTGAATTTCTAAATGAATCTGTCGGAGACATCACGAGACAAGCAGAGTATGCCCATTCCATAAAACACCCATGGAGAAAACTGGCGTGGGTGGGGTGGGGGTGAATATTGCACACACAGAACATAACACACGAGCTATTCCTTCAAACTTACTAAAATGCGCGCTTACTTTCCAGTCAGATACGCGTTGCTATTTTCACACTCGGACGCTCACAAGCAAATTTACACAACACAACTAAAAATCTTTCAGTTCAACACATTTCATCGTCAAACACGAAACTAAACTTAATTATTCACGGAGAATCACACTTGAAATACAAACAGACAGTATTTCTTTTTTACGCATGAACACACCTGCGAGTGCATGCTAGCACACACGCACCCCCCCCCACACACACACACTCATAATATCCATCACCCGACAACCACTCGTACCTCAAAAGCATTTTACTGTCCTGCAAACAGTTTGGCATTCCAACAGACTATTGATTTATTTACATACTTGGCCATACTTATTGCTTGGCCATAATCTTTTACTTTTTAGTAAGAGTATAAGTAAAAAATCATCGCTTAAAAGATATCTTATACAACCACCCTCCCTTCCGTCTTTGCTATATACATGACATGCATAAATTGTCTTACGCGCTAAGGATATAGGTTGTGTGTGTGTGTGTGCATGCATGCATAACACCCTCTTTATAGTCACGGTGCTGATTATTATTCAACAGGGCCGTAATGTATTTAGGTATGTATGTATGTACTGCTCTGAAAAGCTTGTACTGCAACTTGCAAGTATAGGAAAATGTAAAAACATTGAAAAAAATACTAATCCCTGTGGATCATTACAATTATTTAATAATTTTTTCAGAGTTCGAATCTGTCAGATGATTTAAAATTTGCAAATCAATTATAGCTACTTAGTAGTTCATCGATACAGACGATAGTGAAGAAAATTCAATGGGGTTAGTGTCAGTGACCATTAGCTGTCATCAAGATCATTTTCAGCCCACCCACGGTTGCTTCGCGCGTGGAAATACGTTTATCTAGGTTGAGTTGGAGTTGTGAGAGTTATAAGGTTCCTGTCTTTTCCGAGAGCGTTCGCAAGAAAAAAAAAATCTTATAACCGGTCCCAGAAATCGAAACCACTACATTGGCTTCACTCGCTAGTATCATTTCTTCTTAGGCTATTATTGCGTAGACTCGTCATATGGCTCGTGGCCAGCCTCCAGTCTGTCTCCGTGTGGGTAGTTCGTAGCTTATATTTGTCGTCATTGCGTTAGTCCTCATCGCTAATGACACAGCGAAATTATTAGCTCGCCCTCTTTACGCCCTATTTTTTCTTTCTTTCTTTCTTTCATTCATTCATTCATTCTTTCTTTCTTCCCTTCTTTCTCTCTTTCCTCTCTCTATATCTTAGTCAAGGAATGAAACAGAGATGAAGCAGAAGAAAAGGAAGGGATTTTTTAAAAGTTGAAGCCTCGTAAGAGACACAGTAACGGGAGTGAACAGGCGGAGGAGGAGTTTACATGAAGCGTGGTGCTTGCTGCTGTGTGCGTGTGTCTGTCTTAAGAGAATGGCACACGCCAAGACGGGGGGGGGGGGTAGAAAGAAACGGGTCACTAGGGACGCCAAGCTGCCAACAACCCCAGCAGCAGAAGCAGAAGTACAGGCAGACGTATAAGGGGAAGTGACTCTGATGACACTTTGATAAGTCTTCTCCATCTGAACGATACACTTGAGTTGTAGCTCAATGGTTAGAACAGACAACTGTTGGCCTAAAAGCAGGAGGTCACGCACTGCTAATTGACCTGAAGATAAAAAAAAAAAAAGGAAAAGTGGTTTCCAAGTGGAGTCAATCCTCTGAGTAAATTCGGAGAATCTTCAAAAAATTACCCGGTATAAATAATTACGATGACTCTTCGTAAACCACAGTTGTAATAACAGGTAGATAAGAAGTTCAATTGCAAGCTCAGGGTTAGTTAGTTTTGCTCATTTTCATTTAAAATCCCTCAAACCAATTTCGCACCGAGGAAAAAGTCTACTTCCTTCACTCATTCAATGTCTTCGATGTTAAATTCTGTGAGACAAATAATACCATTTTTAAACCACTGAAAGAATACACCTAAAAACACACTCTATTTATCGATCGATATCGTACTATTTTGATTTTCAGTTTAAATCGTGCCTGCATATTGTATTCTTTTATGTACCTTGTTATAGTATGTAGACTTACATCGGTATTTTTTTTTTAAATTTGGTCGAGATAAGGGTTGTAGAAAGATAATTTTGGGATTTTAAGTCTAATTTCTAATTCAGTACAGTTTTTTAATCGTTTAACGAGAAAAAAAAAACTCTAAAAGCATTTATTTTCACTTTTCCAGATTCTGGCGAAAAACACATCCTATTCATCACAACGCAAGAGATAGTCTCACGGACTACGAAGGTCAGCATGACCCAAACCAACAGGAGTAATTCATACCTGTTCTGCGTGACTGATAAAGACAAAAAATGAAGACATTTTTCTACGGCACTGTAAATGGAATGAACAGGTTGGCGAAGTTGGGAAGCTACAATTGAATAAACAACTTCTCTAGACATGTTCGTTTACAAAGAAAATAAGCAGGTCTATTTTTTTTTAAAAAGGCATTGGTATATTTGATCCGAATCTCTTGGCTGTTTCTTACCTTGACCATTTTAATCATATGCCTACGAGCCGAGGCAGGGTGGGAGGCATCACCCCCCCCCCATCAGACAAATCAGTGTAAAATTTTTTGGCAAATCAGAGTAATTTAAACAAAACCGTGAAATTTTTCGGAAAATCAAGCCCTTTGACCCCTTAATCAAAGATTTCCCATACGCTCATGATCTTGGTGTCCATGAAGTAGAAACAATATCAAAACAAGTTTGGCATGGTCTGTTTATTTTGCGCGATATCAACTAACAAGCCGCTATCACAAACATCGTTGAAATAATAGTTTAGTCTTGTTTGTTTGTTTATTTTAAGCGGGGTCAGGACAAAATCCCCATGGAACTAACAATTATTGGTAACAGTACTGAGACCAAGATTCAGTCTTAGAGTGGGTTGGCCCGGAAGGAGGTCGTCAGCAGCTGAATCGTCTGCCCCTTCTGTATTTGAAGGATTAAGGAAGCGGGGAAATTGCCCGTCGAACGCTGCCAGGCGCTTATCTTCTACGATGGTAACTCAGATGTATCACCTTTTATCTCTTGGGTAACAAAAGGCGATCAAAAAATCTTGAATATGACAGTCTGTATCCATGAGCCAATGCCATTTTTCCAGAAAGAGGGGAAGAGGTGCATAGGTGGGGGTAGGTGCAAAAGTATATATTTCCAGGGGAATGTGCAAAAAGGATATGTTCGGAATATAACTTTTTTTTCGCAAGCCTGTTAAACGATTGGTATTCCAACCACCATTTGTAGTGCAACCAAGAACGATCCACTATACGATCCAGATGTTAGATGGTGCACTTGGCCGTTAAAGGAGACCTGATCTCAGGGTAACACGATAGAGTGAGTTACTGCGAATTATGAGTCAGTCTTTTTATATGGGAACTTTAAGTTGAGATTCCATAAAGCAATAGTACTGCACCATTATAGTTTATTGAATATAAGGTTCTAACTTTCACCTCTTCATGCAGCAGACGCCTATGTATACATCTATATGTGTATTCGTAATATATGTTTTGGTATACGTCTTCTTTATGCCATCGAGTGTACAATGGCATTGAGCGTACAATGGCTTTGAGCATACAATAGGTAATGTTATCTTTAAAAGTAAAATCCGAAATTATGTTTTCATTATACTATCTGCTCATTGATTTCTCTTGTGTCACTAGGGTTAGTGTCAACTGGTGCGGTAGCTCATGGTGTCACCGCATGAAACTCAATCTATACCACACTGTACAGAATCTATAGAAATGTTTCTGGATACTAATGTTACACGTAAATCGCATTTCCCGTTTATTTCTGAAGGTGACGGTAATAGTAGTGACATAAACAGCTAGCAAAATTAGATGTACACTTTCCAATTGCAATATGATAGGCACAGCCTAAATGCATTTACTTTTATATTCGCTTAGTGGCCACCTTTGCTGTCAAGTCACTCCCTTTGTATCAAATTGATATTATGATTATTTGCAAATGAACAAAGAGAATACCAGGCGAAGTAAAAAAAAAATTTTTTTTTTTAAATCAATATAAAAAAAAAGTCAATATAAAAAAAAAAAATGGTATCAGAATATGAGATTATATAAAATAATCAACTCCCCCAAAATCACCAGAATATGTGCTAGAGGAAGTATTATCAGAATATAGGCTTAGGTCAAAAGAAAATTGTGTTCAAGAAAATGATTTCTCAATGAAGTAAAGGGGACTAATCACAATACTTCAAAGCTGTACTTTTGTAAGGTGAAAGGAATGAAAGGATATGTCGTAAATGAAACTACTCACCCAAAATAAAACTTTAAAGATTCTTGTTCAAAAAATGATTTCATCAATGGAATTCATTTTAACAAAAATATTCCAAAAACGTACTTTCTTACGATAGATGTAAAGTGAAAATCCATTCCAGCAGTATTGTTAAATCGTAAATAGACAGCCTCCCAAATGTTTTTAAGGAAAATGATTTCTCAATGAAGTAAAAAATAAGTGATCGAAATAGTTATGAGACGTAGTTTCACATGATGGCTGGAAAGAGAGGAACCTGTTTAGTAATATAATCATGTCATAGATAGGACCAGCACCGAAAAAAAACCTGTGTTTTGGAAGAATGATTTCTCAAGGAAGTCAAGGGACCTCACAGTAATACTTCAAAGCCATAGTTTCTTATGATTGATATTGTGAAGTACCAATATAATAAGAAGAATATGAGGTCAGGTAAAAAACAAACTTCCGAATGAAAATGTTGGCAGAACAAAAGATTCCAAAGAATACGTGATCAGAACAAAAAGATTCTCTGATGATGTCATAAAAATTCCAAGTTTACATAAAAGGGCATATGGCATATTGTAATTGTGTAGTAAACTGAACTCTCTCTAAAACACGCTGTTACGAGTGAAAACCACTCGGATTTGTTTTATTCTCTAAGTTAAAGCATCCCGAAGATGCGGGAAAATAATTCTGCAAGCCACGTGTCGTTTTTCCTGGGTTACAGTAACATACATACATACATACATACATACATACATACATACATACATACATTGAGAAAAACTATCATTATTATAGATTTGTAGTTAGAGTTGAAATTCCGTAAGAAAAGAGTAGAATTCGAAGTAAAGGCGTTTAAAAACTATATGGAAATTATGTTCATTTCAAGGTTAAATCTTAACATTGAGCAATGGTTAAACAATCAAGTAATTTATCAATTTCATCGAAGAATAATTCATTACTTTCAAGATGTCGAACGTTTGTTTGTTCGTTCGTTTGTTTGTTTGTTATCGTGTATAAGTCTTATAGTTGCCCAAACGACTGTACACTGGGGATTCTAAATTTGTCTACATGGATAAATTTAACCCCAGGATGAACATAGGACCCGATAGATAAATTTAGGGTCAAAAATACTTTTTTCTGTCATAATTTGTAAACCTCCAGTTGAAGTTTTGTTTATTTCGAGAAAATCAGTGGACGTGCCAATGACCAAGCGATTAAAAGCAGAGAAGATGGATTCAGTGGATCAGGTTCAAGTTCCGCCATAATTTTTTCCTTCTTTCAATTCTATGTGCTTCCAATCTATTAGACCTTTGAACCCCCCGAAAAATTGCTAATAATGCTAAACTTGACCACTACTTTCCGTTCGTCGTAGAAGCCTCGGATGAGAATTTCTCTTTCTCTCAGTGATTATGCCTATTTGGAAATATTTTCCAAGGAATCTGACCCTAACTCAAGAATAATACACGTTTTCCTTGAAGAAAAACCCATAACCCTACTTTTAACCTTAACTCCAACCGAAACACAACAATAAAACGAACATACTATTTAAATCTTCTGGTCTGCTTTGACGTGTGAACTATTGTCGCCAGAAGTGAGTACATGAATTCTAAATTTTGAGAAAAAATAGTTTTTTCAAGGTTTTCGGAGGAGTTTTTATGAGCCTGCGCAGGTCCACTCTGGAGTGTGTGCAGGCCTGAGCAGGAGGGTTGTTTTCACACTCCACCGCTAATTAATTAAAGGAATCTTTTATATAATATAATTTGCTTTCCTGTGTTGTTATATTTGAAATTTGTTCTTTCGAGCAACGCCGGCATCCCTATTAGTAAGCGATTAATATAGTTTGAAATTGCTTCAGCGTAATATTTCTTAGATTACATGAGTACTAATAAAAATTGTTTTGTAAAATCTATCTACATCGAATTACCACATTATTTATCAAAGACTGAATGTAACGCTTTTTTTTCTCCTTATTCTCCTTTATCACTTCCTTTGCAAAATTCTGTCGACATGCACGTACACGCAAATACTGTCTCCAAAATAGTGAATCGCAGTAACGCTTCACCATAACTCTCGAAGTCATTTTTTTTTCTTTTTTGTTCTTTAAACGGGTTTACCGGATTAACTAGAGTTAACGCCTACGGGATCACGAAAATTCCGTTAATGCCTACAGGACTACGATTGTCAGTCAACGTAAGTCATACCGGTATAAAAACGAAATCTTAAAAACAGGATTTACCAATGAAAGCTAAGCTAAAAGTTTTAAAAAATAATAATAATTCATTAAAAAAACTCTATTGCAGACAGAGAAAAAAATTGTTAGTTGGCGTAAATCAAAGCCGTGTAAAAACAGCGAAAACCTGAAGACAGGGTTTAGATAATGAAAACTTAACCACAGGAGAATATTACGTAAAAAAAAGTTATATGGCGGAAGGAAAAAAGAGGAAAAAAAAGTTATTTCCGGGTTATATACCCGGAAATCAACTACTGAGGCGATTCATAATTACCAAAATAGTGTAGATAGAACATCAGAAAAATTGACAAAATCAGCGACTATAAAAGCACACGTAACACCGAAAACCATAGTGCGTGCAACTGAAAAACTACACAAAAAATCATATGAAGTAATTTTGGTGTCACCCCGTCTGATGATGTGGCCCGGTACGGTCTGCATCCCTACACTCTATAGAAAACCATTGATGTATTTTATTACAACATATTTCAACTATGCTCCACACTAGAACTGGGTCATCCTATTAAAATTCAACGGACTTTTATCGTTTTTTGCAATCTGAATGTTCGATTCTTGCCTTAAATTCTTTATCTTTTCCTTGCCGGTTAGGTTTTCAACATTTGATGAATTGATTGAGGAAAATAGTCTTTTGGTTAGCGTGCGTGGCCATTGTCTTTTAGGTTCCTCTGCTTCTTGAACAACGAATACACTGACTGTGTCTCATCAATTTCAATAAAAAGTTCACGTCTTCAGCTGCTGACACTTTCTAAAGATTTGTTTTCTAAACAAGACAAATGAATACTACAGTTTTGCTTTCAGGAATTCGGTTATTTAGTAGCTTTGATGATGAGAAAACGAATTTATTTATTCATTTCCCTTTTTTAAATTCTTTTATTTATTTTAACAGCATTTTTTTTTTTTTTTTTGCCTTATCCTGGATCATGAATCTCACCAATTCTTCAGCTTTTGCATCGATGATTTTTAGCCAGTGGGTTTTTACGTTTTGTTTTTGTTTTGTTGTTGTTGTTGTTTTTTTTACCCGTAACTGGGGGGGGGGTACTACAGTTTTGAGCTCAGGGTTGTTCTTTCCCACGACTGATCACCAAAGAAAGCTGGCTAGAGGGTCCAGTCTTCCCTCTCATTTTATTCATAACTGGGGGAGAAATGGATTCGTGCCTTTTCCGAGGACATGGGCGTGAAATACCAGCTTAGAATACTTCATTTTTCTCTTATAAATCATAGCTTCGACAGGTCAAAATTTTCGTCGTCACAGAAATGTCTTCAACGAGCTTCCCGAATCAATGGTGTCTGTTTTACACTCTCCTCTCTCAGTAATGTAACATTTCAAACAGGGTTTCAAGTAATATAACGCATCCATAATAGTTATGTTGGATTATATATCCATTTATATATATATATATATATATATATATATATATATATATATATATATATATATATATATATATATAGTCATAATCATCATCATCAGTTTTTCAACGTCCGTCGTTGAACATAGACCTTCCCCAGGATTCCCCACACTTCTCTATCATGGGCGTCACTGAACCAGTACTTTCTGAATTTGTCTAGCTCATCTCTCCATCTAATACTCTGCCGGCCTTGGTTGCGCATGTGATCTCTGGGGATCCATGTCGTGAGTCGCGATATCCATCGGTTGTTCGCCATTCTTGCAACATGGCCAGCCCACTGCCATTCGTGATTTTTAATGGATTCGATGATGTCCCTGAATCCTGTCTTTTTCTGGATGTACTGCGCTGTCTTGTGGTCTCTCCATATGAGGCCCAGCATAATTCTTTTATGTGCACGTAGCATGGTTCTCAATTTGCAGATCTGTCTCTTGGTTAGGTTCCGTGTTTCTGCTCCATAAGTGACTATTGGGAGGATACATTGGTTGTACACCTTTCTTTTTACGATTAATGGGATCTTCTTGTTTTTGAAGGTTGAGCTTGCTCTGTCAAAGGCTTGCCATCCTAGTGTAATTCTTCGCTCGATTTCTTCTTCTGAGGGTTTCATGGAGATCCGTTGTCTTAGGTAGATGTAGTGATCTACTTTCTCGAGTTCTGTGTCCTCAATTTTTATCTTAGTGTTTTTATCCCCGATGTGGTTGTTGCACATGATCTTCGTCTTGCAGAAGTTCATGTGTAGGCCGACTTTCTTGCTCTCTTCATTTAGTTCATCTAGCATTAATCGGAGGTCGTGTAGGTTCTCAGCGAAAAGGGCAATGTCGATTGCAAATCTGAGGTTGCTCAGATATTCGCTGTCTATTCTGATTTCTGCACTCTTCCAGTCTAGTCTTCTGAAAATCATCTCGAGGCTGGCTGTGAAGAGTTTGGGTGAACTGGTATCACCTTGTCTTGCCCCTTTCTGGAGCTGAAAGGGCTTTAAGTCTTTATGTAGCCCTATGGTTTGCACACTTAAAATTATATATATATATATATATATATATATATATATATATATATATATATATATATATATATATATATATATATATATATATAGCATCAATTAAATAGGACAGAAATGAAACAGAGCAAAGCAATTGGTCCATATTGGGCGGCTGCCTCGGTTATACGAAGCAACATTTGGACGATTTATACACTACTGATTAAAAATTTAAGACCACTTGAAAAACTTTTTTAAGAAACTTTTTTTTATGATAGATTTTAAACTCCTCCCACTTAAGGTTATCAATACTACAGTCTAAAAGGTTATGGAAACAAAAGGTTACATTCCAAACATTTTATTATTTGGGAGGAGTTTAAAATCTACCATTGATGAAAGTTTCTTTTAAAAAAATTTCATGTGGTCTTAAATTTTTGATCGGGAATGTATACTTGCATTATTCAGTTTTTGGAGAAACTCTGTATTATTGGAAACGTCAAATAAACGATTTACCCTATTTAATTGTTTTAAAAATTACTTCTGAACAAGAATTTGAAAATTCAGTCATTTTTTAAAGCACGAAGTCTAGAAACATTATTTTTCCCCACTTTATACCCTTGATGACATATTCCACTAATATAATCTTTGATACTCGCTTGTGTTTGAAGACTTGATAGAGTGTACCCTGTCGTAGTCTCTAAAGTGACTCTATGTAAAGAAAATCAGCGCAGATATCTCGTGAAGATAATGGACTGCCTTCATTACCTTCCTGCATAAGATAACGTCGTAATCCATCTGAGATATTTCATTACTTCGTGGTTAATCACTCGTTCATATTCTGGTGTGTTATTCTGATCAACTTCCTTGTCTTCTCCTGCGTTTATTCTAATGTTTTGCTGTAATTTGTTCAACAATTACATCTTTGACGTCTCCAGTTTTCATTGAGATACTGTAGGCCGTTATCGATGCGTGCTAATTCTTCATAGATTTCAATACGTTGTACTTGAAAAATGGCTTTATTTTCACCCCTGGGTGTATAGGGGTTTTCCATTTCAAAATATTTGAAATCGCAATGAGGAAATCAGTTCTGATTGACTTGTGTTTGTGGTTCGTTTGTTTTTTGTTTTGGGGATTATTTTTTTTCCAAAATAGCATTTTTTTTTCAGAAAATGACAAATATTCACGTATCTATAAAAGCCAAACTAAGCTCGAATAAGTAATCATCAAAATCAACCGACGATTTTTCATGTTGACTCTTTATAGAAAAATATTGCCATTTTTACTTGATTTTAACAGCGAGTTCATTAACTTTCTTCCGAGAGCAACACATTTTTTCTTCAAATCTTTGCTTTTCTCAATTATCTCTAAAGAAAAAAATCTCAAGCTTCGGTGCGAACTCCAAACCTCAGGCGTGTTTTTTTAAGAAAAAAAAAAGTAAAAGAGATTCTATGATTTAACTTCTCCACGATACGAACCAAGTTGACGTGTCTGTCAACTTTCGTTAGACCGCTATGATT
The DNA here is from genome assembly GCA_963457665.1 of Thysanoteuthis rhombus. Classification (NCBI taxonomy): domain Eukaryota; kingdom Metazoa; phylum Mollusca; class Cephalopoda; order Oegopsida; family Thysanoteuthidae; genus Thysanoteuthis; species Thysanoteuthis major. The sequence goes on from OY735217.1 coordinate 17,287,245, forward strand.
TCTCTTGCGGAAAACACAGGGGACCGATTACAAATTCTCTGCTTTTGCAGCACTTAACGAGGCGTACATTAATAGAATAACAAAACACGCGGGCCCTTTTCTCGTTATACCATGGAACTCTGTATGTTGGTTTTATAAGCTATTGAAGAGCACATTCGACCCGTACTGGGTGTTCCAAAATTGTGTCGATGAGCTGATCTCAACTTGGTCCAGATAAATCTTTAGCGCCATGAAATACCGTATTATATTGTTGATCTAAAAAGCGGGGCTTAATAAAAGATTCATTGTGGGTGATCACCATACATACAGCAGAAGCAACAAGGCCGAATGTGACATTCAAATGAGCTCTTTTCCAAAAGATACTACCCGCTATTCCTCATTCTAAATTGTTAGCAAACCTTATTATAACGCTAACAAAGCATTCTTCCAGTTCTGCCCTGATGACTCAAATGTTCGTTGACCTTGCATCTCGTTCTTGAGTGTCGCCAAGTAATTCGCCGAAACAATACCCAGAGAGCAACAAATCGTTTCACTAAAAGGGAGTAGTCAAGATATTCCATAGAGTCTACGGATAGAATGGATTTGCAATAAGCATTTTTTTCAAGTTCTCCAGTTATACACCTCATCCCATGAAACGATAGATAAATCCCATATTTGCCGGTCCATAAGATGCATTTTTTCAAGCGATGCCTTCATTCATGACATTGCGTCTAATGTGGTAGTACAATTGTATGAGAGGGTAAATGCTGAAAGCTCTCTCTGTACAGCCAAGGAAATGGGATCAGTTGCAGCGAGGGGTAAACGAAAAATGCCCTTCCTGTAAAACATGCATCTTATAGGCTGACGAATACGGTATGCATGAAAATTCGGTCAGTACTATAGCTCCTCCATCCTTGAGGTGAGCTTTCTACTCGAATATCCACACTCGACAAGCTTTACAAATAACAATAATTTTGTGAGTAATCGAATAATCAAAATGGCGAGACGGACTTCTCCGGTATTGGCTGTAGAATATTAAAAATAGACCAATTATACAAATATAATTTCAATAGTTTTACTATGTTCAAATTACATGATCTCCGCGCAACCCTTGATAACAATGTGCCAGAAACTGAAGTCTGTAACCCCCTTCTTTACTTCTTTCTTTTTTCTAGTGACTACTGACATTTACGGTTGTTGCTCAAGTGAACCCACTCTCATGTAGCCACATTTTAGAAGATTTATTTAGTAAAGCTCGAATCTGCAATGGAAAGCGTTTAATGGTGAGTAAACTTGTAGACGAATATGAAAATAAGTAAAGATTCTACGTCAGTATTGTGAAAGCACGGTCAACAATATCCTCCCCCTCTACTTTCTCTAAATATTTTCGTCCATAACTGATTTTTTTTCTTTTGTTGGACATAGTTCTTTGGGTAAGATATAGAACCTGTCAAAGTTTTATAGAATGTCCTAACATTGAATTAGTTCAACCAAAGCTTTGATATTTGAAAAAGAGTTCGTGAAGCTATGTAAAAAAACTCATTGGCGTTACTCTGTGTTTTTATAAGCGTCCATGGACAAAACTCTTGGCACATTATATCAATATGCATGCACCGATTTTTTAATACATTAGATGACAGTGTTTGAATATTAATCAATAAAACTACTTCGTTTTGTTATACTCCAGTTTCAACATCTCAAATATGAAAGTACGCTCAATTTGATGAATGTTCAGTAAGAACGCATTTCCCATAGGACGATTGCTTATAATGGCGTAATAAATCCCAAATAGTAAAAGCTTTTAATGCACGTATTAAACAAGATATAGAATGAGGTTGGGTTAAATTTATCGACCCTTTCCCATCTATTTTCAAAAAAATAGTCTAGAGATGGATTTTCATAGGAAGAATAGGAGTAAACAAAATTTTTTTTAAGATAAATAGTTCCCCCCAAATACGATTATATGTCTGTTGCCTTTTCCAGCTACTGTGTATATGAAGACGATGAAATGATGTTCGGATATTTTCTGTCGACTGATGGAGTCATTTCATAATCAAAAGAAAAGGAAAAGACTGCTCAAAACCTGTGACGTTGTTTATACAATTTTTTTTCAGGGTTCGGGAATATTTTTCGACATCACTTTCTTTAATAAAAAAGGTATTTATTGACGATTGATTTTTCAAATTAATCACCGTTAAAACGCCCGAAAAAAATCATTGTATCAAAAACAAAAATGAAAAATGTCGTCCGAACTGCAATATAATTCATTGGGAAATGAAAAAGTTATGAATATATATATATATATATATATATATATATATATATATATATATATATATATATATATATATATATATATATGGAATGTACACATAAGTGATAAACACTGTACAGTCTGCTTTCTTTCTTTCTCTCCATCTTTCACTCTTTATTTTTTATATGATGTGGCTTGACATCATATTCGCCCCCCTCCCTCTCTCTCTCTCTCTCTCCCTCTCTTATAGCCTATTCAAACTAAAAAGCTAAACTGAGCCGATGTATAACATCAACATTTCCTTACGTGATATGAAAGCAGGACCAATCTACAGAATTTTATGTCATAAATACGTGAGTTGTATATATTAAAATAATATACATATGTATGCAATAAAATAGCCACAGTAATTATCTTCGATCGGAATGGAAGTAGGTGTCGAGTTCGACCCTGCAGCACCCAGGCTTGTTTTGAACATGTTGCTTAAAAGTAAATAACAGAATAAAAGCATTAAATCTTCTTATAAATGTGCAGCTTATGTTACTGGACAACTGCTGCCAGTAAAGTTGGCGAAGGATACTTCCCTCTTTTTCAATATGTGATTATTTTACCTGTTTGTGTGTGTGTTTGTTTGTTACATCGCTCCTGGTCAGGTCAAGACCCCTTCTGAAGAATTTTTTTTACTTGGGGGGGGGGGGCTTATTTCGATGGGTTTGATAATACCATCTAGATTCTCCCGAATCTAGATCTTTTTAGATGTGTTCTTACTCTACCTTAGATGTTTTTCAGTGGAAAACACCAGTGATGTAATAGATAGAATTTATTCTGACAATCTTCATTTATTTGTTTTATTATATTTTTCATTAATCTCATTGATATAAGCTAGATAAAAATTGTGTCTTTCGATGGGAATGCATCTACTCATTAAAGTATTACTGATTTTACTGCAAAGAGTTAAATGCGACACTTTTCTGTGACTTTTTCCAAGCTCAACTTTGTAACTTTTTCTGTGGCTTTCAAACCTTGCCCCTAAAACCCAAATCGAAACCCCTAACCATACAAACAGTCACACTGTTATATAAGGGCAGTCAATTCGTTAAAATCTAAAATAAACTTTTCAAAATTATATCTGATACGAACGTAAGATCTACATCGGCCTTTTTTCATTACAGTAAGATACAATTCTTTAGTTCCTGTTGGTTTGAAATGAACGTCTTGCCGTATTTACCCACTTAGTCAAGTGGCTGCAAGTAACAACTTAAGGCTGGGCGGTGAAAAATCTAGTAATAGACCTCAAGGACATGTTGAAGCTAACAAATCAACAAGTTTTTATTGGTGGTAAGAGACATCAGAGAAGTAATGTACAAATATTTGTAATAGTATTTCTTTTATATAAATGGAGAGTTTTGACACTATCTTTAGTGCAAGCATATTTTTATAGGGTTTTTTCGTAAAAGAAATGAATGGAAGTCACTTGAAATAACTTTGAGAACAATAAAGAGTTCAAGTTCATTCACATATATCTGAGTCAAGGGGATCATAGAAAGGTTCTTTTGCAGAATGTTTGAAAATTTTAGCTGTGTGTAATTGTTAATGTAAATCTTCTTACTTAGCTTTGTACCAGAACATGAGCAGCGTTGATTATCAACATAGAATTGTAAATTGAAGATAGATTTTAAAAATTGAAACTAAGGACAGTGAAAAGTTTTGTTGAATATCCTCTGTGGGGGAGGGGCGTGTGGCGTGCTGGAAGTGTTCTTGTATGCATTTCAAATGGTGAGGATACGTGCGTCGCATATTAAATGACGGAGATATTGAGACGATGATGAAAAGGTAAAGGCAGATTGAGATTGCTTCACGCCTCTAATTGCTTGCATATGAGCTTTTGTTGCGAGATTAAAATTTTCATTCGCAGCATTTAAGAAGTCAGTCTTGGCGTCCATTTCTTTTGCCTTTGGTTGGCAACTGGCCGAGTCCATCGAGAAAGAGCACGCACATGCATGTTTTGGTTCTTCTGTCAGAGAATCATTGAAGATGTGTCTAGGCGAAATGAGGGTTGGAATGCGCACATGTCCTGCAGCAAGGATTTGAAAGTGCTCACGTCACGCAACAACTGTTTGGACAGTCCAGCATAGCAATTGATTGCCGAATATATTTTGTCAAGTGTTTGGTGGGATTGTATTGTGGTAGTCCATTTTGAGCTGCTACCCGTCAATGCTACAATTACGGCAGTAATATATCGTCATCAGTTGTTGCGTTTAGACACTCTTGTGAAGTAAAAAGAGCTCAGTTAAATCAGAGGTGGTGTTCCTTCATTATAATGCATGGCTTCATACAGCAAAGTTGAAGTCATTTATTGAGGAAAAAATTATTCTCTTATTCTTATATCTTGGTCCATCTGATTACTAAATACTACAGGGTATACAGAACCATATTGATTGGCTTGTTCTTCAAAACATGAACAGATGAAAACAACCTTTTATGCATTCATTCCATCAAAAAAAAAAAAACTTTTATAAAATGGTGTAATGAAGCCAATGAATCGTTTGAAGGTACTTTTTGAGAATGATGGAACCTACGTTAATTCATTTTATATTTTTAGAGAAAAAGAACAGCAAGGACTAAATAAAACACCGAAAGGTTTTGAATGAATTTCAATCAGATTTAGGGCAAGAGTGGGCAATAAACTTCGGAAGAAACCATCAAATTTTAGGGCAAATCTTAGCACAATTGTCCCCCTAACGGAGTAGCTAACTGTCCACAACCACAAAATATCTCAAAATGGTTTCTGTCTGTCCACATGATATCTCCAAAAGTCTGCAATGAATTCAAATGAGCGTGAGCAATAGACTAGGGGAGAAGTTTGGAGCGGATCCATGTGCAATTACCCCCTTACATTGTAGTTATCTGCCCATACCGCACAATGTCTTTAAAATTTCTCAGTCTGTATACTTGATATCTCCAGAGTTTCTCAATGAATTTCAACGAAATTCTTTCGATGGGTTGACAATAGGCAACGAAAAAAGTACTGAATTTTTTAAGTGAATCTATGCACAACCACCTCCCTATGTCTTGGATAACTGTCTGCACCACACACTAGTCCCAAAGACTATCTGAATGTCAACACGATATCTCCAAAAGTTCTCGATGAATTTCGATGAAGTGTTGTGGAGGGTGGCAATCGGCTACGGGAGAAATGATTACATTTTAAAGCGGATCCATCAACAATTAACTCCCCTATGTTATAGCTATCAGTCCGCACAAGTGTTTCATTTTTTTTTTCTTTCAAGTGTTACATTCGATTGTGAATAGCCTGAAATTACTTGCTTTGAGGCATATTGTTCCCTCATAAGAGGCGTAAAATTTCCTTTCGAACGATATGCAATAGGTCCATATTTAAGACCGGATTCGCCTACTTGTAAATTGTGTAATAGCATTTTGGCCCAGTATACAGAGGGGGCCACAAATGAATAGCAATATGGTACTTTATCCTTATTCCTTTGTGTAAAAGGTAAATCATAGATAAAATATTTACCTAATACACTTAGCACGAGAATGAAGAATATTGTTGTTCGAGTAAAATACCCACTTTTTGGTCCTTACTAACAGACGCCTTATCTTAACATTTGTAGATAACTGTTGAAAAACTGTAGCCATCAAAGGTGGCAAAAGGGGTTCAATCCTTTTCTATATTGTAAAAGTGCTTGTGTTTGTTGGAGTGTTCGTTTATTTATCCCAACAGCCCCCCACACACACACACACACAAACACACTGAACCATTTTGTCTATAGACTTGGGATTTGGCACCAGTATTCCATTAGACTCCTTCAAAACCTTTTATTTTTTAAGTTTTTGGATAAAGAGCCTTTTTTGACCTTTTGAGGTCTTATTCTGACGGTTTCAATAAGTAACACCTAAATTCTCCAGAATCTTCATGTCTCTGGAGGTATCCTTGCCTAATTTAAATGTTTTACGGTGAAAACGACAGTGATGTCACAAATAAAATTTATTCTGACCGTACTTATTTTTCAATTGAATTTCTTTTACATGATTCCAAATCATGACGCTACGGTTGTTCAGTTACTGACTGTGATGGCAAGTTATTACTATCTTTATAATTATTGTATATTTTTTTTACATTTTTGACGTTATTTATGGACTTTTTAATTTTTTTTTTCTCTTTTGTATTACATTTTTTAAAATATCTATGTTGCTTCAATAATTTCTTAATAAGAAATTCAAATTTATCTCATAGCAAGCCTACATTTTCTCATTAATCTGTGACGTTCAAAAAAATTCTCTAAATCTTTTTTTAATGATATGGAAAGATAATTTTCAATTGATTCATAACATTTATTTCTAAATTTAGTTTAATATAGGGTTTGATTTGATTTGCTAAAATGTGGACACCACTTTCGACAGTTTTGATTTACCAAAACGAGGACACCACTTTTTAATTTGTAGAAAGTGTCTATACCAACCTATGCATTATTCATATCTGCCAAATTTTTATTTAAGTTTCAAATAGATCCTCACAAAATTTTGAAAAATAATACATTTTTCAAGTTAAATTTTTGTATTCCATCTTATTTTTTGATGATTGAACTAATTTTATTTACCCGTAGGTAGACATTTAGAGAGCCTGGGGTCAGTGACCTTGTTGGGTGGGCAGACCTTTCAAAAGCCTGGGGCCGTGGGAAAATTCATTTGAATAGAAGGAGTCCTTAGTAATGAAAAGCTTTGAAACGACTGGTCTTGACGCCGGAAATTGTAAAATTTTAAAAAGTATATTTTAAATAAAATGGTATTAATTGAATGTTGACGATTCAAGTCACATTTAATCTATGTGTTATATCTGATACATATCAGCTGTATATATGGTGAATCCAGAGATTCTAGGGTGTTTTAGATATATTATGCGTTCATTTTAGATGTAAACTTGGAAATACATTTGGCGACACAGCTCAGATAAAACAACACAGTCATTCATAGCCTTTTGGAAGACAGAACAACATCAAATATATTCCGACTTAAAAGGCGGGAAAATGACTTTAATCAAAAGCAGGTACTTTCTATCATTTTATACAACAATATTCGTAACAACACCCTTTTCTGCACTATGCGTTGCCAGTGTCAACCGCTGCCTGAATGACAGCAATCTCTTTGATCTGGTGGAAGAATTATATTCTCATTCAGCAGGATCAAGAAAGCAATGGGATCCAAAAACAAAAGGATTGGCACTTGATGAAAATGGTCGAATTCTGACCCGAAAACTCTCTCATCTACACGTTGGCATAATCGTTTTGAATCTGTGGAAGCATCGCTCACTAATTATTCCAACGCAATGTTGAATGAAATGACAGTCAATGAAGATGAAAGAAGATATGTTCGACATTCTGCGTCAATCTTGATAGAGAACACGTGCCTTCTTCAAAATCTATTTATGTGTGTTCTTTGAAACAAAATCCTACAGCGGTTTCAGAGAACGATTACCCTTCTCTAAAGTACAGCCATTGACACAGCGTTGCTGAATCAATGTTTTACCCACTTGGAAGTTTCGTTGCTGAGCTTCGTGATAAATTTGATGAATTGGTGAATGAAGCCAAGAATCTCACGGGAGATGTTCATCAAGAATATGTATAAAACAATATGCGACATCGAAGATGACATCCAGATGATAAATCTACTAAACTTCGATCTTCAATGTGCACAACTATTCTGCATACGTGTTTCTTTTTCTTTTTTTTTTTTTGTCATCATAAACAAATAAATAGTTTAACTCACTGTCAGCACGTTTATCACCAAATATCTCATGATTTTGCGTAAGATAAAGATGCTTTACATCTGAACGTTGATGTGTCTAACTAACTGAAAAAATACATCAATGACTTGGAACCAAGCAGCAAAGACGAAGTTCGTAATTTTTTCAGAATTTGTGGCACTATTGAAGTTGGGTCATGATTTTCAAGTCCTGTCGAACAACTTGAGAAATAATCCAGTTGTCGAGTTGACATTCGCAAAAGTTTCAACCGCTCTGCGATTATTGTCTATATTGCCAATCACCAATTATGTTCAATAGCCCAGAAACGATCGAATGCTCTATTTAGTTTTGATATCAATTGAAAATGGTGTTCTCTCCTCGATGACGTTTGAAACCATTATTGAACGCTACCTTCACAATAGCTTCCGACAAAAGTCTTAATTTTAAATACTTTTTTTGTATCTTACTATTAAGCTCATGTTTCAATATGATTTTCCTTATCAGTAAACTACTTTTACTATGTCTTTGTTTGTATATAAACTCACTGTTCTGATCTCATATAATTTTCATATGGTGGACCCAAAAATTATGGATGAGGTAGGGCCCATTGTGGGTTTTATCTGGTTCTGTCTATATTTGATAAAGTTTTCTATTCTTACAAGAGCAAAAAATGTTAAATTTTTTTTGCAGTTGATCTGGAAAATATTCTTACTCGCTAAAGGTACTTCTAGAGCAGTATTCCCTAACTTATTTTGTCGCAGAACCCTTATACGATTTTCCAAAAATCATAGAACCAATATCTATATTTTTTGGACAATCTCGGCCACCCTAATTTTAATGAAGACATTAAATGAAGCAAAATGGTTTTAGAGAAAGATTTCATTCATATGAAAAAAATAAAATAAAATAAATGAAACACTACAACTACACGTCGCCTAATTTATTATTTTGAAAATGATGAACACCATTTTTATGTAAAACATTTTTTAATTAATTTTTTAAACGACACGACACCATAATTATTTCGCGGGACCCATTTTGGAAAACACTGCTCTACAGCATTTCCAATAGGTTTCACAAAGCAACTCAAAAAATCCCTACAGGAATCTATTATAGCGCCAAAACTAAAACAAATAAATTCTCATTAAATGTGAATTTCTCTATATTTTTCAGACATTCAGATGTCGGATTACTTGATAAAAATAACTATTAGTTTCGTGCCAGAATTATTTAGTGTATTGTGAAAATTCCTTGCGCCCGGCATTTGTTCATTTAATCCGTTTGGGAACGGAATATAAAATCCGTCCATTTTTAAGAAGCATCAAATTGTATTTATTCTAAGCATCTGCTCAGATGTGTAGGTTGATGACACATCATAAATAACGATAATAAGGAAAATATTTCCTTTCTGAATAAGATGCCACGAGTTTTTTTTTTTGTTTTTTTTTTTCAAGTTTTTATTTTCGTTATGATGAAGTAATGTCTTGACTCTGAATATAAATTATTAATATTTTCATCTTTGTTTACAAGGTTGTAAGGAAATTCTCCGCTACTTAGTGTCAAGACTAAGTATCTGTGGGGTAAGATGTTGGTCTTCAGTTCGTGGAGTCAGATCGAATCCATCAGTTGTATACTCAATCAATTCACCAATTTATGGAGGTGATCCTTATCAATAAGTTGCATTTTGTTTCATCTTGGAGTCAACTGATTTATGGAGAATTGACGTCGCCAGTTTATTGGACTCAGGTCAGATCAACAGCTCGGTACGATATTTGCGTGGTCGGCTACTTGATACTCAATGTCTAGGTGCCTCTTGGGAATGTAAAGGATGTTTTACTATAAAACCAAATCTTTTGCAGCTGGATGTTTCGCCCTGAAAAGAGCATGCATGCTAACCGTATTGATAATCGTGCAAGTGGTCTATTCGTTTCTCCTGACGTTTTCGACGCGAGTGGTGCTCACTATTCGAGCTGTGCTCAAACATGAATGCCTACGTCTTTTTCGATAATCTTGGAGCTATTATGAAACGGCGGGTTGAAAATGCTTTGATGATGTTCCCAAAATACAGAAGCCTTTTTGGCAGCGTTGGACGCGTGTGATTGGCAAAATTTTGGAAGAAGTAAATGAAGAAAATGTATTCAGAAACCACATTCGCTCATTTAAAACTAAATTGAATCTCATGATGGCTTCTGGTGGAAGTTTGTTTTTAAAATGTCGAGTGTACGAGGCTTTGATGCGACTTATAAAAATGGCGGTTTTATAAGATACTTTTTAGTAGCGATCCAAGTTGGGAACTGGTTTATAGTGAAGGAAAAGGTGTACTCAACATTATCAAAGAGACATCAAATAAAAAGAAATAAAATTACTAACCAAGTCGTAATAATGACCAAATATTTGTTATTACTTATATTACAGTGTGTTGAATTGAAGATGAGTACAATAGTGAAGTTTAAAGTAGTTTACGTAAGTTCCCAATTTGGTTTGAAAAGTTCATCAAGTGTTCATAGTAAAGTTGAGAATGTGTTGGTGGTGAATAGTTATGTGTTGCTGAATGACCGCATGAGTAGTGAATGTTTGAATCACTACATTTATGTTGATATTTTTGTGGGTCGTATCGATGACTGTGTGAGTCGTGTGAGGAAGACTCTGTTCACTTCAATAACCAATATTACCACTGACTGGATGTGCCGTATTTGTGAGCTACGAGAGGCAAAATACTGGTGTTTAACGCTTCTGATTGGATGGAAAATATCTATGATGCTTTGCCGACATTTTTTACTATCTGTAATTTGCTGTTTCGATCTTAGCTGTTATGAAGTTGGCCGACTATTGAGTGTGATGCTATTGACTGAGGAGCAACTGACGGGTCTACATTATATTTTCCGTCATTATCATTTTCAATCACTCAATGCAAGCAAACCAAAAGTATTTTATTGAAAGACTCTTTTAGTTCATACAAATATTAAAAGTACATTCCGTATATCAAATAAAACACTATTCTTTACATTTTTATATTCGACATAATCATTTTGTGATTGAAAACACAAATGACAGAAGGTTCAATACAGATCCGTCAATTATTCTCTGCTCAATTGTCTCACGCTCAATTGTTTCACGTTCATTTGCTTCATGTTCAGTTGTACTCACACGCAATTGCCCAAGCTCAGTTGTCTCAACTCAATAGTCCCACGCTCAATAGTCACTCCAAGCTATACTTTAGCCCAACCTCCTCTACTAACACCATTGTTATGAGAAGTAATTTATGATTGATTCACCCAAAAGTTTAAGTAGCCTATTGCTCACCCTTCTATGAAATTTCATCGAAATTCATTAAGAACTTTTGGCAATATCATATGGTCTGGACATATAACTACGACGGAGAGGGGGTAATTTTGTATGAATCCACCCAAAAGTGTAATCACTTTTTCTGTAGGCCCTCCCTTTCAGATGATTTCATTTAAATTCATAGAGAAGTTTTGGAGATATTGTGTTGACAGTCATAAGCATATGCATAAATGTATGGAGAAAACTGCGATATATAACTGTCTGACTTCGTTGGCAGAGGAGAAAAAATGTAATAAATGTACTTCAGTAAAGGAAACAATGAAAAATAAACAAAAAAAAAAAAAAAACACGGAAAGAAGAAGAAAAGACTACAATACATGCAATACTCGGATGGTGAAGAATGATAGATATTCGTGGACGTGAAAAGCATAATTGAAGGAAAGAGGCCACTTGTAAACCCCAAGCAATAAAGTTCTTCTGCTGAATCACTTTCAAATAAGCACAATTCCGTGAAGATTGTTTCCTGTACTCACGCAAGGGTACAGAAGATTAGTGTAGAAGAAGAGAAAGACAAGTAACGGTAGCGATTAGTAATGTAATGCTGGTGTGGTAAAAGATTGAGAATAACTCTGGTATTCTCGTAACAATGTGCTGCTGAAAGAGTACATGTGGGAAAAACTCAGACATGATCTCAACAGAACATTGTGTGCCTTTTTTTTTACAATAGACTTTTACAAAACAAGTAACGCTAAGCAATTTTTTCTTAGATCAATAATGATTTTTAAAAGGATAAACATTAAAAGTTGTCTTGTCTAAATAAACGACAAATATTAGATTCTAACATTATGAAATAACGTTTTTTTATACTAAAGTGAAGGATGATGTAAACAACAGCAACAAAAACGGTGAATATATAATAAAAAGGTTATCTATTTGGAGAAAAGACATTTTCCAATGATCCTCAAATGATATGGGCTCAATAAAATTCTCCATGTTTAATGGTCAAAAATTCAGTGAAAACATGAATTATGTTTTCCCGATTATTGAACATTTTATAGCAGATATGAAGTTCACAATGCTTGAAAAGATGATTGGCTCCACGAGAAATTTCCGGCGGAGATGTAGGATGCTGTAAGACTTCATATTCTTTTTCTCTAAGGTTAGAGTTGTGTGGTCTGGAACTGTCACGGGGCATTTCATTCAGTTCATGTGGGAGCCATCTTTCCAACTTCGAATGAAATACTCCACGACATTAGTAAATCTTTCACTTTTAGTATTATTCTCTATAATGTGAAAAAGGATGCTTCATGTGTAACAATCAAAAACATATTTTTCTCTAATTATAAATTTAACGTGGTAATATGTTGGGACGGAGTGTAGTTTTAACCCCTATAATTTGGATGCAGGTAGTAAAATCAAGGTGAGAGGACACAAACCCAACACCTTGCGGTACTAATGCCTTCATTGAATATATATTACACCACGAAAAGCAAATTCTATAAATTTCATTTGGAGATTATTATTTTAAACTTCTACAAATAGGTGTTATTTTTCTTTCATTTTTATTTATCTATTTTTTACGAGGGGAATAATTTGGAGAAATATCGGGGCATCAGAATAAGTAACAATCAGCATTAGTCAATTGTTTTGAATGAAACATTTTCTACGTTTCCAGAAACCACCCAGAGTGAAATTTGAGATGTAAGAGATGAGAGAAAAGTAAGGAAAAGCTACACTTGTTGGAGATTATTTAGTATCTAATAACTTTGGATATTTTGTAAAAAGGCTTGTGCTGATGAATGTTATTTACTACTCAACAGAAATATTTATCTACCATTATACTTATATATATATATATATATATATATATATATATATATATATATATATATATATATATATATATATATATATGATAGAACCGCTTAATCAACATAATTACCTTGGACAAGGGAAAATACGCTAAGATAAACAGACAACACACTATGGTCATAAGAGAAATAAATCTAAGATATCTAAATAAAAATAAAACATTCCTATAAAGAACATACAAAACCAGCTATCATTTACTGATAACTCCAACACATCATACCCCTGGCATGTGATTTATGACCACCAGCAAAAACACACAAACTACAAATCTAACAAATCAAAATAACAAAAGAGAAAACTCCTTCCACCTAATAACACCCACAAAAAGTTTCCCAAAATTTCTCAAACAAGAATCTGAAATATCATTCGCCTGAAGAAGCCAAAACAGGGAAGAAACATAAGCTTGTTAGTGTAGCGAATCCCCATTCTATCATATTTCTAGCTTTGCCCTAGAACAACTTGACATTAGAAGTTGAATGTATCGAGCACTCTATGAAATAAACCCATCACACATCGGATATCGCATTATATCATATTGCATTATACTATGTTTTACAGCAACCCTGATTTGTACAATACAGATTTGAAATTGAAATCTGATTTGTTTGGCCTAAAAAACAAGTTCTTTGTTCAATACATGGAAAGGGTAGCATGCAGAGAGAAGATAAAGAATAAAAATATGAGCAGAATGAATTATAATTTGAAAGCGTTATGGTCGTATCTACAAACAAGTAAAATAATACGTACTAAGTTTCAGAAGAGCTGGTGTAGATCTATCACCTATCAAGTTAGAAAAGGATTTCTTTCTTCTGTTGGCAGTCAGAGAGACTCTATTTAATTTATTAAGCATTAAAGTTACATTTCTTTGTTGGTAGTTCGTGTGGATCTATTCAATACATTAGACATTAAAATAAAAGATTTTCAAGTCTTTGTTAACAGCACCTGTAAACTTATTTAATACATTTGACATCGATAAAGAAGAAAGCTTAATTTCTTTCTTTGTAGTCTGTGTTGAGCCATTTAATATAATACACATTGGGATAAAAAAGGCTTCATTTCTTTGTGTATGGATCTATTCAATGTATTAAGATATTAAGATAGAAGGTTTTATTGTTGGCAGTTAGTGTGAATAGACATCAAATTAGGAAAAGTTTCTTCTCTTCGTTGGCGGCTTGTGTGGATCTGTCTAATACATTAGACATTGAGATAAAAGGTTCCACTGTTATCAGTTTGCGTGAATCTATATTAGACATTAAGGTAGAATAGAGTTTCATTCCTTTGGTAGCAGCTTACGTGGATAATATAATCTACTATACAATTAGATAGAAAAAAAGTTTCATTGTTTACAGTTTGTGTGGCTAGTCATTAGGTTAGGTTTTCTTCCTTTGTTAACAGAAAAAATACCTAAAATCTAAAATAAGACATTAAGAGAAAAGAAGGTTTCATTTCTTTTTCCGAAGTTCGTATGGATCAATCTAAACATGCCTCAAGATTGAAAGATTGATATCTCTGTTAATATTATTATAATCGTTGGTCGAAATATTTGCGTCTTTAATATTTATTGTTGATGCAGTCTTATTTTCTTATATTATATGCGCAATTAGATAATCCCGTGCGATAACCTGCTTTGTCTGCCTAACACGTAGTAAGTTATTTTAAAGAAAAATAGAAGTAATTGACCCAATTTCGATTGCCCGATCTAGTCCAGTGTGACTAATGACTTAATAAGACACTAAAAACAACGATTGGAGACGGGAAAAGAATTAATCACACGAAATTGGCGCTCTTGAAGAATGTGTTTGTCGGCTGTAATGTGAAACAGTACAAAAGTGAGAATAGGAATGTTTCACTCAATCTATGTTACAAGATATAATCTTATTTCGCTGCTTTGGTAAATAGGTGGATACGAAATAGGGAAAAATATTCGAACAATAGCATTTACATCTATCTCAATCTGTCCATGAATTGATTTGGTAGTTATGCATTTTGCTCCAACATCTGCCGTCAGCGACGGGGTTTCGGACGTTGAATTTTCGGTAATTGTTTGGAATGGGTAAGATTAAACATTTAGCCGTTTCATCAGGAACAGCCATTTTGAATTGGGACATTCATGAATAGCTGAAATGGCCAGATTTGTTGAGAATTTTTCGGAAATAATAAAAGCAGAAATTCTGAACATTTGAAACTGTATTTTGTTGAATTTATCTAGGAATGATATGATTTAGAGTTAGTTTTGAGTATTAGTGTTATGGTTAAAGTAAAACCCCAAAAGCTACCAATCAACCCCAAACTTGATCACCAGCCCCAAACCTAACTACTAGCCTTAACCTACCTACTAGCCCTAAACCTCTAGTAACTCTAACCTGCAACCTACCTACTAACCCTTACCGTAACCTACCTACTAACCCTAAATCTAACCCGCCTACTAACCCACACGTAAACCTGCCAACGAACATTAACCTTAACACTAATCCTACCTACTAACCTTAACTATATGTCGTATTGGTTTCTAAATAAACGGTATAGATAGAAAATAATGTTATTTGATCATCGGTAAAAATCGTCTCTTTTAGCCATTTAGAATGGTCGTGGTGTTTGTCTCGATGACACCCTTGCAGAATATTGCTATAAAGTTTAATCTCACCAATTCCGAACAATTACCGAATTTACAAACGAGGCGAGGCTTCTCCAATTAGAAGATTGGCGCAGTCAGTATATCCATGTACTTGGAAAATCTGCAAGACCTAAATAGCATAAATGTTAATTTATCTCTGTATGTTCATATCTATTAGATCAATCTGAATGTCAGTCTGCTCGTGTCTCACTGTCTTGGTACCAGATACAGATAGTAGTAAATGCAATCCATTTCTCTTTCTAAATACCTGTGTGTACGTATGTGTAAGATTATCCCTCACATTATTTGAGATAGGAATACATTTTACTTCTTCATACCAGACTACCAAGAAAATGTCTAGACAGGCAGAATAGTCTATCGTATCGGATTTTGCTCCTTACGTGCGTACCTACACAATCATTTCCGTTACATGGTGATTTTTGTATCATTTTAACACTCACCGTGATAAAACAGATTATACACAATAAAAAATAGGGTATGATGAAAAACAGAAATTATTTGCTGAACACAAAATGGTAATCTTTGCTTTGACGGTCTATCAGTCGGTTCTAATTACGTTAAACAGCAGACAGAGGAAGGAGGGGGCTTGCGTTTTATTTACCAGCTGCTATTATGTCAGACGAAGTGTGATATCATACAAAGGTATGACATTAAAAGAAGGTGTATTCGAATCAATTAATGACATATCAAGCGATTGTTTTTTTACAGCATTACCATGTATCATTTGTTGTTAATGGCTAACATCAGTTGAGCTTTTCTATTTCCAATTAACTTGATAGCTAAAAATGTTATATATATTCATTTAAAGCCTGACATATGACATATTCATTAGAAATGAACGAATTTTGTTATTTAATGTCATTTATGTTAAACATCACTTTAGTAAAAGAATAACAGTTTTGTACATTGGAGGCACTGTTTCCTTAGTAACTTGATGAACTTGTAATTATGTATTGACGTGGCTTGAATTACATCACTATAGACACTGGTAATTCTTTAGAATAGGTAAGATTAAACATTTTGCAGATATTTTGCTGGGGAAGTAATCGAAATAGACGTTATGGCCATTTTGAATGGCTGTAAATGGCTAGATTTTTAGCGATGATCAAATAACGTTATTTTCGATCTAAAAATACTTGAGAGTCTGTACAGCATGTAGCTAAGGTGAGTGGTTAGGGTTAGTGTTAGGGTTAGTGGATGGGTAAGAGTTAGTAGGTATGTTACGGGTTAGGGTTAGTAATTAGGTTTGGGGTTGAATACCAACCCTAAACACTAACTCTAAATCATATCCTTTCTAGTTGAGTTTTATGAAATACAGTTTCGATGTTCATAGTTTTCTGCTTTCATACTCCGTAAAATTTCTTGAAAAATCTAGCCACTGTTAGCCATTCAGAAAGGCCGAATTCAAAATGGTGGTGCCTGATAAATCAGCATAATGTTAATCTCACCTATTCCAAACAATTACTTGTACTGCTAATGCACTGAACTGACAAACTATTTTGACCATTTAAGAACTACAAAGGATAAGTCAATTACCCTTACAGGACAATTGAAAGCAGAAAGCTTAACCATTTAAAACGGTAGCTTTACAACAAAAGTTAGAGTTATTGTTGGGTCATTGTTTAGGGTTAGAGTTAGGGTTAGTGCCAGGGTTAGGTTTAGGGTCAGCTTTAGGGTCTGAACTTTATTTAACGACAAGAATTGATATCACGCTTTAACAGAGACGAAATTTCCAATGAAGCAAAACTAAAAGTTGCCAAAACTAATCTCATGAACAAAATAAAAATGGAAATTTCATGGATAGGAACATGAATACATTGGAAAATGTTCTGCATGTAGAAAGGTATGCAAAACATGCAACAAAAGAAAGCATTTTCAATCAATTTGTGAATTTGAAAAGAAAAGAGTGGAACGTGTTGAAGAAATTTATGATAACAGTTTTAACATTGAAATAGGTATATTTACACTGGAGGGCAAAGAAAAAAAGCACCTTGACTGAAGTTAAATTGAATTATGTCAGTTTCGATACGCAAATGGAACCGGTAGCGAAGTTATATTAATTCCTAAGAGCTTTTGGATTCTTATTGTTTTGAACTTGCTCTAAACTCAAAAATGATCTGCATCTTCGACAGTTTGAAGATCCATTATTACAACCTTGGGTTATTTTGAAGGCACTTTGGAAACAGAGACTCGATATAAAATTATATCATTAATGGTCACCGATTATGAAAAAAGCCATTGTCTTGTTGGACTAATCGATTCTTTTGTACATGACATTGAAGATACTGGTATGATGAAATATCATAAAACTAGCATTGAATTAAAAGAAAACACACAACGTTTTTGTATCTCTTAAACTGCCAATTCACATTTTTGCAACTGATGATTGAACAAGGTATATTAGTGTATATTCCATATGGTAGTAGCAAAGGGGCGTCACTTATAATAATATTACACAAACCAGATGCAGATTTGCGAATTTGTGGTGATTACTAGACAGGTGTTAATCATAAAATTTGCGCAGATTTTTATCCTACCCCAAATATTGAATCTGCCTTTCACGCATTTGCTGGGATGGTTTCCTTCTTGCAAAACTAGACTATAAAGGTGCGTATCACCAAATTCAAATAGATAAGCATTTCAAAGAAACCACAACAATTAATACAACTATTGGCTTATTGAGCTGGACACGAATGCCGTATAGCATAAAAATTGCTTGTGCCATTTTTTAGCGTGCCATAGAAAACATTTTGGAGAATTATATAAAAATATCATCGTATACCAGGATGACGTATGTTTGGGTGCAACCACCAGAGGAGATTTGAATGTGAAGACCAAACTTATATTAGATCGACTGAGATGCACGTATGACCATTAATCCCGACAAATGTATATTTAACAGTGAAAAGATATCTTTATTTGAGATGTTCCATTTCAAAGGTAGGTGTTTTTCCGAGTCGACCTTTGGTCCGAAGCATACTAAACGTTTCTCCACCCCCATCCCCCAACAAAAAAGAATTAGAATCTTTTTTTATGATTGGTGGATTTTCGTGGTCGATATTTACCGAAATATTCGTAAATGGTTAAGCCCTAAAAATCTCCTTACTGAAAATCCTGTTTTGAGTTTTTCTATGCAATTACATATTTACAACTGATGCTTCTGAGCACATCGTGTCAG
Organism: Thysanoteuthis rhombus; assembly: GCA_963457665.1. Taxonomy (NCBI): domain Eukaryota; kingdom Metazoa; phylum Mollusca; class Cephalopoda; order Oegopsida; family Thysanoteuthidae; genus Thysanoteuthis; species Thysanoteuthis major. The sequence continues at coordinate 17,306,209 of OY735217.1, forward strand.
GGATATTGTCAGAGGATAACCATGCAATATCATATTTATCAAAGGGTTAAATTATTCAAACATGGAAGTTTCCGTCTGAAATGTTTGGGTGGGGAATTATTATTAAGTGTATGACTGTTGTCCTCATCCTAGTTAATCTCGTGAACACAACATTTTGGCCGTTGAACGCAACGGTTTTCCGGTGAGTGTCTAGGCTGGTATCCCTAAACACCCACACCCATGACAACCACCCGAAGAAAGCCATAGGGGACAACGACCTAAACGTTGTGTTCGGAAGACGAACCAAGATGAGGACAAGTCCGGAAATGTTTATACATAGCTGAAATTTAGCAATTGTTCGGACCACAAATCGTGCCTGTCATTTCTTGTTAGATTGAAAATTCTTACTGATCTTTCCGAATATTAAGGTGGGCCATCTAACATATTATTTTATATCATTTTATTTTGATATCATGTACGCTAAAGGAGATTCAATTCCTCATGCTGGTGCACTCTTACGGTTACATTTCCAACCGAAGCAAAGAGATATTACTTCATATGGTATGGTTGATAAATTCATACTTTGGATTGGAACTGGTGTATAACATTGTATTACGGACGATTTTCTCTCAGAGTGGTGTACCATAAGTTTCAGTGTTTGACGACGCTCCCTAATTTCGTGACATCGATCTCTGTTCTTTGTCACGAAAATTAGCTGTGTCCTTTATAAAACGCCCCTTAACACTCACTATCTTATGGGGTTGCAGAACGAATGGTCCAAAAAATAAAAATGCGGTCAAGGGCATTTTCTTCCCACGGAGAGAGGTTTGACTCATTCCCTTGATTATTGCTTATTTATCGTACAATTCCTCATACTGACAGGTTAAAAAGTACGTCTGTTTTGTGACAAGTGCTATTAATAGACTGGAAAATTATTCATGCACTGATTGGGTGAGAGTTCAATTTGATGTTCGTGACTTCAGGAAATTGTTCTGAATCATTCAATTACTCCATTCGTTATCATAGGTTTCGTTATTAGAAATAACATCATAACAAACTCCGTTTTATTTTCTTAACCAATCAACAGATATGAGACCTGCTTACCAATAAGCCCGAATCTTTAATGCTATTTATTTTAGAGAAAGATCCTTCGAACACCCAGATGTATAACTGAGTGGGGAGAAGGGTTATTTGAAAAATACCACTGGGCACCGAGAGGAGGTGGCACCAAAAGCTTCCTAGGTAATAGTTTACATACACCATTTGTACTGACAAATCTCACTAAATGTTCGAGGGTCACTCAGTGTACCAATATCCCGTGCCTTCAAATCCTCGAAATCTCTACCGATGCCTCTTCATTCTTGATATTTATCAAGCTTAATTTGGTACGACACAAGGCCAAATAAGGGGAACATGAATTGGAAAACTCTGTTACGACTATCTTCCAAGTACTGTGGGTCAGCTAGCCTTCAAAATCATGATTTTAAATTTGGGTTCGAACGCCGACTCTTGGCATCAGCCAGGAGATAAGCTACACATGGTCTGGTTACTAATTCGTAGTTTTTGCTGCCATGTTGTACAAATATCCACTCCCAATAGAATAACAAAATAAAAACAGCTCATCGAGTCAGTGAATCTTTTTCGTCTCATTTTAAGAGGTACCAGTCTAATGTATATTGTTGACGTTCTCGTTCGCTAAATCATATACACTCAAATCATTTCCCCCGCGTTTCATGGATATGGTCTTATGCCAAAATTGCCGAGGTTCAACCAATATCTATTTTGGCGTAGTTGATTCACTCAAACGAAAGAGTAGCAATAGCGTAAAAATCGTCAATCGAAAAATCAACCTCTACTAAATAAGAGATTTTCAACTTCAGAGCATCTTCTGATCGTTCAGATAATTTCTTACTCGAAGCAACTTCAGCAACAAGCAGAATAGCATTTAGTTATCCAATCTCTCTCTCTCTCTGTCTCTCTCTCTATCTCTATCTCTCTCTCTCTCTACATATATATATATATGTGTGTTTGTGTGTGTGTGTGAATATATATATATATATATATATATGTGTGTGTGTGAGTGTGTATATTGGTTGTCACTATATATATATATATATATATATATATATAGAGAGAGAGAGAGAGAGATAGAGATATCAACAAACAAAATTTTACGATACGGTATTATAATGCGACAACCATCGACCACTCCTACTGATGACTTCCTCTCAAAATTATCATTATCAAAACTATATAACTGTTTACCCCGGAGACACTTACCTTCCGGATCTGACAGTTGCTTATCCCTGCTATATTATATTTTACATGTTCCACCCACGCTGTTTCACCAAAAATAATGTTCAAAAACGAAAGTTTCAAAAAATTGCGTCCACCTCACGTTCTGCATTATTGCTTATGAAGCTGCTTAGGTGAAACACGCAAAATAGATTTTGTCATAATACTTCAACACATGTATATCAAAATACAAATCAGTTATTCATTATCAGAAGTTTGATGGCTTTATTTCATGAAGTTCTCGATCCATTCAATATTAAGTTGAGGTAGAGTTTTAAGTATATTGAAATGATCGATTTGTTACACCAACATGTTTATGTCTCTGTCCTGTTTGGACTTCTTCAGGCGAATGATTCGATTTATTTGAATCCCTATTCAGGATGTTATTGGATCCCTGTTTAGGATGTCATCTGGGATGTCTACTTTCCGGCCGAAAACCTTAAGTCTTATTCTATTCATATTTATTTCCTTTTTTTCCTTTTGCTTCTTTAGTTGTTGATCTCTGTATCTTATCTTCCATAGGGGAAGAGGGTTCCTGGTCAGTTGTTATAAATTACTTGGGATGTTTCAGACACTTTCTTTATGAGTGTGTTGTTAATCCATCTACTTTTGTGGTATGTTTCCTCCCAGGAAGTATTCTTTTCCTACTTTTATCCCCCAGTATATTACACTTTTGAATGATCTTAATCTGTTTAATTCTCTTTATATTCTTGATTGGTTTGCGTGTATATATCTGAGATAATTTTGAGAAGATGATTATATTGTTCTCAAAGTGACCGGTGGTATAATAATAATACTAATAATGTTAATAGTAATGCTGCTACTATTACTATTAATAATAACGAGAAGAATATGACAGCTAAAGTAGTTGATTTTTGTATACCTGTATGTGGGGTGTTAGATTATGTTTTTAATAGAAATTTTAACTGTTGCCGGCATTTTACGGCTACTTCAATTTTTTCTATTCAATAATTCTAGTTCTTAGTAAAGGTGAGAATCTCTAATTTCTCATTTGGGCATAGGTAGCAAGGGGTTTCAATGTTCTGGCGTATGTGTGTTTGTTTTAACACTTTCCAATTTGCTGTGGGTGTGAGGTTGCTCTCTGTTAGGTCCCAGTAATGTGCGGGTAATGACGTATTGTTTTTTGTACTTATCGTTTTTAAAGGATAATGTGTGGTTGACTCATCTTAATTCAAAAGATGTTCTTGATATTCCTACGTACTATTTCACAGAAATGCTGGGTTAAAGGAAGGGAAAAGTGATTCAGTGAGTCTTTCTTTCTCTCTCCCTTTCTATCGTCTTCTTTTAAATGTAGCCAATTTTGTGATAATTTCGAGAGGAAGTTACCAGATATTTAGATGTGCTAAATATTTGGATACTGACTGAAAACTTGATAATGTGAAAAATAGTTGTATTTGAATCATATTCATCATATTCATCCTACTAACATATTTCGTCTTTATCAAAGTGTCAATTTCAAGTGAAACAGTATTGAAATGTTCGTTTATTTCAGGTAACAACGTTTCACACTATCATAACGCGTGAGCGGTGTACACCAAGAATATTAAAATTGTGAAGAAACTGCAATGCTGAAATGGATCAACATATTCGGAAAATCAAAATTAGGTGGCATGAACAGCAGTTATAGAAAGTTTTCATGGTTATGTATTCGTGCTATCAAATGGTTAGTAACTCTGTGTGTTTGGTTATTTTTGAATTAAAGAATTGGAACGTGTTGAGCCTACTTCAAATTGATTACAATCACATTTATTAATTGATATTCTATACATCTTTTTGTTTCATTTTGTTCTCTCCTTATCAATTGTGCCTTTCTTGAGTAGAAATTATGCCCCGTTTTGTTTCGATGATTGAGGTTGTCATCTAACTTTAATGCTCTCTGATGTTCTTAGATGCGTTTTTTCAGAGATCTGGACGTCTCATCAATATACTTTCGGTTGCAGTCCTTACAAGGTACATAGTAAGTTCCAGCTTCAGCGGTATTTCCGTTGTGTAGTTTATTGAATTTGCTAATTTTTCCGAGTTTATTGGTAGTATCATGTACCTTTTATTGTCAGTGTTATTGATGCTTGCATTATCCTGTAATGTTTTTATACTTTTATTCTAGAATTGTTGTGGTGGTAGCGATCATTAAGTATTATATATTGGTGTTAATCACATTTACTAATTCTGTTTCATGTCATTTTCCAGAGAAGATGAATTATTAAGTTAAAGAACAGAAATAATGTGCGAAAAAATCAGAACAACTTTAACAAGACAATTAGAAAAAAGCGAAATCACCGGAAAAGATGGATAAAAACAGCAACGCTACACCCAAAATATAAACTTTAAGATCAAAAGACAAACGCTACAATAAAAATTCAAACCTTCGAAAATATACACGAAAAAATACGACACAAATAATACATTCAAAGAATCAACAATGAATAGAAAGACAGAATCCTCTTGGAAATCACTGAGAAAGTGTGAACCAAGCCTGTTGCGGTATCACTCATAATGGGGGAAAAATGAATAATTGATTATTTATATTTATTCATGTACACTCTAATCTTGTAATTTTGAGCGCTCTAAGAATAACCAAACAAAAAATGATAAAATAAAAACAATTAAAAAACAGTATATGCATATATATTAATTTGAAAACGAATTTAGAAAATTATATTTTCTTTTAACTGTTTTATTCCGGGACGCATTTCGATGAATTATTCATCGCCTTTGGCCGGTTAGATGTTAATTCATCGCATTGCGTACCGGAATAAAAACAGTTGAATGAAAGTATGAATTTCCAAATTTGTCTTTATATAACTCAAAGGAAAAATACCCCCATAGTCACTGTAGAGAGCGAGGGAGGATGAAAGACTAACAGGAACGGAGAAAATGGATACTATCAGGACAGTAACATGGACAAAGAGAAGGCTAAAGCTAACTACTCTGACTAATGAGGCATGGGAAATCAAATGCCTTTGTGGAAAGATCTACAAGCATCAAAGGATTTCGATGGTACATCAGTCAATTGCGGAAAGCAGAACTGGATATAGTGCACAGATATGGAAGCTGGTGAGACGGCAGAGAACCCCAGGCAAGACTCAAACCACACTACTAGGGATCTCTCTGCATTCTCTTCACTGATCCACATGCAGGCAAGGACTATCGATACCCAAGTAAACAAGACCCAGCATGTGAGGGGACTACTCAGGTGGCCCAAAATGGATGAGGGCGAATTAAGGTGGACGCTGTGTCAATCATCGTCTACAACTTGGCGTGGGAGGGGTTCGGCGTAGAGAAGGAGACAAGTGCAGTCGGACCAATGAAGCGATTAAATAGAATAGAGAGAAATTCAACATCTGAGAAGGGATTTAAAAACCTTAAATAAACATTTCAAAGCGACTAAAGTCGACTAGAAAGAAGGTACCAGTAAATTAACATCCAGCCTAAGAGAACGACTTATCATAACAAAAAGAGCAGAGGGGGTCAGAAGGACACTCAAGATGATTCAGAAAGAACGAGCTCAGTTTCAAGAATCCCTTTGGCTTCACTAAATCTCGATAAGGCGAGGCAAAATCTGGGCTTCTTCATAGTTCAAGGGAGGAGGTAGAGGAATCCATAAAGGTGGAATCCCGTGGTCCTGACAGGATGAAACCCAGGAAAGAGGTGACGAAACATGCAAGGGCAACTTCTGCTCCTGGTCCCAGTGGTATTCCGTACAAGATGATCAAAAAGTGCTCCAAACTCCTTCGTGGAAACTCATTTGGAGGACTTGGTTAAAAAGCACTATTCCAGGAAGCTAAAGAAGAGGGGAAAGTTTTGTCCCCAAAGAAGCAGCCTCATCTCATATAAGCCTTTTCAGAACTATCTCTCTCTCAAGTGTTGAAGGAAAGATCTTTTCTCTGGGTTGACCAAGAGATTAATACATTATACAACGGAAAATGGGTGTACAAACACCTTTATCCAAAAGGGTGGGATTCAAATGATCAGAGTATGCCTAGAACACACTCATGTTCTCAGCCAACCAATCAGCAAAGCAAAGGCAATCTCACAATGGTCTGGCTTGACTTGGCCAATACTTTCGGCTCCATACCACATAACCTAATCCAGGTAGCAATGAACTACTACCACATTCCGACCAATGTCAAGAATATAATCATTAGTTACTAAAGCGACATCAGATTGCGATTGACAAATAGGTTCCAGCAGGTTCAAGGCGAAATAATTCCACCAATTGAAGAAAAGCCAATCAAGTGCCAGGGGAAATGGTTCGATAAAACACCCCCGGATAAGAACAACATAGTCAGCACTAAGAAATAATTAGAGAACTGATTAAAAAAATCAACAAATGCAATTTGCCAGCCGAAGTTGATGTGGCTGCTGATGGTTTGTTTTTAAATCCCCGAAACGGTTACATGGTAAGCAACTGATGATCCCAACAAGAAAAAATTCACAGATAGTACCATAATATCAAGTTCTGTGTAAAACATGGGAACCACTGAAAAAAACAGATATTGGGAAATAATTGACTGGAATGACATAAATGTTTCCCAAGGTAGTAGGACCATAAATGGCGAGGCCTGTGTGTAGAATAACCCTCCAGATCAAACAATGAAGTTATAAAGTGAAGGTGATTTGCCAAGGACTGGCACACCCTTTAAATCAAGGTCAGAATCCTATGGTTCGCCAGGGTAGTGCGGAGAGGAACAGGGCCTCAGGGTCGTGGGTTTGACAGGAGTGTCCTCCTGATAGATGCTAGTTAGCGATCCTTTGTAGGAGTGTTCCAACTTTGGGGCTAACCTGTGATTTCATCGCAGGACAAGAACATCCCGTAGTTGATAGATGCCTGAGCTGGCGATAAGGTTCAACCATCCCTTTGAGGGAGAATCGGGACAGTACAGCTGTCTGAAACTTCAAACACAGATCCCTTGGACTGTGCTTCAAACACAGACCTTAGACACCCAACAGGAGCAGATGTGCGCTGGCTAGAGGAGTATATTTGCCCACCGAAAAGTGATCTGACAGTGCAGCAGTCTGGACATACTGGAGCCAAGGCCCGAATTACATCTCCAGGAAAAAAATCCTCGTCAAATCGTTTTCACTTAGCGCGAAGTCTAGACTTCCTCTCCCCAGCCACCTTTTAAAGCCAATAATAACCCCCCTCCCTTTTAACCTACCTCACTTCGATCCCAGGTTGAAGGTAAAAGGACGAAAAATGACATCGGCAGATACTACAAAAAACAATAAATTTCTAACACCTTGAAGGTATGTCAAGAGAAAAGTTACTGCTTTTCTGTGTAGAAACATATTAGGTTATATAATAATGATGAAAAGCTAATTCAAATGTTAATGAAATGAGTTTCAGACAGGCAGTCATCAACTTCAGAGAACGGAGTCTTCGCTTACAGGTTGGATTTAGAATATTTGATGTCTTCTTGGATGACTATAAGGTCAGAGCTCCTCCTTACAACACACGAACACCCCTTGATATATCAAATCCCTCATTTGCAATGCTGGACAATTTAATTCACGGTAGTAGTTCATTAACGAACACGTACACCATAACGAACTTTTTTCTCATTTACCGAACGAAGTCTGATAAATGCAGCGAACACGTTAACCACAGCGAACTTGGCATCATTCTAGTTTCGTGGTCCAGTCTTTTGCAGAAGATCAAGATAAAGCGTAGTATCTGTTCACACGTCAACGAAACACAGCATTAACTTCCCGTTTCAATTTTCTTCATGAATATCAATTTAAATATTTTTAATTGACGAAAAAACAAAAGTTGTTATGAATCTTAGTTATTGTCGTTACTATGAAAACAATGTGATTTAACATTCCCATTATAAGTTTTAAAATTCACCTATTTGCGTTTCACACTTTGAAAAAGTCAAGTTGATTTCACTAAATCATTTACCGATTCAGCTTAATATAACTCTTTTTTTAACATCAATCAGTATTAAATTTTGCTTTAGAATAAATTATTGTTTGATTTTGTCAAAGTCTCAGAGTTGGCTTTGTTACAACAGTTCGTTAGATCTGGAATTTAAGATGTGTATATTCCAGACATGAAGAACAGTGGGAGTAAAAAAGAAAGAGGAATTCCGTGACGTCATGTCGTGTCAACTTGTGTTTCCGTGTTCTTAGTATTTATTTTCGGAAACATTGAATTTCTGTTACAATCAAAATACAACTAGAATGATGTTTAAAATTTCGTTGATGTGAGAACAGATACTACACTTTTATCTTAAACTAAATACCACAAAACGCGGTACCAGGAAACTAGGATAGTGCCACGAACTTTCTACTTATTTACCGAACGATTTTAAGTAAGGTCGAACATAGAACGGAGCGTAATCGAACTGTCTTTGGATTAACCGAACGATGTTCGTTAAATGCAGCAAACTACCGAACTTATTTAAAAAAACGAGGGACAATTTTCGGCTTTAACGACAATACTCCCATTTAGTTCGTTATAATGAGGGTTTAATATATATATATATATATATATATATATATATATATAGTATAACAAAGTATATGTAAAATATGAAAAACACTGAAGAAAACTACATCAACAGATATTAGGAAATAAGTGACTGCAGTGACACAATTTTACTTTAAAATGTTTTTTAAAACGTGCTCAATGTTTAAAGCTGTTAGGTTTTCTAGAATTTATATATCCGCTATCAGGACCTAGAATATTCCGAAAGGATGCTAAATCTAAAGGCCCAGGGACGCCCTGGCACTGGAAGATGTTTAATTCCGATACCCAGTCTCTAAGAAATATCAAAATTCGGACGCAATGGCGCTGAAAGATGCTAAGTTCCGACACCCGGCAATTGAATGATGTCAAGTTCCGACGCCCGGGCAGTGGAAGATGCTAATTTCCAATGCGAGAGTGCTGGGAGATGCTAAATTCTGACGCCCTTTCACTGGAAGGTGCTAGTTCCAACAGCCGAACATTAGACGAGGTTCAATTGCAACGCCTGACCGATTGATTATGCAGAATGCCGAAGCCCGGGCTTTGGATGGTACTCAAGCTAGACGCCTAAGCACTGGTACATGCTAAATTCTGACGCCCGGGCACTGGATGGTATTATATGCCGACGCCTTGGTACTGATTGAAGGTAAATTCCAACGCTCATCTACAGGAAGATGTTGAATTCTTACATCTGTTCACTGGAATATCCTAAATTTTAAAATTCAATTACATAAATATGTAAAACTAGCAGGAATTCCCAGTGATACCTGGGGTGAAATAACTTCTCACACATCTCAGTTAGGCCTACGCACACCACTGCATACACCTGAGCATTATATCTTCACTCATGTTGTCAAAATTGTGGTTTCTTTTCCTTTGGCAACGCCGGAACCCCCCGCTAGTATATATCTTTTACCTTCATTACTCATGCTCTTTATGTAAGGCATAACCAAAACTGCTGCTGATAATTGTACACCACTTCCATCCTTGTGGGCTTTGTACTTCGTGGTAAAATGAATGATAATTTCTTTGTCGGCATTTTTTTTTATTCATTTATAAAAAAACAGATCTTTAGTTTAAAAAAAACTGTAGTTTAAAATAATCACATTTATGAGTATTTTTTGTATTTCTGAAACCTGTATTTAATCATTCTTCGTCTTCTACAGAACTAGCATGCCAAGGAAATTACAAATTGCTGCTACCCAAATATGCTCAATTTTAAACATAAATTTAGCATAAACGAGTGAGCAGAATTCAAAGGTAACGGTGATTAATATATGCAAAACGAACTGTCCTGAGCGAGTTGTCGCCAATGACGGTAATCAAACAACCCGGTTGCAGTATATACATCAAAATCAGAACTATTCACATAATCAGTATTCTATATCATCAATAATAGTCTTAACGTAAGGTCATGTAACCAAAACTAAGAGGAGAACTGTAATTCTTTGGCAGAGAAACAAACTGAATAGAAGTAACGTACTATGTGTCTGAGTATATTTCACACTATTACAAATGATAGGTTCTCGAGATCAAGCTGAATCAGGATTTCTTTTGTTGTTTTTTTCTCTTGCAAGTGAGGCAAGTTCTTTCCAAGTTCCAAAGATCGATGTAACACAACTTTTTCAACCTACCCCCTCCCTACTTAGCTACCCGTGTAACTAAATCAAGTTCAATTCGTTACAAATACCAGTTTTTTCAACCCTGATTTCATTTACTGGGTATATCATAATGAATTACAAACAGACTTGCATAATGATTGTGTAAATTTACCATTTCTAATCATACAAAGATATCAGAATTTTAACTCAGAGAAAATTTAAGTTTTTTTCTTTTTGTAACTTTAATGTTTATTTGGTCTTCCACGGTGTATATGAAATATCTTAATTTCAGCTTCATCTTCTCACTATAATTCACCAAATGTCTGTCCGTCTATGTTGGGAAAATTCAAGAACGGCCACAGGCATGGCCATCAAATTTTTGAGGTCACCAATAGGACCCCGGGGCAGGTCTATGGCATGATGATTTTTGAAAACCTTAACCACAAGATAAGTTTTTAGTGGTAGCTTTAATTTACGATGTAATTTTGTGCTAATCGTTGATTCATTATTTTGTGTCTGGCTACGTTCACGCTTGCCTGAAATATTCATAACCTTTTTTTTTTTTTCGCCAAATGACCGTCTATTTCATCAAAACTCAAGGACTGTCACAATTATGACCACCAACTTTCCCTAGGGTTACCAATGGTACCCTGAAGTATGCTTTTTGCATACGAGACTTTGAAATTTTTTTTTAAATGTGGGGGTCTGCTTCCACGCTCTTCCCGGTAACAAAATTCCAAATCTGATTCCGATGTGTTTATCCATCTAAATAATACAAAAATCCCGGTTCCACTTATGTTTAAATTGACTCTAAGTAGCCGAAATGGTGCATTGTAGCCAGTTTTACAGAATCAAGGTAAATCTGAGAAAGCAATGTTGATCTCTCGTTAGGACCAAAGGCCCTATTTAGGCCTTCCGCATGAACTAGCTGTAGAGCCAACCTTACAGAAGCTTTTCAGCTAATGAAGTTGAAAGATCTAAAGATTTTTTTTGAAAGCGAGATTTCATGTTTTATTTTGCCAAGGGTCAAAATAACAACAGCAGTTAAACGTATATCTATTGATCAGGTCATAGTGAAGGGAAGGTGAAGGGGTGACCCGTGTGGATACATGACTGTGTGTGTTACTGCTAAATCAGGCCATCTTTTTAATGATACAATTGAAAGTAATTATTCTATTTCGAGGAAGAGGTAAAGTATAGTAAACCACTATGATTAATTTTTGACTACTATTTACCGTCATCTTAATTATCAGTTGATTTTTAATTCTTAACTCAAGTAAGGCCATCGATCTACGACAGTGAGTAAACAGGGCAGGTTAGAAGTAACGATTTTGGTCTCTGCAGAAATAATATTTTCCTTATTTATTGTGTTGGGTAGGAAAAAAGAATAAAGAACATATTTTTCAATGTGTTGTCAAATTTGAAGTGAAGTTTTTCCCGGACAACGATCGGTATCCCTTCATATATATATATATATATATATATATATATATATATATATATATATATATATTGTGTCATTCATTGACAGCTATGGCTATAGACTATACATTATCCCATCCAGTACCTCGAGGTAGGGTCGATACCTTAGCTTCAGACCAAGAGGCTGGTATCCTCCTTCTGCTCCACGGAACTGAGTGGTCAGTAAAGTTGAATTTAAGCGATATATATATATATGGTTTGTGTGTGTGTCTGTGTGTGTTATCAAGAAATGGATGTATGATCCGATAGAATGATTATAAATTGCGTTATATTATATTGAAACTCTTATTTGAAATTATACACACACACACACACACACACACACACACACACACACACACACACACACACATATATATATATATATATATATATATATATATATATATATATATATATATATATATATATATGAATTATGAATTGCGTTACATTATTTAGAAATTTATTAGAAATGATCTATCGTCATCACACGGTTAATATATCACTCAATTTAGACAATGTAAATAGATTAAGCAATTAAAGAAAATGGGGCCAATTGTTTATTCTATTTACGTTTTCTAAATTGAGTGATATATTAACCGTATAACGACGGAAAATCATTTCAAATAACTCACTAAATGATATAATTTATGATTCATTCTATCAATTTTAATACACACACACACACACACACACACACACACACACACACACACACACACACACACACACACACACACACATACATATGTATATATATGTATGCATTGAAATGAAAGATTCAATACACAAACAGGTTTATGTTTCTGCCCAGTTCGGGCTTCTTCGCCTGAGGAGACCTTAACCGGACAGAAACGTGTTGTTGTTTTTTTTAGCAAAACTGGGTAGGAAGCATGTTTGTTTCGCGAATCCTCATTTCATCACATTTCAAGCTCTACTCTAACTTAACTTGATGTTTAATGTTGAATGTATCGAGCACTTTATGAAATATACCCATCAAACATCGGATATTGCATTATGTTATATCATATTGTATTCCTGAAATTGTACCCCCCACCACTGATTTGTAAGCTAACCTAAACAGGAAAATAGAAAGGGGCAACAAAAAGACGACCACATACGTGTGAATGCGAAATACCACAGAGAACTGAATTCCCCTTTCATTGCATGATTTCCAGTCGCCCACGAGCAAGCTGCAGCAGTCGTCATCTTTTCTGGAGGGTAGACCGAGGGTTAAAACGATTCAACTTTTTAAATATTTTTCCAACTCCTAAAAAGAACGAAGTAAAATAGATGAAATAGATAACTTGCCCTGCACCACATGACCCTCAGAAGTCAATGTGACATAAAAAAACAAAAAAAAACACGTTCAGTATTACGCAACTGAAAGTGTTAAACAGTTTTGTGTGAGTGAGAGAACTGGAGAAAGAGGATATAGAACTTATTGGCATGATTCAAGCCTATGCAATTGACTTTGGAGAGCTGTTAGTACACAAATGAAGTGACCCTTAGAAAAATGGGTGTCCACTAACGGGCGGAAGCAAATGACGCCCTTCCACACACACACACACGCATACGCACACGTCCGATTCAGGCCTCCTCATCTAGGGTAAGGTGGGGTTGAATGAGGATCCCAATGGGAGATATTTATTCTTACAAAATAATTACGTGGATGTTTTGATTTTAAAATGTTTTCTTATAAGTTGTTTTTTTTTTATAATGATATTTCTTCCTCCAGATAATTTTTAAAATATAATTGTATTTTTGTTTTGTTTTGTTTTTTCGAGCAGGGAGGTGGGGTCCGGATTCAAGGACCCCTCTCCTGGATCTGCGTATGGACTTCATAAAAATTTTTTAAAAAAACCCACCAACGTTCTTTCTTTATCATGTTCAAGTGCGTGTGCGCGTGCGCGCGTCTGTGCGCGTGCCTGTGCGCGCGCTGCGTACAAGAAAGCTTATCTTGTTGCTTTTTTTTGTTATTGTTGCTACTCCTGAGATATTGTCGTTGCACCCTCGTGTAAACTCGAATCTGTTGTGCAGCATTTCTTCTGTGCAGACCAACATTCATTCGTGCCCCACCCACCCCCTCCATCCACGACCATTATTTTCCGTGCCGACAGACAACATGGCTTACTTCAAGACAGGAAAACTCTTGAGTGTGGGGATAAAAATCGATGCCAGCCAATATAGAACGTCGACCAGCCAGGCAAAGCAGACGAACAGGCGAGCAACCGGACAGACAGACAGACAGACAGTCGACTCGCATCACCCAAACAATGGAATGGTATGAAGAAAACTCTACAAGATGATAATATAGGACAGACAGGGTAGTATGAAAAAAGGGAGTGGTCAAGAGAAGAGGGAAATAAAGAGACAGGTATTAATAGCATGGCAATGGTGATGCTATTCAGGGTTCTAAGGAATTAGTTGTTAGTTTGTTGTTTTTTGTTTTTTTTGTTTTTTTCATTCGAGTGACATAGGACTGTATTATTTCATGTACAATTGTACAAGTGAGTGCGTGTGGGTTTCCATGGATATAATTCTTTGACAAATGCGACTTTTGGGGGGTGGAAGATGGAGGTGGGGAGGAGTACATTTCTTTCATTCAAGTGAAATGAGCCTATTTCTCTTTCCTATCCCCCTGCTACCTCTTCAATATCTCAAGTGAAAAATCCCTTCACCTCATTTTATCTTCCCTCTCTATCTCGGTTACAGCATCCTCTCTTTCTCTCTCTCCTCTCTCTCTCTCTCTCTCTCTTTATTCATTTATCTATCTATTTGTCTATTCATATCTACCTACCTATCTACCTTTATATCTACCTTTCAGTCTATTCATATGTCCTCATATCTTCATATCTCAATCTATTCGTTTCTGTCAATCTATGTATCTATCTATATATCTATCTATCTCTCAGTCAATTCATATCTATCTGTCAATTCATATCTATCTATCTATTCATCTATCTATCTATATGTCTATTCATAGCTATCATATACATATCTATCTATCTGCCTTCATATCTATCTGTCCATTCATACTTATCTCTCTCAGTCTATTCATTTCCATATATCTATCTATATATCTATCCATCCCAGTCTATCCATATTTATCTATCAGTCAGGTCATATCTATCTATTCATATCTATCGTTTACATTTCCATCTATCTATCTATCTATCTATCTATCTATCTATCTATCTATCTATCTATCTATCTATCTATCTATCTCAGTCGATTCGTATTTATCAATCAATTCATACTATTAATCTATCTATTCTTTTCGTTCTTCCCACTCCATTATTTTATTTTTTTCATTATCTTTTAATAAACGCTGCCCTTCCCTTCTTTATTATTATCATTTTATCCTTACATTTCACTTGTTTATTCCATTAAATTTAGTTTATCTTTCACATTATCGTTTGTTTTTGTTTTTATTTCCTTTCCTTCGTTCGCCCACGTACTTTCCTTTTCTTGAACCTAAAACACTGGTATCAATGTACACAGCTGATTGACTTCGTTTATTACCGTGTCCTTGCCCTGAATTTCGTATTAGTACTTTTGGGAATTAATTAAAAATTGCTGCCCGACCGCACAGAAACACCTATGAATACGGAAAAAATGATTTCGAAAGAACTGTCAAAGGGTAACAATTAGAATCTAATCGTAAAAAAAGGGTGGATTTCTTCAAGAGTGATTTCCAACTAAGATCAATGTTGGTATTAAAAGGTTATTAAAAAATAGCTTTTAAAGGTTAATTCAAAGATTAGTTTCAGCTACTGGAAGTCAAGGTTTATGGTTGGGTGCATGTTCTCAATTATACGGTGCGTTAGAGTTACTCTAATTGAAAACGTCCACCTAAACTGTCAGCATCAGCAAAGGTTTCTCCAGTTTTTAAGTGGGTCTGGCTGGCAATGTATATGTCGCGCGTACAGGCCTCACCAATGGAATTAAAGTTGTGGAAATTTAGAGATTTACTTACTCATATCTAAAAAGACGATTTTTTTGTTATTTAACACTCCATTGGGCTTGAAGAGGGGGGATTCGATTTACAATGTAATTCTATGCTAAATGGACCCCTTTGTGCCCAGCAGTGTTCAAGCTTGTTTTAGTTTTTTAATTAAGACTTTTTTTTAGATATCATCGCCCGACAAAAAGCGAGAAAAGTAACTAATTCATTGATCACCTTTCTTAACAATTTTAATTGATCGCTTTAAACCTGGCATGCTGCCAAAAAGACGTTCATTACGTGACGGTTTATTGAGTGTCAGTGACTATTTTAATTGAGGTCATGGTTTATTTTAAACTAACACTCACATCAGGTGGGAAATTTTGATATTGGATGTTATCACTTATTTTCATTATTTATTTATTTCAATAAAATTTATGATATCTGGGTCTGGGTCAGTATGTTTCATTTATGAGGGATAAATCATATCCATTAACTTGAAAATGATAAATTAGAATTTTTTTCTATTCTGTTGTCTGCGCTTTTCTTTATTCTTCAATAAAAAAATCTTTTTTATTACAAATCATCATGTGTAATTCATTGAGTATTTTCTACACCCTTAGTAACTGGTCGCTTTCACCAGAGATGAAGTGATTTTGTATTCGCAGAAGTCTCTCTTCAGGAGTATCTTTTGGCTTTCGCTGGAGATCAAGTGATAGCAAGTCTCCTCAATATTCTTGCACTCTTCTCGGTATTCTTGATGATCTTATTATTATCATCACTATTATAATTGCTGTTGCTGTTTTCTGTGTGTTGATAAGCCGGAAAATTCAAATTTGAATTTTTATTGTTAAAATAAATGGAGTTTTCTTCAGAGTTGGGTGAATTAATGTTTCTGGGTCACCAAGAAAACACAAACTGGGGGGGGGTGATTTAAAAACTGCGTAAGTGCGTGAAGATAAGCTCTAATTTAAATAAACTAAATTAATTTTTTTTGTCTTACTTCGTACATTCCTTTTTTGTTTCTTTTCCAGAAAAATTCTTCTCAAAGTTTTCTTTTTCTTTTTCTTTCCTATTTTGAAAGAGTGAATTCTGTTATTTCTCTCGATTGTAAATAAGTATTGAATATAAAACCCACGGTTCCGTGTAGGTTTATGCATAGAGGTCATGACCTAAATGGCAACATAGACGTCTCGACAAACAAAATGCCTTTGGTTTGATAAATAAAATTCCCACCGTTAATTCGTTTATACAGCACTCTAATAATGATCTTCATGTATGAGTAAAGAAGATTCTATCACTTATCATTCAAGGAATATGTATCTTAGTCTAAGTAATTATTTGCTATTTGCTATATTTTTCGTTTCCAAGAATAATTTTTTTTATAGATTATCATGAATATTAATTTGTTGCTCACTCTGTAAAGACGTTGGCTCTCTAATCAGCTGATTTACGTTTTGGCTTCCTCAAAAAGAAAGCAGCTGCTGATCTTGAACAAGTCTTTTAAACCTTATGGTTGGTTTGCAGAATGACCCTCACTCTTAGGCATAGCTCAATGGTGAAGCTGCAGAGCTACGATTTAAAAGTTTTGGTGCAAGTTAAGTAATGCAGTCTTTGAAAAGAAGTGCGGTCCCTCTTACAGAGCTAGTATTTGCCTTTTTTTTCTCATTCCAGACACAATTATTATACAACTATAGTCCCTAATTGCAATCAGTAATTATTGATTATTTTTTTTAAATTGAGGTGTTACAATGAAAATTAATTCAAAGCAGTAATCATCAATTCATTTGGAGAAATTCAAGTGGTAATAATGAAAACGAATTCCAAAATGGATTCCTAGCGGTAATCATTAATTTATTTTAATCGAATTCAAGGCATAACCAATGATTGAGAAATGTGCAACAATATATGGTCAAACCATTGTCAACATTTCTGTTGTACCACGTTAAGGTTAGGATTGAGTAAGAAGTAGGATTAGTTTAGTCACCGGAAAATGAGATATGAAAATAGAGCAATATTACTAGCTCTAGAAGAGGGACCATGCCTCTTTTTTTAGGGACCACAATACTGAAGTTGTACCAAAGTTTCAAAATTTCATATCTACTGAGTTGATGAACTTCATTCAAAAACCATTAAATAACCAAATCAAAACTTAGATCAAACTGAGATATGAAATTACATATTTCCAACTTCAGTTTTTGTATTTATTTTAAACAAATCTTCATCTCCCTAAAACTTGCTATTAACAAAACAATGTCGAAATGACTGGTGATGAAAGTGAGGGTGGCGATTGAAAAAACAGCTTTTCTCTGCTCAGCCTTCAGCTGGGTTAGAACTGATATTTTTCCTTTCCCAAATCATCTCGAGTCAGACTTTATATGTTTAAACAGGTTAAAGTTTTGAGATACATGTCTTTTCTGTATATTTTGTGTTAAATGACTATGATTAGTAACCAATAGTCACATTTGAAATTGAACCACCAACTGCAAATGTAGACATCTCGTTCCTCTAACTGTGCGTCATGACATTTTAGTCACCAATAATCTCTAAAATGCGTTATGAAATCAAGTATGATCTTGTATATCTTTCAAAAGATACTTTTTCTGAATCAGTTAAACTGCTGGGATGACACTATATATTTGGCTTGGCTAACAAAACTTTTAAGTTGCAAAAAAATATTGGAAAGCTCTGAATTACAGTAATGAAAAATCTTGAAACAAAAGAGTTTCTCCAGAGCTTATTGCCTATCTAGACATATAAGTATCAATTATAAATTCTGCTACAAAAATTGTGTCTGCTGAGAAAGAGTAACAGAAAGATTGATAGGTAAGATAAAATTTTCAATCCAGTTTTTGTGTGAGATTTTAAAATAAGTTGTTTATAATAATGTTTGTTTTTTTTTGAGGGATGCACCTCTGTTGTTGATGATTTTTTCAATCCCTTTCAAACCTCCCACTTCAGTAGAGCAAATGCTTTTACTCATTATGCCACTTAGATATATAAGCAGATTTATCATCAACAAACTAAACACTAGATGGAATTCAACTTGAAGAAGGTTGGAAAATCAACTAGAAGAAACATTTTGAAGGAAAAATCAATGATGAAGATTAAGAAAATCCTTGGTTTAATCCAGGTCACCAAATATCAGTTGTTAAAAATTGGGGTATGCAGGGGTTACTGCATATACATACCTATCAATTTCCATTTTTTTTTATTTTTATAATAAATATTGTCTAATGGAGACATTACCGCAAAATTATTCCCAAAAACCAATTTCCATCACTGCCAAGTATTCAAGTCATTCAGCATCGTTAAACTCTTAATATAAACTAGGTGAACCCATGGAAATTCCTCAGGTGTTTAGAAGATACCATTACTTTCACATGCAGTTGAAATATATAATTTTATTTCAGTAATTTATCACTCATACAATGTATTTATATCAACTATAAAGACATGTAAAGGTAAATAGAACAAAAATATGTTTTATTTGTACATATTATTTGATGAAGTATTGCAAATTATCACTATTAATTTTTCACAGCAATTTACCTCCATCATAATTGTTGTGGCTTTTTATCAAGACTGAACTCAGGCTAGTTTCCCTTCAGCAGTAAGTAAATGAATTAATATCGTGAATCAGATTAAAGAATGTTCCGGTTGAGAATCAAAATCACAACCCGCTATGTTGAAGGGTGGTTCACTAGACATGCAATCGCAATTATCACTGAGCTACTGGAATTCTGGTTAGAACGGTCATGTGTTAAGCTAACCATACCCTGGAATAGAGGGTTGTGAGTTCAATTCTCACCTACAATTTATCCTTTATTCCGATTTGCACTGTTGGTTACTTATCTTATAATAATGATTTAATGTATCTGCTGTTATTATCATTATTATCATTAATGATTATCTTTGCTATCCATTGATATTCATCTGCAACAACTATAACTTATTTTTTGGGCTTTAGATTTTTGAGGAAGAAGTAATCGATGAATGGAAGACAATTATTGTGATGGTTGAGAGCCTTTTGCTCACACTCAAGCATAAGTACTATTTTCCATTCTTACCCTTGTTCATTATAATGCAAGGGTGGTAGGGAGAAAAGAAAAGTTATTGTTAGGTCTCTGTGTATATGATGCTAGTGACAAAAATCATTTAAAACCAAGAACCACATTGTTTCTGCTGCAATTCATGTTCAACTTCATGAGAGGAAATGGTTTCAGAACCTCCCAACATCAATAAAATTAGACAAAGATTCTCATCCATTTTGCTATAGAAAGATAATTGGCAAAAAAATCTCCCTTAAATTGACAATTGCTATTTTTGGTAACTTGACCACATGCATAAATACACTGACGTATATACGTGAATCGATGTGAGCTAGTATATACTGATGCACATGTGTACCTTACACAAATGTGAGATTGTTGCTATTCATATGACATTGTTTTAATGTTTGGAATATACTTTGGCCATTGTGGGTAAAATCAGGGCTTGGCAATTTTTGTCAGCCATACTTCAGCTGTTCCACACTCATGAATTTAAGTAGGCTTTTATCACATATGAGTAAGGAAAGCTGACTCAACAACCATTTGACCACTGAACTGAGTTGAGAGGTAACAGACACCCGCTGTAAACAGATGTATTTTTGACTATATTTTGAGTGAAAAGTAAGTAATATTTTTTCAAAATCCAGTCAAGTGAACATCAAATTAACTAATTTTTGTTGAATCCTATATTTTTATGTGGACTACTTCATTTTTTGAAGATTTATAAAGATAGAGTTTAAATTTTTGTCAGCTAACATCAATCATGGTGTAACCTAAGTTTATTTTGGATGACAAAATTAACATTAAAACTCTCTAGAATCTGCTTTAAGAAGACAAAAGTGATTTTTATTTTTTACACATAACTGAATGCTATTTTCTTGTATTTAAAACCAAAATTAAAACTTCAAAAGAGATATTATCGACACACACACACACACACACATACATATAAATATATATATATATATATATATACATATATATGAAAAAAATTATAATAATTAAATAATTGTGTCATCCACAGACAGCTGTTTTGTTGTTCTTTGACCCTTCAGTGTGGCTATAGAGTATCCATTATCCCATCCAGTACCATTGAAACCTTCACTTCAGACCCAGAAACTAGTATCTTACCTCTGCCCTACTAAGAACTGGACAGTCAATAAGGTTGAATTCAAGTGATATATTCACTTCACGCATGAATTTCCCATCCATTAGAGTGCTCTATTCATAAGTTGGAAGATATGTATGTATATATATATATATATATATATATATATATATATATATATATTGTAGATAAAAGAACAAAGAACAGAAAATAGAGAGGAAAAAGGTTTTATCTAGGGAAATGTTTAATCATGTTGAACTAAAAAATTGATTTCATTAAAAAAAAATAACATACTTCTTCAACAAAAAAGGTGGGTATCAACCCAATAAGTATATTTTTTGAAAATACAGATATACCCTGACGAGTGCAGTTAATTCCTCCCAAAGTTTTCTTCACTGTCCTAAACTTCACTGTCCAAGGTCTCATTAGAGTTTAATTTGTATTTGTTTTTCTTGCTTATACTTAGATACACCAATTTGTACAGCAATGACATAACCATACATCAAAACCCACACTAATCAAAACAGCACTATTCAAGGTATTCCTACATTTTCAACTTATGAAGAGAAGCATCTTATTTCCGGATTCCACATTTATTACAAACCCCGTTGGCTGGAATTACACATTCTTTTTCTCTTCAATTCTCATCAGTAAGAAATATTCAACCCTTTGAACCCAGACCTTTTCATTCTCTCGAATGATACTCTTGGACTCTGAAAATATTGTATTGAGAATATGAAGGATACCATGGTTTAGCCAAATTCCACTTAAAGTGATGGTTAAGTGTGCACTAAAATATGTGTATATTTTCAAATATTCATTCTATGCTGTACTCTCTCATTTATTCTTGTAACTAGATCAAGTAGTAGTAGTAAAAGCAAAAAAGAAAACACAGGTAATGGTAAAATGATGAGTGATGAACTCACAGTGAAGATTTATTTGCTTCTTTCATTAATTTTCTGATAGCTGAAGTGATTATGAATTAATGGGCAAGTTGATTAGAACTTAGTTCAGAATTCATCATTTTTTCTGTTTCTTGTTTATAACTGCGCATGATAAAAAAAACTGATAAAAATCTTATTAGCATATTTTTACTGACCTTTAGTTGGGGAGAGCAAATGTCAGTCTTTAGACTGGACAGTCTGACTTTCTAGCCGGGCATTAGTTTGTCCTCCTCTTTCGGATCTGACTAAAAAAACTTATATGAATTACCTTGGATATTTTTAAAACATTGGGAACTGAAAGCTATAACAATATTTTATGTATTCATTTTACGTAGTGACTGATGAGTCATAGTGTACAAGTTGCATTGTCAACATGTCCGAGAGGGTCAGTTTGCCCCAGTCCTCCTTTTCAGTTTGCAAGTCTTCCTTTTTAAAAATTTGGAAATGGTCCCACTACCTTCAATGCCAATATTCTTATTCAATATCTCATTTTCTTAGCGGTGATCTGCCTCAAATAAAAACCTTGCCCCACCCAACAATTTTAAAACATAAGTGATGAAAGTAATTGAAAAAACTATCCATGTAAGTAATCAATATTTGGATTAGATCAATTTTGACGCATGGCGTAAATGACGAATCATCCAGCGGGGAGTGGGGGAGAACTTACTAGCTATGGTTTGAAAGACTCTTCTTAGATTTAGTTATATTTTGTATTCATGTACTGTCCATTTTTATTACCAATTATTTATTTGGTAAATTTTAAAACATGATTTTGAATAACGTCTACAGCTTTTTAATTGATTGATCCAGGATCAAAATGTCGATATTTTCTCAAATTCTAAGGTGTAGTCAGGGCAGATCCTGTGTCTGAGACAGCAGTACTTACCAAATACAAATAGAAAAATGGGAAAATTAAAAAGATTAAACAGAATAAAAATTGTTGAAATAAGAAAATTCCCTGATGAGAAGTCAGATTTTTCAGGAATACTAATATTACTATACTTTAAAGGGCCCCAAAGTTCAATTTGCCTAGGGTGCCAGGAACCTAAACCGACACTGAGTATAGTCATTGCTTTTATACAACGATAGTCTGCTAATAGTTTTAAAGAATATAGAAGAAAAAAAACTCGGAGCTGAAATATTTGTATACAGATAATCTTGCTGGTGGTGTGTTTATGGCTCTGAAAGGCTTCCATAAATTCCTGTGTATGCTTAAAATGGCAGAGTGTCGCAGAACAGTTCCATGCCAGTCTACCAACCTACACAAATTTGGAGGAGGGAGTAAACAGAAAAATGCTGCCAATTCTTGTGTTTTGGGAATTGGTTGTTTGAAGAATTGATTGGTGCATTATGAAGTAGGACGTGAGCTGACCTGAACAAAGGTACGGCATGCCCCTCCCACCTTAATGCCAAATACAGCCAGTAATGTTATATATATATGTTGGCAAGGTAACATACTGTCACCTAGATATTAGGTTGACCCCAAAATAAAAGTGCTCTCACTCGGTTGGGATGTA
This sequence comes from Thysanoteuthis rhombus, assembly GCA_963457665.1. Classification (NCBI taxonomy): domain Eukaryota; kingdom Metazoa; phylum Mollusca; class Cephalopoda; order Oegopsida; family Thysanoteuthidae; genus Thysanoteuthis; species Thysanoteuthis major. Next base: position 17,329,605 of record OY735217.1, read on the forward strand.
TTCATTAGATGAAACAGTAATAAAAAAAAACAGGGTTTTTTTTTGTGAGATCAGAAATAATGTTGATGATCTTTAGCATGTCAATGAAACAGACTTATTGAAATAAAGTTTGAGATCCGCATTGGAATTTCCCTACTTTTATCAAAAAATAAGGAATAATAGAATAAAGTTGAACATCTTCATCTGATATAGAGACCAAAATAGATGTATAATTCTTAATAACTTCAATATCTCATGTAAATAAAGCGTAGTATAATTCTTTGATGAAATAAGGTTATTTTCTGCAGAGGTGAAATGACCTGATTTCGATATTGTATTTGAGATTTTAGTCTACTGCTTGTCACAATTGATTGTGATAGGTCAGTTGTAAAGTTGCCTTTATTGCAATATCTTAAACCTAAACACGTTGAACCTGTACCAGGTCATTTGAAAAAAAAAAATATCACTGTATCCTAAAAATTATTGTTTTGAAGTTCATGCACCAAAACATTTATCTACTTAAATCTGTTCATCTCTCTCTCTCCCCTCCCCCCTCTCCCTCTCGATCTATCTCAGACTTTTCATATCTATCTCAGTTTGTTTATTTCTATCTATCTATCTATCTATCTTTCTATCTATCTATCTAAAGGGAACATCTTGTAGTGAAATGTTTAGCAAGCTAATATCAAAATCATTGAATTTGTGTCAAATTTTATATTCAATAAATAAGGCCATGTACCAACATCGGCATAGCGTAACAAAAGTGTATCTGTAGACTTATGCATATATACATGCATATAAATACATGCTTACATACCTAAACATGTACATATTAATGCATACATACATGCATATGTACATGAAGACATGCTAAATGCATACATACATACATACATACCAACACACCATCCTACCTACCTAACCACATACTTATATACATATACGTACCTATATACCTAGCTATCTGCATACATACATATAAAAGGTCTGTTTGGAAAGAATCTTGCAATTTCAGATATCTCAAGAACCAGTTGCACGTCCTTGATGTAACATGGCAACCGATCAGAGAGCACCTTACTGCACCTGCATGAACAAACACTTTACTGTGGGGTTACTCAGTCAGCTGCAAAATGCCATGGGGTTAGCTTCTGTACTGTGGGACATTCAGATTCACTATGATCAAGCAAGTTATTCTTTCCATATCATACAGTGATTTTTGACAAAAACATTGTAAAACTCAAGTCTGTCAACCCCCTACAGTCAAGATTGGTATTTCTTATGTCTCGAAAGTGTACTGAGATTAATGAATGCATTGTTTTACTCAGTATATAAAGATGATGGCAACCAGTCAATTCATCGCTGGTATATTAGTTGTTGGTTAGTCCAACGTGAGGTCAATTTATCAACAGGGCTGTTGGTCACTAACTCCAAGAAACTCAAAACTTAAAAAACGAAAACTAAAGTTTAATACATGAGATATCAAAAAATCTAAATTCAGGATTATATGCATCTGCTTTTAGAAAATTGATTTTTTGTTCAGAATTGTATTTTTTTATCACATTTTTTATGCTCTGATTCATATCTTTCTTCACATTTTGATACATAAAAAAATGATTATCTAAAATCATATAAAAAAAAATAGATATATAGATCTGAAAATTATCTTTGAAAATACCTGTTCAAGATTTGGGCAGTGTTGGTCTAAAATGACCGTAGAGACCCTAATAAACGCTTTTTTAAAAACAAAACAACATTTTTAGATGGTGTATAGTGGTACACTCATGCATATTTTCAAGGTTGTAGTCCCCAAAATGTGACCAGGAACACCCAAAGATACACATACACACACATACATAGACACAGACGAGCAAAGAGAGAAGAATCCATTTCCCACTCACCTGGTTGAGTGGGTGGGCCACCAGTAGGGACATGGTGATTTGATAATAACACTAATAATAATAATAATGATTATAAAGTAAATAATAAATTCTGCTTACAAAAATATAGTAACTTCAAAGTAATGTTACTCCTTCAATATTTACAAATGCTTGAATTGTATAAATATGTAAATAGGGTTTACTTTATTGGCTCATGTTTATATATCTACATTGAATGAATGGGAAATTAGTAAGCCAGTTATATTATTTTACTGTAGCATGTTTAGAATAGCTTTTTGGGGGGGAAGACCTTTATTAGCAGAATGTTCAATGCTCTGTATACTTGGGGGTCTTGACCTGCTAAATAAATGGAAGTATAGACGCTCAAATTAGTAACCATTAACCAAAACTGTCAACGTAGGTTTCTCCAGTCATCCTGACTAGCCATGTATGCATCATACATACAAGCTGCACCGGTGGAGTCAGAAGGCAGAAAATTTGAATATTCACTCCTTCTACAAAAAACATTTTCTTTTTTTTAAAAATCCTTCCCAAATAAGTATTATGGGAGGATTCAGTTCACAATGTTGGTTTTATGTTAAATTAGTCCCCCAGATTGTGTCTGGCAGCGTTCATGCTTGTTCTTTGAAAATTCCAACTTTTTGAGAAATCCAACAAAAGGCAAGAGAAGTGACATATTCATTGATCTTCCCTTTTTCCAATTTTTCATCTGATCACCACCCAACACAGCATGCTGCCAAAAGACATTGTTCACATGATGTTTTCTAATGAGTGACAATCCAGACTTATTTGGTTTATTATCTGAAATTTGCTGAGCAAGGTGTTTTATTCATTGTATGCAAGTCAGTTTGGACTAATTTCCTTGTCTTTGTTGCTTTGTTTCATTACAACTTTATGCTGCATACTCTCCGGAAATTAGCCTTAGCCAACCTACCATATAAGGTAGTATATATAAGATGGACAAAAAAAACAAAAAAATATGCAAATATTACACTTTGGCCAATGCGCTGGTGTTATGACTAGGGGGATGAAACTTGATTTGGACAGTTAAGGGCTTGAATGAGTTACAGTGAGTGATATTCTTCCAAATATCCGGAACATTCAATTATTGGTTTATTATGTTGCTAGGAATTTGGTGCATAAAAAAAAAGATAAGAGGTCTGGCCAGTCACTCAATAAAAATGTCAGTTGACTAATATCCTTTGGCAACATGTCTTGCTGGGGGAGATCAATTAAAATATTGGAAAAAGGGGTGTTCAATGAATAAATTATTCCTCTTGCCCAAATTTCCATGCATACATACATACATAAACACACATAAACTGCTAGACTAGCATAAAAACTGAAAAAATTGATGCTGACAGTGTCAGTGACAGTTTTGTTTGACATTTTCTAATTTTTACTTCTTTTCTTTCCTGAAACCAATCACTATGAAGTACACATATATGTGTACGTGTGCGTGTGTATGCATATGAGTGTGTGTGTGTATGCGTGTGTGTATTTTTGATGTTTCCGCTTAGTTTGTCCAGTCTTAGGAGCTGACAGGTCAGTGGTGTTCCTTTTATAGGTAGGTGCCTTGAACAATTCCTCTAACCAACAGGTAGCTGCTTACCTACAGAGTAACATTACAAAAATAAATTTCTCTGAAACTGGAAAAAAACGTGTCTTCGTTGAGCTTTCTACTTTGAAAATTTCAGCTTTCAACACATCAGTCCTTTCGATCAACCATTGCATTGGGATTTACTATACTCATGTCTTTTCTGATATCCCACACCAAAAATGTAACTAAAAGCCATGATGTACTCAAGACAAAAACTGTCAACATTGGTTTCTTCAGTTTTTTATGGGGGTCTTACTGATTATGTATGCATATGTATCGTGTTGTACAGATTACACCAATGAAACTAGAGGGCTGGAAAGTCTACAAAAAATCATTTTTTTTCTTTTTTGAAAATTTTCCCCATAATTAAGTTTTCAGTGGGTTGGTCCAATTTGCAATGTAAGTCAATGATAAATTGGTCCTTTAGTCTGTGTCCGGTAGCATTTGGGTTTGTTTCTTTTTTTTTAAATTCACATTTTTTAGTGATCATTACACAACAAAGGGCAACAGAAGTGACTTAATCATAGATCACCCCTTTTTTCCAATTTTCTAATTGATCACCCCCAACATGCTGCGAAAAGAAGTGGTTCACATGATGGTTTCTATTGAGTTACTAAGCTGACCTGTTTTGTCATATTATTTGATAAATTGCCTAATACAGTTATAACTAAAAGACACTTAGAGTGAAAATGCCTCTGCCAACACCATCATCTTTAAAAATTGAATGAAAATCAGTTTATATGTAGCCATGATGCTGGAGAGGTAACTGTCAAAAAATTCTCAGCACCACCCCGAAATTCAATTAATTCCTCCTTAATCATGGTCCAAACTTCAACAAAATTTTGTCAAAATTCATTATGAACTTTTGGAGATATTGTGTGGACAAACAGACAGACATGGATGAATACATATACCTTTTCCAACTTTGTTGGCAGAGGTCAGTGAAAAATGAATTTGATATAACAAACAATATTATTAATTTTCAATTAAATAATAAGGTATCTGCCAGGGAAGCATCCAGCCATTTAATATTGATGAATGGAAAGTGTGCCAAAGGCATTGGCACATTAGACATCCTCAAAATACTTTCTTTAGGATCCAACACACTTTCAAAAACAGTCTGTGAAGTCCTTTTTCAGGATTAAAATCAGCTGTCTTGACATGCTCATTTTAATCTTGTCCTTAATTCTCCTCCTTTTCAACTGTGGCCAGAAGTCATAAGAAGTCGAATTAGGACTATAAAGGGGCTAATAGATCAGGGTGATGAAATGTCTTTCCAAAAAAAACCTGCACAAAATATAAATATATGGAAAGCGCATTGCCATGTCAATCATTTATGAATGCGATGGTCACACAGCGCACAAGCCTGTGCATGGCGTCTCACTGTGGACTGAGTAACCCCATGTAATGTCCCCTCTGCCAGGCTTAATCAGGCCTGCATAACTGGTTCTCAAAGTATCGAAAATGGCTGGATACTTTCCGGACAGACCTTGTATATCAAGTATTAATCTATGATTCCACAGGAATGTTTATTGATTATTTTAAAGTAAAAAGATTGGCATTATTGGCAAGAGTAGAATCAATAAAGCAATAAAAGTTGTCCTGCTGCTAGCTGAGACCTTCCCAAATTAGTCACAGCAATGCAGTCAAATAGCACATGAGGATTAAGCTCTTGAAATAAATCTACTATAATTAACTGCCTTATTTACCTCAGCCAACTAAGTTGGAAGAGGTGTATATATATCCGCTCATGTCTGCCTACACAATATCTAAAAAAAAAAATGGCCTTGTTTAATTTCAATGATATTCTGTGGAAGTGTGGGCCAACGAGGAATTGATTGAATTTTGGGATGGACCCATAAATCTTTACAGTTACCTCCCCAGCATTGTAGCTATCTGTCCACACAATATCTCCAGGTGTTTTCAATGAATTTCAACAAAGATATCTGGAAGGGTAGACCAATAGATATGAAAGAATAGGCTATATTTTGGAGATCAAGGAATTTATAATGTAATTTATAATTCATTCTGTAGGACCTCATATGTCCATTCCTTAATACTGTCACATTGAAAGAGATAAATAGACTGAGAATAAATAAGATGAGAATTTGAGTTGAAAGCACTTATCTGGGCTTTGCATTCCCAGCAGCTGTTTAGCTCAATGGTAAGAGCATCGCCTACAATGAAGTGGCTACCCAATCGATGACAGGTTTGGTTCCTGCAGCAGCCCTATTTTCTTCAATTGTTTATTCTACTTACATTGTTTACATGGTGTGATATATTTATGTATTAATATCTCCAAAAGTTCTCAATGAATTTCTATGATATTTCATTGATGGGTGGACCATTGATCAAGAAAAAATTTGTCAAATTTTGGAACAGATCTAGGAATTCTTTACCTCCCTTGAATTGTAGCAATACATGAACTGATTTTCATTCAGTTTTTAGTGACAACAGCGTTGGCAGAGGTATGCGCATCCTGAGTGCTTTCTATTTATTACTATAAGCATGGAATTTTATTACAAATTTGGCAAGGCAATAACTATCGATTGTAAGATATCTCAGGTCATCTATTGTCCATTTCTTGAGATATATCAGCCACTTGTATCAACTTACAATGATAGGTAAGTCATGACAAAAGTTTTGAGCTTAAGTCCAGCACTAAGAGTCAGTGCTTGAATCAAAATGTATGACATCTCTCCTGAAAATATCCAGCCATTTAATATTAATGAAAAAAAAATAACGTAACTAAGGCATTAGCACTTTAATCCTCTTCAAAGTACTCTCCTTGAGACCTTACACACTTATCCTAGCATCCCTTCCCTTTTTCAAAATAGTCTGAAAAGTTTCTTTAGGGATCAACATCAGCTGCCTCATTGCACTCTCCTTAATCTTGCCCACAGTTGGAAAATTTCTCCCTTTCAATGGTGAAAATCCAGAAGTTGTAAGGAGCCAAATCTGGACAGATTTTTGGAAAAAAAACTCTCCATGAGACCTAGCACATAATTTCACAATGGTACCTCACCACTGACTGAGTAATCTTATGGAAGAGTGTCTGTTCATACATGACCAGTACGATCTCTTTTAATTGGCTGCCATGTTACATCAAGGCCATACAACTTGTTCTTGAGATATTCTCGAAATATTCAAAATGGCTGGAGACTTTCTAGACAGACCTTATATGCTGAATTCCATCAAGGAAAAATGGCTCATCATTTTACATACTTTGCAATTAGGGAATTTATGACCATGAAAAAATTGTTTTGCTCAAGAGATTTGAATGTTTCAGATGGGAACTTACTGCGCATGCATAAGATGACATTGAGTGAGCTTGTGTGCAACTGTCATATTCACAATGGCAGAGTCATACATTCTTTCAGAGTGTAGCAAAGTGTCTTTTGGCAAAATATTGCATGACCCAGGTCTCTCAGCCCCACTACAGTACAGATTTAAACAAAAGACATCAAGATAGCTTTAAGCAGTGTCTGTGAGCATCTCTGCTTTATCTTGATTTATTTTGTGCATCCATTCACAAGATGTGCCCTAAGGTATCAGAAAAGCCCAAGTGAGTTCGTAAGAGTGTTGCACTTGGTGTAAAATTGGCAGACATAGAAGAAAGTTATTTGGGGGGGTCTGCAAACAATTCAAAAAGATTTTCCCATATAGATTAATGGTAATTGTTTCTTCACTTTGCATTATTTTGGTTTACAAAAGTTTTCATAGAAATATCACTTTTGGATAACAGCAGAAACCTACGGGTTGTTTCTCTTGTACTATCTTCCTGAGATCTGAGAAACTTGGGCGATATATTACTAAGTCGATTGTAATTAATCATGCATGTTGAAACATTCTCTCTCTCTCTCTCACACACAGATTCTTTTGGACATTGGATTTCTCATACCCACATACATATATCTAGGCACACTTACAGGCATTCATCTTTTCATGATAATTGCAGCATCTGTTGTTCTTCTTATACTAACTAATATTGAATGAAATAGAAGAAATATCTGACATAATTCATCGTTTTGCAAATTAATAAAATGTATGCTATGTGAGCACAAATAATCAAAAAAAGAGAACAAAGGTCATAAAATATTTCTTTCATCATTAAAAATTCCTGTCTCGTTCAAGTTATAGAAACAAAAATAGGTTAGAAACAGTGAAAATCAAATGCAAGGGAAATAACTCGGTAATCATTCCTGTCTTTTTTCGAACTATTCTGAGAGTTTAGCGACCGTAGCCATCAAAGACGGTAAAGGCTTCTATTCTTCGTGTGTTTGTGTGTTTGTATTTTCCATTGCTCCTGGTCATACCTTCTTGTCAAAAGACTTAAAAATTAGCATCAGTACTCCAATCCCTTGTAAAAATTTTGGTGTTTTTTTTTAAGCTCTCATGACTTTTGGGTGGGGGCCTTATTTTGATAGGTTTATTAATAATGTCGATTTTTCAGAATCTATATATTTCTAGATATTTTTTTTTACTCTTTTTAAGATATTGTCCAGTGGAAACTGCCAGTGAGGTCATCAATAGGATTTATTCTGACCACATTTATTCTTTGATGGAATTATTTTATATGACTTCAAATTTTAATGCAACAGTTGTTCAATTATTAACTATGATGGTGAGTTTTAAAAAATCTTCCCATACTCTTGTTCCATGTTGTCTGATGATCAATAAACATCAGGTATCTATTGAGTAGAAATCAACTGTTTTACATCCAAGATTGTCTTCCTTTGTGCAATATACATTTTGAGTCCACGTTTTCTATGCTTTGATATCTGATTAGTGGATTTATTTACTTGATATCAATGTTTCCTTCGAGACATATATCAGCCATTTCATTCTTTTCTTTAAATATTCTGTTCACAGATCAAGATGAATGAACAAGAAAATATTTAAAAAATCAACAATGATTGACTCTTGCTCACAGAATTACTTTTATTTTATGAAAACTCAACACCCTAGATAAAAAGCGAATTTTCATTTCCAATTCACAATTCATAAAAACGTTGGAAAAAATTGCACAAGTTAGTAATTTTGTTACAATTTGATCAGTAACCAAACAAGGACATTTTATGATCCAGGTAGCCTAGGACATGGGTCCAGGGAGATGGAGTTCTAGAGGGGTCAGTCTTCCCTTGATCAAGCAAAGCAAAAAGATTTTTGGTCAAAATTCGATAAAGTTGAAAATTCTAGAAGAAAATAGAAAAAAATTTTTGAAAGTAATTTGAATATACAAGACCTTTTTTTCCAACAGAAATTTTCTCAGCTTTGAGAAAAATGGGGGAGGGGTAGGGTTTTATTTTTAGAAAAAAAGTTACTGAACCTGTTTCTGTGGAAGAGTCCATTGTTTCAGTAGGTAGGTTGAAGATATTTTTATCAGTCAAATCGTTACCTTCAATTGGAAGAGTGCATTGTTACAGACTGAGAAACAGAAGAGACCATGTTGTTGATTATATAAGAAGTTAATCAGTTAACACCTATCTATCTTCTGCTTAAATTCATGAAAATTATCATTTTGAGAGATGTGCTTAGAGCGGTTGTTTTTCAACTGGAGGTCATTCCCCATTAACTGGCATGAGTAATTTAAAGAGAAAATGCAAACCTGCTGGAAAAAAGTGATAATTTCTCTAATTATTTGGGGAATTCTCCCATCAGGTGTTTGCATAATATTGTGAAGAACATAATATATTGAAATTTCTTTTTTTTCCCCCAATATTTGCAGTAACAATTTGAAACTAATTTGAAACTAAATCATTTGGTTGAAGATGTGAGCATGGGGGCAAGGTGTGGTGGACTGTTAATAAGGTTAAGAACCACAGGTCTCAAGGGTACTCGGAGTAGAGCAGAATTTTTGATATCTAACTATTTTTGCATGTTCTTCTTGGTGCAAGGAGGTGAAGATCTTTCACTGGGCAATGAATGAATGAAAATCACCAAAGTTACATTAATGATTGAAAGCAGAATTTGATTATCATATTTATTGACATACAAGCCAACCCGAAAACTAAAATTTAATTCAAGTTTATTTCTACATTCACCAGATTAGTCAATTCTCCAAAGTAAGGCAGCACAGTGTACAACAGTTTGTCAAGTTCATAAGGTCTAAACAAACAAATACAACCCATCAGGGAAAATTCATTTTGCTTGAAAACTCCACTTGTATGCATGTATATACAGTATTTAACTTCTGATTTTTGCTAATTTTTACCTAAAATTTATTAGAGCAGTTTCAATTCTCACTCTGCATGTTGTGCTCTGAAAATCAGGAAGAAAGAAATTTTATTGCTCAAAAACTAATGCGTAGTGACTATTAAATTTCTGCATAGTTTTTATACATTTTACCTGTTGTATAAATATTGCAGCTTTGTTAGCACAAACAGTGAAATGTAAGTCAAATGTAAGTAAAAAAAGATATAGACATTACTCTGACAAATCATAGAAATTTAGCCTGTGTAATTAACTTACATAGGCTGAATGAAAACAATCAAGAAACACAGATATTATCCGTCACTAACAGAATATTTGGCATTCCAATTAGCTGACAATTACATCCACATGACAAGTATTTAAAGGCACATGCAAATTTGAAATTGTATTTATTTCTTTTTCTTCCAACCAAGGAATAAGACCCTCTATCTAGGAAGTAAAAATATCCTTTCCCCTTGCATAAGACATTGGTCTTAATTTTTTCTTTATATTTCAACATTTGCATAAAGCATTAAGGTTCCAATAGGTATTTTAGAACATTCATACTATGAACATTTATTGTGAGAAACATTTATTGTGTGAAAAATTAATTCTGTGAACATTTATTTTATGAAACATGAATATTCAGATAAGTTATTTCACAACTGTATTCTATGAACACATTTCTACAATCCATTAGACTACGGCACTTTTTATATCAAATTGATTGACTTCAGACATTACATTTGCTTCTAGAACATTCCTTCTAGATATCCTAATGCTTCCATCGCACATTCTATTTACTTTTATTCCCCATTGTTTCTCAAGTAAACCTGAAAGGCACATGTTAATTCTGTGAATTATACTCAAATTCAATATGTTTTTGGAAAATAATAATACCCCTTTTTCTAAGTGATATGTATATCATTATATTTGATTCATGAGTGAATTTTCATTGAACAAATATTTGCGACATGTTTGATTCTTGTCCTTAATTTCAAATGTTACTTTGATATGTCATTGCATGCTTTTATCTCTCGTTATGAGAAACAGTCAACCAAAGCTGTCAGCATGGTCAAAATAAGTTTTTCCAGTTTTTGAATAAGTCTGGCTGGTTGGCTATCTATCTATCAATCTATTGTACAGACAGGCTGTGCAACTGGAACTAGAAGGCTGGAAATTTAAACTACTCTTTATTATGTCTAGAAAATTTTTAATCTTTCAAAGATTCCTCTCCAAAGTGAGTTTTTTTTTGGGGGGGGGGGGCTATCTTCAATGTAAATTCATACTAAATTGGTCCATTAGTTTAGGTCTGGGAGCATTCACACTAGTTTTTTAGAACACAAAAGATGAGAGAAGTAACTTATTCATTGATCACCTTTTTTCAATTTTTTATTTGACATGGCATACTGCCAAAAGATGTTGGTCACATGGCAGTTTCTAACGAGTGACTAACCAAACCTGTCAGTAATTCAATATTCTTATTGATGAAATATACAAGCTGTTCTTTGTGAGTTTCTTTCAGTGCATTCTCCTCGTATTTCTGTCTAAAAAAGGTCCCAGCCCAAAATAATCGAAAGACAGTAGAAGGGGCAAAACTTGTATATTTCCTTTAAATGGTGAATTTATTTAAACTTTAAACTTTACAACTTCCACTATCGCAACTATTGTCAGCAGAATCAAGCTTTAATATATAAAATGTTTCAATTTTGACTTGCTGAAACATACACATATCTACATTTTTAAGTTTGCAATAAGTTGCTAACATTTCATAACGATGCTAAATAAACTCTTGTTGAAAAAATTTATGGATGTCTTTGAATTTCTATGAGACAAAGATTTTTCAGAAAAGGAACTGCAGAATCTGTTTCTGTAAAATAGTCCATTGTTTCAAATATTTGGTAGGAGATATTTTTATAAACAAAATTGTTTCCTCTAAGAGGAAGAGTCCATTGCTATGGACAGAGAAACACAAAAAATTACTCTATAAATCGGTAAAAATAGAATTTTTTTATTCATTAGCATAGCAAATTTTTCGAAGGAGGTTTTTGTAAATCATTGTCTCAAGCGAACCACTTTGAAGCATCTCAGTGAACTGAGGAGATTTTCAAGAATGCAAATATCTTTTGGCTGACTTCCAACAATGCAATACTGAAAAAATAGACAAAAGAAGTTTTCCACTGTGATGAAAGAATAGTCATAGTTTTGTTCTTGAATCATTGGCTATTTTTGTAAGAAATCATCAACCAAGACTATTACCAAAACTGCCACCATAGGTTTCTTCAGTTTTCAAGTTGGTCTGGCTGGATATGTATGTATCATGCATACAGGTTGCACCAATAGGGCTAGAGTGCTGAAAATTCAAACATGTACCCCTTATTATGTCTGAAAAAAAAACATTTCTTGTTTTTTAAAGATTGCCCCCAGATAAGTTTTTAGTGGAGGGGTCAATTTACAATGTAAATTCATGCCAAATTGGTCTCTTAGATTGTATCCAGTCGCATTCTCACTCGTTTATTTGGAAATTCAGTCTTTTTTTAGCGATTACTGTCCAACAAAAGGTCAGAGAAGTAACTAATTTCTTTTTATCCCCCCTTATATAATATTTCTACATGATCACTCCCAACATGGCATGCTACCAAACAATGCTGGTCATGTGACGGTTTCTCTTCAGTGACTAACTTCACCTGTTTTGCTTTACTATCAGGTAGAATATCTTTGCAAAAAAATGTGAAAGATTCAAAGCACATACACTTTCAATGACATGATCGTGATATACATTTTCTCATGGCCAAGTGCTGGCCTTATTGTACAACTGGCAGATAACAATGAATGTCTGTCTTATTATTAGGTGCTCAAAACAGATGAGTGCTCATATGGCAGATGGTTGGTAAATGCAACAAATAGAAAAGTTATTATCAACTTATAAATATCACGATTCTTATGCTTTTCTTCTACTTCACGCAAAGTTATATACATGTGTATGTCTATGTGTGTATGTATTTATGTATACAAATCCTCACACACACACACACACACACACACACACACACACATATATATATATATATATATATATATATATATATATATATATATATATACATATATATTGAGATCGAAGGTATTGCACTTACATAGAGGATAAACTAGGAGACCAAGTTTTTGAGTATATGTGTGCATGTGAAAGAGAGAGAGAGATTAATGCAGATGATAGAAATAATTTCATGCTCATTGCTTGAAAAGATGCTAAAAGGAAGCAGTGGATATATATATATATACACAGTATATGTGGCACAAATCAGGTTTGCAGTATAACATAATATAATAATATATCAATAATATAAAGCCACTTCTGAAATGTATTGGATTTATCTCATAGAGTGCTCGATACACTATATATATATATATATATATATATATATATATATGTGTGTATGTGTGTGTGTGTGTGTGTGTGTATATATATATATGTATATATATATATATATATATATATATATATATATATATATATATATATATATATATATATATATATACACACCATCAGACAGCTTGTAGTGCCCCCATTATTAAACACACACACACACACACACACACACACACACAAATAATAGGGACACTACAAGCTGTCTGATGGTGTGTATATATATATGTGTATATATATATATATATATATATATATATATACACACACCGTCAGACAGCTTGTAGTGCCCCCATTATTAAAATATCTAAGAGACCTAGATAACAACCTCAACAAGGGAAGTAACCAAATACTGTTAAACTATTTCCATACAATGGTTGGAAAGCAAGGGTCCAGTTTAGCATTGTAAATACATAATAAATCAAAAAACTTTCAAACCATAAAAATTAATTTTCTCAGAACTAACAAATTTTCAGTAAGCACAAAAAATTAACTGAGAAAATTTTCTTTTCATTGTTTAGAAGTGGGCGTTTAGATTCAAGTAATTCCTCATTATCCACAATAAACAATATACTCTCATCAATTATTCAATCAATTAAGCTTTGTTTGAGTGGATTATTAAAAATAAAATAGAAAAATACTTTCAAAATTGATTTTTATACTTTCAGTTCATAAGACCTTCGTTTTCTCCAGATTTTTGTTGGTTTTGAGGAAAAATTTTTTTCTCTAAGCTTCTGGGGGTGGGGGAGTTACAGTGTAAATTTAAAGCTGAACTAGACATGGGTTGAGAGTACAAAAGATTACTTGCGAACATTTTTCTCTATTTTCTTTGAATATTTAACTCAAACAAATCTTAACCATTGAATTGCTATCATTTGCTTCATTACTTACTTTTATCTCAAGTGGTGTTTGTATGCACTGAGGAATAATTTGAATCAACAAAGCTGATATCATGATTTACAACAGCATGATTCTGTCTCCTATTGAATGCTTCCCATCTATCCATGATTATTCATTCTCAGGCTATTAATTCGCTTAGTCAGAGTAGCCTCCCATGTTACTGAGATGAAATGAAAGATCCCCATGAAATGCAAATCATTGACCATGGTCTGGCTGAATGGTCACTGAGTCCAAATAGAGAGATGTCCTCGATTGAAGACAATGGTTACCGGAGTGAACCCCCTTGCATTTGATAATTTCATTAATCTTAATCAGCTTTTCTCAATCTTTTTAGACTTGAGAAACCTTTAAAATGACTTTCATATCTCAAAGAATTCCTGCAGAGAAATACCACATACACAGCTAACAACATATTAGTGTATTCAAAAGTTTATATGTATTAAAATCTAAAAGTAATTATCAATATTCTACAACATACAGGAAGATTGTTTCCTACAGATTTCATTAATATTATTTCTTGCTAATATTTAACTCCATCTTAATTGTTACAGCTTTTACTCACAACTGAATTCAAGCTGGGTACTCTTTAGAAGTGAGTAAAAAAATAAACAATATTGGTCAGAATAAAGAATAAGTACGTAAGAATCGAATTTCATCTATCAAAATGAATAGAAATAAAAATAAAATTAGATTGAATTGAACTATCAATTAATATCCTACATATTTGTTCATGTTGGTGAACATTTCAAGATGACAATCAAGAAAAACAATCAGTAATTTTTTTTACTATTTATGATATGAAGTGACAAAATCTGATAAATGGTGTGGTGATATCTTTATAGGATTTTTTCCTTGAAAAAACTGAAACTGTATTGTAGAAAATAGTCTTTTTCAAGTTTGGTAAGAATTCTGTTTCTTCTGATGTCATCTAAACACTCTTGTGATATAAAAAAAAAGTGTCACATGAATCAAATGTCACATGCTTTTTTCACACATGTATAAATTTGTAAAAATAACCTCTCATGGAATCTTTGGATTATCCGGACCCTCAATTGAAAAAGGCTACTTTGGATACTAATTCTTTTTTATGTTTTGAGATTTTGTTAAATCTTATTGCTGTAGGATACTATACTTTTAGATCCTGTAGTTAAAAATTAAAATTGTGCCTTATTTACTAACTTGATTAGGTAAAGACTGGAGCTGTAATACATCCAAAGAGGAAAAAAAGTAATAAACCACACTAACATATAAAAACAAATAAATCTTCTTTTTTTCTATCGGTGTAAAAAGACACTAGAGAAGAGTCTGAATATTTGTGATAGTATTTTTTTTTATATCAACTGAAAAAGATGATTTAATTTTTTATGAGCAAATATATTTTTACACTTTGATTTTTTTTCATGAAAGGAATGAATAGGAGTCAGTGAAAATGTTCTTCAGATTAAGTCACAGCAAAGTTCTTTTGAAGAAATCATTCAAAAGTTCTTAGTTGCGAGTAAATGTTAAGGCAAACTTTCTAACTTGGTTTTCTCTTTGCCATGATATGAGTGTCAATAAATCTTTTCAAAAACTTGTAAGTTGAAGATGTAAAAAGTTGCAAGTCTAAATTTTCATGTCACACTGAAGACAAGTCAAATCTTGTTGAGGGTCTTCAGTTGGGGATGCATGTAGCGTGATGAAAGTTTTTCTTGTGTGTACTTTCAATGGTGAAAGAATGCACATTGCATATCAATGGTGAGATGGATGACAAAAAGGTTAGGATGAATTTTGGTCACTGCATGGCTCTGATGTTAGCTGCGTCAACTACTGACGTCTTTGTGAAGTCGCTTGTTGCATGATGGAAGATTTTAGTTTGCAGGTGTCAGTTTTGGCACTCATTTTTGCTATTTGAATGGCTACTTGACTTTGTGAGTGTGTGTGCTGGCATTTTTGTCAGAGAGCCATTGAAGATATCTCATGGTGCATAAAGTCTGCATGCGTGTGTGCATTAAATTTGGACACTCATAGCATAATTGCTGCAATTGACTGCTGAAAGATTGAGTTAGTTTGAAATGGGTGCATATCACCCAGCAGGAATCTAAATAGTCATGGTATGACTTCTGTGATTTATTGTTAAAGGACTGTTATAGAAAAGAGATTTTTATACAGTGGTGAAATCTAAAATTGGCTTTTTTCCCGTTATTGATTTAAAGATAACTCTGGCCATTTGGGGCCAGAAATGACTTGAATTGAAACAAAATTTGCAGACTTTTATCTCTTTAAGGTTTGTGGCTCTGAAGCAACAACTTCCCGTTGCCTCTCTGAAAGTATTGTCGTATACTCAGTTTCAACAATAGCTCTCCAACTAGATCTGGAACCCAGTTTTGTTGAGAAGTAGTAAGAAGAAATAAATTGATCAACAAAGAAGCTGGTTATTGATGAAATTACCGATGTGATGTATGTTGGAAAATGAATATGTAGCATCTTGTCGGGTTGCCATGTGATCTTCAGCTGTGGAACATAACTCACCGCTAATAAAAGTTGTGTGTGAATTCAAAGTGATGAGTGTTGTTTTCAAGACTTTGAAGCAATAACTTTGTGTTGTCTTTTTGAAAGGGTTGCTGTATACCCAGCTTCAACAAAACTGTCATTTTACTATTTCAGTTCTCTGATAAGATCCAGATATTTTTCTTGCTTTTCACTTGATTTCTGTTTCATTCTGTGGTTTGCTGGAATGATTTCACCCATTATTTGACAGATCTTCATTTCTTTGCTTATTACAACTTATCCATTAACC